>JAHLJT010004567.1:213214408-213771713 GCA_031308135.1 Acheta domesticus
CTCTTTACTACAGAGGTATAATTTGAGAAGGAATTCAGTGTTGAAGAATTCTTAACGTATTTTGTTGATAATTTTAATATGTTCGCTAATGATAGTTAATACAATCAAGGACGAGGAGTTTGTAAATCACTACCAGTGGCGGATCCAAGTGGGCCATTCCCGCCCCCCCAAGCCAATTTTTTTGTATTTTTATTCAATTTATTCAAAATAATTACCAAATGCAATTCTCATCGCATTCAAATCAGTATTCTCATTTGAGTATACTCGTACATTTTTTTAAATTTCATATTAACAATTTAAAAAAAAACACTATTTCAAAAAAAATATATATGGGGAGTGTGAACGGACCTCTTTTCCCGGAATTACTTTCTGGATCCGCTACAGATCAGTACTCGCCCAAGTTTCTACGCAAGTGCAATTTATTGTGTTCATCTTTTCCGGAGTCGGGCTCTTGCAAATCCCATTGAAACATTGTTTTCGATCACGTGTCGTCCGCCATGTTTTGGTATAACACCCAGCGCGCGAAATATACATAAGTACTACATTTAAAACTGATTTTCTTACATTAATTTGATTTTCTACGTCAGTTCATTTTATTCTTCCACTCTATTTATTATACTGTGACGTGGGTGGAGCGCTCTCTGGAGTCGCAGCACGGAGACGCAGCGGTACGTGAAGTCGAGCGTCTCCCCATTGCAGTCGCGCCGTTACAGCAATTGGGAAACAAAGCGGGCCTCTTCCTTCCGCCCGCTCCCACGACCTCCCAATTTTCCAATTAGGACCACAGAAGTGTGAAGCGACGCCCGCTCCGTGCTCGTATCCGGAATTAGTTCAAATATGCTCTTATTGGTGCGAAAGGATCGGCTTGAGTTTTAAGAGCTTATTGAGGGAAATGGCGTAGAATGGGGAAAAGTTGTTCCATTACATCGTTCTTACCTCTGTTACTAGAAAGTGACAAGAGGTGTCAGACAACGGAATAAGTGATATGGAGAAGTGCATGAAATTGCATCCGAGAGTTAGCTTCCGGAAGTTGGGGCAAGGGGAGGAAGCCAACAACTTGTTTTGAATCTTTTAAATTATTTAATTAATTCATCACTCTTTAATTTCACATGGAGTTGTTTAAATATAATTTCATTATGTGTTCAAACATTTTTAAAATATTTGTGAAGTGATATCATTCATTACATCATAATAAAAGTACTTGTAAGACCCTGTTCCCAATCTCTGTATTGTGTATTTGGTATGAAAACTATTAACTACATTTATTTGTTTGGTTTTAGGACATGTTGAATACTTCACTTTCGACAACACTAAAACAGAAGTTACTCAACTAGCCCTATCATTTTATTCAGGATTATTTGCTTACAATGGATGGTGAGTAACAGATTTTTATTACTTTGGCTTTATGGGTGAGCTGAGTGGTCTGCCAAAAATTCATTTTCCTGTTTGAGTAGAAGAAATGGTCTTTTAATATACATTGCTTGAAATTTTACATTAAATAATGACAATTGATGTAATAAAAGAACTTTCATTTACTATTTTCACCAATATGTCTTATGTATACACTGGAATGGATTAAATTAAAATTAAAATACTTCTATATTCACAAGGATCCAATTGTTTTTCTTTGTTTCAGGAATTATTTGAATTTCATTATTGAAGAATTGAAAGATCCAATTCGGAATTTACCGAGAGCTATTGCAATTTCTTGCACATTAGTTACTGTTGTATATTTTATGACTAATGTTGCTTTTTACACTACGCTGTCACCAGTAGAAGTGCTTGGATCAAGTGCTGTGGCAGTTGTAAGCTTATATTTCTGTTTATAACAGAACACAAATGCATAAAAGAACACAAATATTTTGTATGACAAATATTAATTACGTTGTTTACTTGCAGTCATTTGCTGAGCACCTATTTGGTTTCATGGCATGGACAATACCAGTTTTTGTTGCTCTCTCTACATTTGGTGCTGTAAATGGCATTTTACTTACTTCCTCCAGGTATGATTACTTGTTTTCTTAAAAATTTGATATAAAATTTAATGAAAAATGTAAGTTTAATTAATTCATTACTTGCCATGAAACACTTGCTCTAGTGGCCTAATTGTTATCTTGGACATTTTTTTGTCAGCATTTTTGTTAATGTGTTTGTGATAATTCATGACCACAAACCTAATTGTTTATCTCTTTAATTGTTTATTGTTTATAACTTGGTTTTACAAGCATCAACTTCAATAGTAACAGTCCTTATTTTATTTCACTTAATTTATATGGGCAAGTCTCAATTAGGTGTGCTTTAACAGTTTTTTAAAATTGCTTTCATTTGTTTTAATATTATTTGGAAGTTTATTATACAATAATATTCCTTTTATGTAGGGATCTTTGTTTGTTGATGTTTTTCCTATGTATACCTCTTTCAGATTGTTCTATGCTGGAGCTTGTGAAGGTCAGATGCCAGAAATCCTCACAATGATCCAGATTTCTAGGCTAACTCCAACACCTGCAGTCCTTTTTATGGTAAGATAATATTGACTTACTTCATTTTTAAAATCATGAAATAGTTATGCACAAAATAACATTTGTAAATTTTTACCTCTTTTTCAGGCATTACTTTCTATGCTTTACTTGACTGTGTCTGACATTTTTGCCCTCATAAACTACGTTGGATTTGCCACTTGGGTACGTGCCAATTAAATTACTAATTTCTCTGATTAAATATTATTATAAGATCATGATTTGGTACTCTTTTATAATTAATCTGTGTATGTGTTTATTATACAACAATATGTACACAGAGATTTAATTAACTTTTTTTTTTCAGTTGAGCATTGGTGTTGCTGTTGTATGCTTACCTGTTTTAAGATATACAAGACCTGATATGACTCGGCCCATCAAAGTCAATCTATTCTTCCCCATAATTTACATCATTGCCAGTATATTTGTTACTGTTGTTCCTATGATTGCTAGCCCAGTTGAAACAGGTATGTGATATTAAATTACAATATTTAACAAGATCAGAAAATGAATAAATTGTCTGACTTTCAAGAAATGTTAATATATCATGATTTTTCACTAACTGCTTTTAGGAGTGTTTCCGGAATAGATGAAGTTCATTACATAAATAGAAAATTTAGTTATGCAACTGCTTTCCTGAGTTTGTGTTTTCTAGTCTTTTTTAACTGCTGTGCATACATTAAATAAAATTTGTTTTTCAAATGAAGATATGTTGGAAGTTGTTAATAACGTAATAGATTTAATTGTCAATTTGTCATTTAAAAATGGCATTAAAGATCTTTTAATTTAACATTTTATTATTGCAAGCAATTTGTGTTCTTAAAAAATGTATAAAAGCTGAAGGGTTAATTACAATGTTGAATTGCACAGATTATATTTGAGTAGTTCAGGAATGAAACCATTCATCACTATTCTTCTGTTTTGATTGAGACTTTCATTTTTTACCACACTTCCCATATTTGGATGAGAACACAAGTTAAATTCGCTGTGAAATTAAAATATTTTAAATATTAATTTTTCTTAACAATTTTAATCAGAAGTAATATCAAATTTTTCGTAGTCAATTGTAACTTCAAATGAAATTTGAAGCATTAGTTTTTTCTGTTATATATTATTAAATTGTTTTTCAGGAATCATGGAAATACTTTGGGTAATATATATTTTTAATATTTTATTTTTATAATTCACAGGTTATGGGTGTTTAATGATTGCAACAGCTGTGCCAGTCTATTTTATCTTCATTTATTGGAGACGCAAACCAGAAGCAATTCAAAAAGCCATCGGTATGAACTATTAATAAATTAGAAAAAAAAATTATTGAACTATCACCAGTTTTTGTTGATTTTGTAAAGAGCAAGAACATTTCATTTCTGAGTTCCACATTTCTTTTATTTCTGCATGCATAGTTCACTTAATTAAACCCATTCCTACTCAACAATTTTTATCTAATTTGCATGGTTTGCTTAACAGCAAATTAAATTCATCTTCCTCAAACCATACAAAAGTGTGGTAAACAATGTTTCCACTAGAGATGACAAGATTTACACAAGTTGTCTTTTGTGATGGTTTAGTCAAAGATGATATTTAAAATGCCTTAATTCATGTAATTTTAAATTCACAATTTTTATTAGGTTCATTACAGTTTTCCGTTTTTCTGTTAAGTTTCTGTGTGATTGTTTAAGATTTGACTTTTTCAGGTGCTGTGACGATTTCTCTTCAAAAGCTCATGCTGGTTGTTCGTCCCCAGACAAAGGTTTCTTTCAATATTTTAATTTGTCACTCCGATATTACTTTTGCCTATCATTTTCAATGAAACGCTCGTGATTGAAATTGCCTTACTCTAAGAGAGGTTAATCATAGTTGAACTCTGAGCATTATATGAATAATCTGGTTGTTTTTTGTGCTTGGTTGAAATCTAAGAATTACAACAACTTAATCCTTGATGGAAATTTAAAATTATGGTCATAAACACTAGAGCAGGAACAAATGCTATGAATGCATTTTTAAACTTTCAAACCTATGCATAGTAAAAAAGAAAGAACTTTGATTAGCATAATTAGAATAGCATAATTTTGATTAGTCATTACGTATTTCTTTGTACCTCTATATCATCAAAATGTGTATGCAATTAGACTTTTTCAGTCTTTGTATATTGTGTAGCCCTTCTTATTCTAGTAAATTTCGTTGATGGCTAGTGCCAAAGTTGTAGCAGTTTTTGTTACTAATGGCTAATATTTCTGCTATTTGTCTAATATTCTGCTTTTCTCCATGTATGCTTACTAGCCCACTCAATGTTTGCTGATTTACAGCAGCACATATGTCACATTACACAGCAGCATATGTCCATTCCCACTGATGTATTGGTTTTATTTTGCTTTCTGCATCTTTCAGATGGCATATCTGCCTGTTTTTTTAACAATCACTTTTTTCACTAGCCCTATTTCAAATAAAGGACATGATAAAACTGCACCATTTCTTGCATGTATACATTTTCAGTTTGGCTTCTGTATGGCTAAAGCCTCTACTACTCTCTTTCTGTCAAAGCATATAGATTATTAGTTATTTGAGTGGATTATTCTAAAAATGACAACTTTCCCGTTTTGTAGTTAAATGAAATAAAAAAATTTACAGAATTAAGAGCTGTTAAATAATT
The DNA here is from genome assembly GCA_031308135.1 of Acheta domesticus. Classification (NCBI taxonomy): domain Eukaryota; kingdom Metazoa; phylum Arthropoda; class Insecta; order Orthoptera; family Gryllidae; genus Acheta; species Acheta domesticus. The sequence goes on from JAHLJT010004567.1 coordinate 213,219,578, forward strand.
TATGTGATGTAGGTATCTGTTATTTCCTCCCATGTAAAATGGAAACTGGCTCTTTTAAAAACTGTTAAAGTGTATTCAAATCTTCCTTCCATTCATAGGTTTTTGGCTGTGTGCTACCTATTTTGTTTATTTAAAACTTTATTTGTGCATGCTTGAATTATGGTTCATGAATAATTTGAATTGTATTCCAAAACATTGTGAGTTAGGAAATGCTCAGATTTGTATAATTAACCTCTCTATTAAAAATGATGACTTCTCTTCTAATGTCCACTAACAAAGGTTCTCATCAACTATCTATTTTAGTTCAGATGGAAACTTTGAGAGATGATTCCCAATATCACATAAATTGATATTTTGGAAGGTTTTATTGTCAAAACACAGGTTGATGCATAATATTTTATTAATAGTTCAAGATGGATCTGAGTAATTAAGAGAGACTCTATAAGAACAACTAAAATAAGCATGAATCTTAAGGTTTCTCATAATTGTATCACTTGTCTCTCAAAATGGAAAAGTTAAGAAGAATGCAAATGAAGTGAAACAAAAAAGAAGTGAATCATTTAAAAGTTTGAATTGCAAAAAATAGATAATAATTTAGAATAAATTTCAATACATAAGAGGTACAGCACAATAAATACATTTGCCATATATTTACCAATTAAGAGTGAGCATGGAGTTCATGAATCATTAAACTGAAAATAGCTGGAAATGGACAATCGTACTGCAATCAATGTATGAAATGATCTTTTAATTCATTCTCAAAATTGCAAATGCTATGTGAACCAAACACGAAATACACCCACACACATTACACAAAATTGGTATCATTGTTATTTTAAATTGTTACTTTTTATTGTATTTGAATCATTCAGTTACAAACTGTTCCAGGTTTTCTTACCTCACTTTCTTGAGTAAATTAGCCATTTCTAGTTGTGAAATGCACCAAGCAAAGAAATGACTGTCGTACAAAATAGTATTTTGTAATACAAAATATTCATTTCTCAAAATTTCAAGACTTGACTATAGAATTTTGATACAGAATGTGCATAAATGCTAATGAAATTAAAATGAATTTTCATGAAAAAACTTGAAAAAGTGATTGCTGTAAGGAATACCGTATTAGAAAAATAAATGAAACGTTGCTTTTCACATTGTTATCTTCGAGACAATTTGCAACTGTAGTTTGCTTTCTGTGATATAATAATACATTCAGAAAATTAAATCACCTAATATATTTTGAAATATCAGATTGTACTGTTATTTAAAAATTTATGAAATTGTCAGTTAAATTAATATATGGCTAAATTAACTTAATAATTAATTAGTTAAATTAATTTAATAATTAATATATATAGCTAGTAATACCTAAATTAACATGGCTCTGTTCTGTTCTCTCCTGAGTGGGAAGAAATTAATCTCTTTCTAAATAGTACAAACATTGCTGATTGGTTATTAGATTGTACAACTAAAGCAAAATTATATTGAAAGTTGAAAAATATTTATATGCCTCTCAGATACAAATTAAGAAAGATCTCGTAAATGGAGTCTCATATCATCTCATATCTAGCATAAAGAATGTCAGTCCATCAATCAGAATACAAATATCTTTCCAGCAGTTGGTTCAATGCACACAGCTGAGATTATTTCCCAGCCTTAGAAAATATAACTTTCATTTTCAAAAACAGTGAAACTTCTTTAAACAGACCATGTGATAAATACCATAAAACTAATCTTTTAGCAGGTTGGCCTTCTTAAAGGGAACATCATACTATAAAACTAATACGCTATTGCTACTCCAACTACTAAGGTATGCTTTATGGTATTGGAGCACTATTTTTGTTTCAAATGAAAGCTCTGGAGTATTGCATAGTTAAATTACTTTCAATTACATAATTTATTAATTGATCTACATGCAGGAAACAGTAGAATATGAATACTACTTCTAGAACTATCATTCTTCAGTTAATGTTTAATGGACTTTTTTTACTATATTATTTTCATATGATTACTGACCAAAACACTCTTGTACTCTAATTCCATATTAGATAAAAAAGCTAACAGTTTCAGATTACAATTTGGCCGACAAAGGAATGGTTTTCTTGCAATAACCGGCAGTGTCTTGTTAAATGGAGTGTATCATCATTATTATTATATTATAATCCAATTTCAATGAAATTATCTTTCAACTTTTCGTGCTAAAGTTTCTGAGCCTTTTCTGGATGGTGTCTACTCTGAATTTATCATTGAATCTCATGTGACCAATAGCTTTTGTTTATCTGAGAAACTACAGCATAGTTTGACTTACAATGTAACTGGACAAGACAGGTTTCAGATTTCATTGTGAAGTTGTATGTTGTCGAAAGGGAATATGATGTTACATAACAATTAGAAATGGTAGTCATTGGTCAGACAGAAGGTCAATGGTCGTCTTTGGTAAAAATATATGGGTCTTAGAGAAAAATTATTCTGATTCATTGGTCATAAAAACATCATGAATGTCTCCTGAAAGATGTGGTCTTGTTGAGAAGTTTCATTGTAGTTTGTAAACTTTTTTTAAAATGTTGCTATTTTTAAACTGTTGGAGTGATAAGAACATGCCAAAAATGAGACATATCAATAAAAAGAAAAGAAAAGGGAGTTAAATAAAATTTTGAATATCACTGAAATATTAATTTTAAAGCTTTCTTAAATATTTGTTTCCCTCTTCTTGTGATTCACATTTATTACTTTAGTCTGGTCTTAAATTATTTCCTCTTTTATTTCTTTAACAAGTCAATGTCTCACAATTGCTATCTAACATTTGTAATCAAGTTTACTTGTATTTATTTAATTTTATTTTCCATTAAAACCTTCCATTAAGAGAAGTTACGGCAATTTGTGGTTGTATTTTAAAATTATTAAAACTAAAAATTCTAAATGAAATGATAAATTATATTTATAAAAATATAGTTTAAAAAAAGTCATCAAGAGTGTGAGAAACTTTGTGTTGGACAATGCTTTTCTTTGCTCCTTGGCCTTGCATATCCTTCCATAGCTGGGACTGGTAAAGTGCTTCAGTGAATGATAAAAATGATGGAAAAATGTAGTGTAATTGGGAATGAATCATTGGAAATTAAGGGGTAGTAATTTTTGAGAGAATTAGTACTTTTTATATCTTTAAATGCCATAATGAATAACACAATGCATCAGTTTAAATTTTCATTGCACATCATGGTTAAAATGGACAACTCTTTTGGTATAGCTGTGATGCTGTTTCTTTCTATGCCACTAATTCAAATATTCTTCTTTTTTTTTGTAGTATTATTCTAGTGAACTAACATACTGCATACCATTTATTTTGTGTTTGTAAATAACTTTTTAAAACACTTTTAAGACATTAGTCTCTAATGTGTTATTGTTTCATTTTGCAGTAGCGGTAACTCGCTGTCTTCAGAAAATCATGGTAGTTGTGGGTGCGGAAAGACCAGCTAAAGTGTGAAAGTGATGAAAAAATTTTGGAAATGCTACAAGGAAGGAATGTTATTAAATTGTGTATGCTGTGCTGTGTAGATTCTACTGTCTGAAGAGAAACTCTTAGTCAAATGAAGTTGCAGCAGAAATGCGTTTTGAACTAATTAAAAGGTATGAATCAGCTGCAAACTCTTCCATGTACAGCTGTGTAATCTTATTTGTTGTTTCTTATGATGTATCATGTAATGCCATTATAGTTATTAATGCTATGGGTTTTAAATTCAGAAAAATATTTTTTTTTCTGCAGTGACATTATGAATACAGTATCATTATTGTGTGTATTAAGTTGCTCTTCTACATTCCAGTTTTGGATTCCTTTCAGTAAGCAAATAAGGTTCAATTAGCATTTTATTTTGTTATAAAAGAATAAATGAATTGTAAAGACATTTGTAAAGTTTTTGATACACTGAATATTTTTTGCAGTGATAAATTAGAGATGAATTCACATTATCTGTGTTTGTAAATAATGGAATGTATGCTTTGGGGAATACATGTGTTTATGTGGCTTCCAATATATGGATCACTTTCTATTATTTATAGTGTTTGTAATTTTGCTAAATCCACATGTGGCCAGTAGTAAAGATATCAATGATATTTTAAGCATTTAGCTGCTTTACTTTTTTATCAGTGTTGTGTTGTTTGAAGGACGAATGTTATTTGGTCATATTTTGTTTTTGTTCCTATGTATAATGTGATGTAGACAATACAATTTTACCATATACTAATTTTAAGTAGAATGAAGACTTAGTTTACAGTATGTTTAAACAAAGTGCAGTTTATTAGATTATTTATGTATGCATGTGAAAACTAAAATTGATATTGTATGTGAAATTCTGATAATACATTGTGTATGCTGTTAATAAGACAAGAAAATGTACTATTTAAATGTTTTAAGAACATTCCTTGGTGCAATTTTTATTCACTTATTTATGTGAAAATTATTTATTGTGATAATACAGTTTTGTAAAGATGTGTGAAGTTTTATGGTAGGTTTGTAGCTACTGTTCATGCTGCAAAAAATACCAGAATTGCATTTATTGACATTCTGTGCTAAGCTTCTCATGAAGTAATGGCACCTCCATATCTATATAATTACCACTTTCATCTAAATGTTAAATGGCATAATTATGCACAATATTGATTTTTACTTTGAGAAGTAAAAGTTTTTCAAATTCATAAAAATTTTCTCTTCAGGCAGTTAGTAAAGATATGACAATATTGCATATTATTGGCTGTATTACTAAAAGTTACCAGGAACATTTTGAGGTATGTATCTGCATATAAAATTGATGTCACTATATATACCATATTTTGTTCCTATTTTAAGATGGAGACTGATGGCAAAGAGTTTGTAAATTGATGAATGGAAACAGGTACCAACAATGAGGGTGGAAATGCAAGATTTTCAACACAGGTTATAATGTTGGAACAATCATACATCTTCCTTTCTTTTTGGAAGTGAGAAGAAGAGGGTTTTTTGGGAACATTGGAGATTTCAGAGATGATAATAACTGAATATGTTCAGTAATAATAAAATCTGTAAAACAATCAATTTTATTTGATTGGCTGACTCATGATTTAGGATATATAAACTTATCAGCAAAAGCAATTTGCAGCTTTTTTTCCTGTAAGCAATTTATTTTCAATTTGCAATCTCTTTGAGACTGAATGTAGGTATAAAAGTGGTAGGTAATGCTAGTTTAGTGAAATGAATGTTGAGCCTTATATCTTAGTTTAATGCCAGTAATACTCTTAAAACAATGTATCTTCCACATTAAACAAAAACATTCCAGTGAAATTACTGGTGTTCATGCAAGAATTAAATTTGATAAAAACATTTCAATTTTGTGAACTTGCAGTGTATAATCTGGATCTTCCATAACATTCACAAAATTAGTTTCATAGTTTAAGTTTACAATATTGGAATGGGAAAGAGGAAAAGTTGACAACTTTTATTGTTATGCAAAATCTGAAAATTGTTATGATGTATCTAGAACACCATGCACACTTAAATTTTTCCATAATGACTCGATTCATTTTTCTAATTTAAGTTCAAGGTGGAAGAGAAAGTATAATTTGTATTTCTAAGAAAGTGAATATTGATTTCTATACCATATTTTAAATGAAAAGCTTCAAAATAATCCAATTGCATTAAAAGCTTGAAAAGAATTGTATATTACAGTTCCTGCACATTGTTGAAATTGAAAATTGAAAAGTGGAAAATATATTTCAGAATGAAAGATTGTTATTTTTTTGGCTTATTGGATAACACATTGAAGTAAATACATGCAAATACAAGTGATCAACTTTAAAGAAAAATTAAAATAAAGATAAACTGCTAAAATGTATTTAAGATTTAAATGACACCCACAACCCTTGTGCAATAATATGAATGTAGCATATCAAGAATAGATGTCCACATCTTCCAAGGTAAGGAGTCCTATTTGTGGTTGAATATTTATGGTGAATATTAAAATGTGTAAATTAGCTCAACGACGAAACATGATTAAATGTGTACCTGTCAAAGGAAACTTTTTAACTTAAAAAAAAAGTATTACATTTTTAAGTTCAATTTTATTTGTGCTCTGGATATTTGGGTACTTTTTTCATTCAATTTAATTGTAATTATTCATTAAAATGTGTTGTAGAGGCCTACACATACCAAATGAACAAATTACACATAGTATAGTTGTTAAACTGAAATGTATATTTTTATATTCATTAGAAATTCAGTCACAGAATAGAAGATTATTATTCCAGACAGATTGTTAGATGTTATTTCCAATTTTGGAGAATGGTTTAAATTCTATAAGGCAGTTAATTACGTGTCGGTTGGATGTATTAGAGAAGTTGGTGATGATATGTTAGATAAAACCAACATTCGAACAGGAAAAGAAACAATATAAACAATACAAAACACAATTATATAATATCAGAAATTATTGTGAATGGGGCCATAACTAAAATGATTATAGTGGTATCTCAGGAACAGTTTCTCTTGTAACAAATGAATTTTTCTTGCTAGAAAAATTCCATTATGCCTTCTGGTTGTTGGGTTAGTATAATATATTAAAAAAAAAAGAGAGGTTGGGTGAAATATCACTGGACCATAATAAAAAAGTGAGAATCGTATCTTGTGAAGTATCTGTTGTAGATTTGCAAATGTTACTCTGGCACAATGATATTGAAGTTTTGTTCCTTTGGTTTGTTGCTTATGACAAAAAAAATACTAAATTTAATTTTTTACTAATTTCTATTTCTTTTTTCAAATATTTTTTGGATGAGTGTAAATGAGTTTAAAAACATTAAATTTATTTTAGCATTTTCCAATGTGTTTGAAAAAGTAACATGACTTTGGACAAATTTATTTATTTCATTTTTAACTCAGCAAATTTGACTCTTGGACTTGATTTTGACACTTCACAATATTTTATTGTTTGTTTTACTTCAATAAATATTGTTTGTCAATGTAAGTTCTTGCACAGATTCAGTTTGGCCCAATATCTCATTTGGTTGTGCATATTGTGCAGACAATAAGATATGTGTGTGAGGAAGTATCAGATTCATGTTGCATCAAAAATATATATGTCTATTTATGTAACTAACAATCTATGTGTGTAAAAATTGTACTCCATCCAAATGCTGTTCTCTATAAAAAGATAACCATTAAAATTACATATCTTAATGTTCTAGAATAATAATAATTAGTTGTATGTTTCGTGATACTGGCAAATTAAATTGTTTAAAAGCAAAATCACTGCATTCATTCTATTTTCTCTCTTGTTGTGGGTGTTTTGGGAATTAATAATTATAATGATTATCATTATTTTTATGAAGAGAATAATAAAATAATGGTAAACCAGGTGAGTTTTTAAGTTGCATTTTTTAGTATTCATATTATGGTTCACAGAATATGTCACAAACTAGGAAGAATTATTTTTGTTGCCATAAATAGCTGAAGACAGAAGTGGTATCCCAAAAGACACCATGACTCCAGGTGTGTTCTAGCAGCCGCTGTCAATATTACCTGTGCTGTGCCGGTTGACCTTTTCAGGTTCACAGATGTCATACACTGTTATGTATTATACTATTTACATAATTTAAGGAGTATGGGCTTATTGGATGTTTCGAATTTTTGAAAACTCTGGCAAGGCAGCTTTCAGAACTGTATGTGAATGAAAGACTAGCAAATAGCTATCTTCCAAAGAACCTCAGGATGACAATTTCCTGGATTTTGAAGAAATCTCAACCAGAAAAGGAAAGAACCCACCAAGAATTGAAAAGAAAGCAATATTTATTGTGTACTCGTTCAAATTAAGAAAAAAAAGACAAACCAGTATGAGTGCGTTAGTTGCGATCACCCAGTTTGCCTGGCATGTCAATGTGTTATGTGCAAAGAATGTGGTGATTAGAAACTTTTAAATTAAATTAATTATAATAACCAGATGATCAATTTGTTAACAAATGTATAATTATTCTTATGTGATGTATGAGTGTGATCAGTATTATTAAGTGTTATCATTGAGTATTATTCATTTCATTATTAAATAACTCAATATATTATTCTCAGCAGTAATTTTTCTTTTAATTATTTTATGAATTTGTATGAAATATTTTCTTAGAATTTCTGTCCCAGACTTTCATTATTCTCCATAATATTAACTGTTCATATAAATTCAAAAATATACAACTAATAAAGTGCTTAGTTTCATCCATATGTGGTGGTATCAATTTGGACCCCACAACTCCACTTATGACCTAGAGTTTTCACCACGCCAGTTGAGGGTTAACATTCTTTGGACTGAAAGGAAAGTACCTGCAAATTGGATGATTGGAAAAAAGCCTTTATAACTAATATAATTAAAAAGGGGTCAAAAGAAGACTGTGGTAATTATTATGGGATCTCCTTATTGATAGCAACTTCAAAATTGTATTCTACAAAATTGACAAATGCACTTAATAAAGAGGTGTTGTTACTCTGGTGGAGAGCATAAGGAGGTGGAGAACATTCTTCAGGAAGAATTTAATAGGTTCAGGAAAGGAAGAAGTAGCGGTGATGCAATTTTCACTCTGATATTAGAGAAACACAGAGAATATAATTTGCCCACATACATGTTGTTCCTAGATTATTGCAAAGCGTATGACATTGTAGAGAGATCAAAATTATGGTGTATTTTAGTGAGGAGTGAGCTATGGTAGTCCAAGAAACTTGATAATTGCCATTAAAAGCATATAACAGAATATTGAAATTTGGATCGAAGAGAATGATTACAAAACATCAGGTCTTTTAAAAGTAAAGCAAGGGTGGCTTCAATACATGCTTGAACAATATGGATCTAGCATAGAGTATCACAAATCCAAGTGATATACCAATATCAAGAAATAAACAAATCATGCCTCTGACTTATGCAGATGATCAAGTTCTTTTGGCCACCGCAGAAGGCGATATACAAAGAAATATTGCATCCCTTAACTGACTGCTAAATAGTTATCACTTAAGAATCTAGACAAAAAACTAAGATTATGGCATACCAAGGTACAGGGATGGGAAAAATACTTTAAATTTAGTATTTAAATACTTTGCCAAAATACTTTGTAAATAAGTATTTAAATATATACTCAAAATACATTTGGTTTTTAATTGATAAATACATACGTATTTAAAATACTTCAGATACTCAAAATACAGTAAATACTATAATTTGGCATTACAACATTTTTATTACAACAATATATAGTAATTATCAATAACCATAAATTACTAATTGACAATAATAAATTTCTGAACAAATAAAAAATTTAAAATTAAAACACTTTTATAAATTGCTATATCTTATACTTATCAAATATAAAACTTCCACTTATAATTTCACACCAAATATAAAATATCAAAAATATGTCTAACTCAAATAAATGGAATTTTCTTTTAAAATGGCTGGCTTTTCAAACAAATCATCCGACACTAAACCCCTACTAAATGAATGTCTAAAACCTGCATAGGAAAAAAATTGTTGAATGGCGCTGATGAACATAAACTAGTGTTATAAGGAATAAAACACTATTATTATCAGATAATTGTCCAACATTTTTAATGATGTAGATATATCATTTAAAACTGAAGAGAACTCAAGTTCTACAGCTAAAAGGAGCTTTAATTTAATTTTTTTTTCAATGAGTTCCATTTAAGATGAATAAAACAAAAAGAAACTACCCTCATTATCTTCTTTAAAGTATTTTAAGTATTTCTTTTTTTTAATACACCTATTTTATGTATTTAAATACATCTCTAAAATACATGTCCAAAAAATTCAAAAATACAGTTCTTCAAATACAAGTATTTAAATACCGCCCAATCCTGCCAAGGTAAAGCTTTGAGAAGAATAAACATTGTAAACAACCAAATATTTGAACTTCACTTATCTTGGCTGCAAAATATCTAATGACATCAACCCGAAAATGCAAGAGAGTGTAAGTAAATACACTAAGTTAAAAGGTTTTATAAAGTCATTTTAAAAATAATATGTTGAATAGTACACTAATGAGTTTACACAATGGGGTATCTCAACTCACCCTGTGCTTTACAAGTGAAATGTGGACACTCAGAAAAAATGATAAATGAAGATTAGAAGCTTCCCAGATGAATTTTGCAAGAGCTCTACTGGGTCTAACTTTGAGGGGCTGGGTTCCAAATGAAGATGTAAGGTCTAGGTTAAGTATTGATAGTGTGGTAAATGATATTAAAAAATACTTAAAGAAATGGTTTCAGTATGTAAACAGGATGGAGCCGAATACGCTCCCAAAGTTAGCTTTTTTATATAGACCTAGGGGCTACAGAGATGTGGGTACATTGAGGTTGAGTTGGTTAGAATAGTTATGTCTTGAAATGGCCCATAACTCCCAACTATTGTAAAGGAAGAAAAAGAAGAAGAAAAGTGTAATACAACATTATAACACCAAACACTTTTTCTCAGTTTTTATTGAGATGTTGAGAAGATATTTTTCATTTGTACTTTATCATTGCAAAATCAGAGAGCTAACCAATTAGCATCAAAGTTGCTTTAATATTTTCTTTAAGTAGTATGAAATTACTGGTGCAAGGTTCCCTTGTCTTTTATCACCTCCGAACAGGTATTTCTTCTTTTAGATGCATGTAGTAAGAACCCAGTTTTCATCCTCTTCTTGAAGCTTGCAGAACATTAAGCTTCTGCTATCTACATTTACCCTCAATGATCAGGTGATCATTGTCAAAGCATAATGCACATAGTATATTGTCATTAACAGGCAGTCCCATCCCATTCCACTTCCTTTTCCATGTTTTGAGGGCTTCCTCAAGATGTATTGTAAGTAGTGAGGGGGCTAACGAACATTCTTGTCTTTAGGCTTTTGTGCAGGAGGAATTCATGAGAAAACCTTTTCCTGATTCCTAATGAGCTGCTTTAGCATCATCAAAACAGGCTTTAGTGAAACCGTTCAGAGAGTATATATAGTACGATTTTTCTTCCTGGCTGGACATTACTTATTTAATGGCATTGTCTTGTATGCCTTCTGTACCATACCATACTATCTGATGTATGTGGATAGCTCTACCTCTCAGATGTTTCTTCATTCAATTTTTTAATGTAAAGATATCATTAATGCATGATGTCACTGCCCTGAAGCCATTGTGCTCCTCAGATTCTTTGAATTGGTCTTGCTACTGAGCACATTATGCTAATATCACGACAGTTATTACATTCCCCTCTGCCTCCTCTCTTATAAATAGAAGTGACATAAACTTTCTTCCATTCATTAGGTTGGACACTATCTTAGAGACATTTATAATCCATCACACTATTAGGTGCTGCTTTATCAGTTCTATATTGATGTAACCCATTCCTAGAGCCTTCCTGTTTTTCATTAATGCCACAGTTGCTCTTACTCTTTTTGTATCTTTGCTATAAGTCTCTTAGATCTTCTTGAGTGTTGAGTGTAGCTGGGGTAAGCCCTCCTTTTGTTTTGTCAAATCACAGTCAGTCAGTGCCTTTTATCCCTTTGGCCATGTGATGATCACTGTAAATAACCAGGGTACCAAGACAGTTAACAATCTAGGAATCTGCAACATCTTGAGTTGCTTAACTTCCATGATTTCATGGAGTGTTATTAAGCAATTCAGCTAACAACACCGGGCTCATTATTCAATTCCATATTTTATATATCTCCTTGTTCCTGCTGCAGATATTCTCTGTCTTTGGTTAATAGCTTCTTATAATATTTTGTCCAATCTTGCATGCTAATTGCACTAATCCATAATGTTTCTTTATTTTGCATTCTTAATCCATAATAGTTATTGACTATGCTTTATTTGATCTTGTATTTCATATGCATCTATCAACTTCCCCACAGGTCATTTCCCAGTACTATTGTTTTATCTTTATAATGATCATTTGGATCTCATTATTCAGTATCAAGTGGATTACTGTTTTTCGCTATGAGATTTTGTTTCTAGCCACCTTTTGTGTGCTTGCTTTTTCCTTGTACAGAGGCTTCTAACTTTGGAGGTGTAAAACTCTTTCTTTTATTCCAGGTATGTCTTTTCCGAAAAGTTTCATTAACTAATTGATAAATGCAGTGTCAGGACATCATGGGTAGTATTTGGACTTCCCTTACCTATAGTTAGAACTTTTTTTGCAAGGCCAATTTGATACAAGAATCAATAGTCATTCTCCAGGATTTCTAGATTATACCCTGTAGTTGGAAATTTCCTCTCATCATCATGTACGAGTCAAGTGAATTTTTTATGTTTTCTAAATGGAAAATTCATCTTCAAAGACAGAAAGTTGTGGTCTGAGCTACATATGAGCCCTTTCATAACTTGTACATCATCAACTTTTAATTTATATTGCTGTTATTTCATATAAATATTAGTACATATTATTTTTAACAATTATTTACATAAACAATAATATTTTAAAGACTTCTGGGATTGTATGAGGGAAGAACATTAGGGGAGATGAAAATCTACCCATCATCATATTTACTTCCTTATTTTTGCCCTTTTTAGCGTTAGAATATTTATATCAATTGTGATCGAAAAAGTAAATTTAAAAAACTTTATTAATTAAATGAATCTTGTCTTAGGTTTAAAAGTCTGTAGATCCACAGGAACTTGAAACTTTTGTTATGAACTCCTTGTGTCCAGTCTCAATAGCGTAGACTAACATCTCCTCAAAGCATTCAATAGTTTAGGAAATTAATTTAGGGTATTATTGAGTAAATGAGGGAGAATACTGGGTTATATAGCGATGCATAAGTGTTCTATTGTGAAGTGAGGTGTCGTGCAGTGTATAGCAGAGAAATAAAGAAGGAAATGTTTTCAGGTCTTAGTGAAGTGAAGTGCAGTTAAGTGCAGTGTGATCCTGATTGTATAAACATTCAGTGCGGAGTTAGAGTAAGTTTTTTTTTTTTTCCCTTTCTTTCTTTTTCTTTTCTTTTCCTCTCTTAATGTAATTTAATGTTTAATGAATCAGTCGATTTTTATGTTACTATCATTATTTTACCATTATTATTATTACTATAATTAGTATATAATTTGCTAGTTATATTACCTTATTATTATTGTTGTTATTATTATTATTACCTTATTATTGTTATTATTATTATTACCTTATTATTGTTATTATTATTATTATTATTATTGTTATTATTATTATTACCTTATTATTGTTATTATTATTATTATTATTATTGTTATTAGTATTAGTATTAGTGTTCTATGTTACTGTGAGACTGTGTATTTTATGTTTTTGTAATTAGCTGCCACCAGGTTATACCCATTTGCAGTTTAAATAAATCTATCTACCTCAGTGAATGAGATTGGCAGGTCCAGTTCTCAGTATGAATTTGTGGAGGTCTCTTAGTCCTGTCCAGTTATTTTGACTACACAATTGAATTTAGTGAATAGAATAGTGCTACTTTTACCCATTGCAATTTGGAAGAAAATGCATTATCTGTTGGAGAAAATTGCTAAGAACTTGAAACACAAAGGAAAATAATTAATGCTTCAAGTTTCTTGGGTACATATAAAACAAGCCAAGTTTAATTTTTATGATGCTGTGCTCAACTTATTTGATTTGAGATTGATGGGTTAACTCCCCTATGCTAATTTGATATCTTGACTGGGACTTCAAATTAGTAGGTAATTTGAAAGATTTTACTGACAATTTGTGAAATTGTTTCAAAATCAACTAAATGTGTTTTTCACTCAGAATTTAGTATGATTTTAAAGTGTAGGATGTACAATAAATTTAAATTCAATTCATTCGAATTCATTTGCAGTAATGATAATTTTTTCTCATGAAATATTTTCCTTCAAAGTATTATTATTGTCATTTTTATTAATGTACCATAACTTAATAAATGGTTTTGCAACATTTTTTATTAAGTTTCTTCTTCTTCTCATGGAATTACTAATAAATACATACTACGTCAAAATATATCACTTGTCTTTGAGACAAATACTTGTCCTGGCCTATATGTTAAAATATTTCTTTAAAAATATGCCAGTTCCTTTTTTAATTTTGGACAACCGTAATGAAATATTATGAAAATTCTCTCATGTCATTTATTTCATAGTTTTATTCAAATGAAGAAATGGTTAAATTCAAAAAATAGAGAAGTTTATCACATTTCAGAGACTGTTTATTTCCCTCATCAATTGAAAATGATATTTGCAATATTAATTAAGGGAATGAAGATCATATAAATTACAAAATTTAAATAAATAACATTACACCCAATTCAGGATGAAAGCTCATGTGTTATTCTAAATCTAAAAACCATGGCTTTATGAAGAAAGACCATGTATGAGTATAAATAACTTCTCTTTTGATTAAATTAATTCCATGAGGTAGTGCAGTTCTGAAGAATCAGGTTTAAATTAATGACTATGTGGAGAAAAAAAACATATGAATACAAAAACTTACGAGGAATTACTCTTTGGTGGAGTGCAGTCATGCAAAACAGCATCAACAGTCAATTAGAGCCGTTTTAAAGATGAAGAAGGGGTAACAGAAGAAAGGGGAGAGATGGAAGATTAAATTTTGTAATGATTGGTCCTAATATTTAAACCAGTGGGGCTACAGAATGGTACACAATTTCCGGTATTAGTTTTCTATTTCCTTTGGTCTCAGCTAGCTATTTGGACATGACACATACTCTTGCCAGCTGCCATCTATCATTGCCCAAACTACATTTTTTGACAGTTCCTTAATTTTTCAGTTTCCTAATAGTAGAACGGAAATATTATTTTAAGAATATGAAAGAACAGTAAAACCTTCTCCTAAATGGTGATTTTCTTTGAAAAAATTGGAACTGCTTTTCAAAAAATGGTGTTGAAGTGCTACAGTAAATGCAAAAATTAAAGCTCCTTTTCCTTTTCTGTTTGCTGATGACACGAATGTTCTTTGCAAAAAAGAAGCAGTAAATAGTACAATTTCAGAAGTTTCAAATTGGTTTAATAATAACAAATTAATTGTTAACGAAAGAAAAACTGTTTCAATGCATTTTTGCATTTCAAATCGGAAATCGCATGTTCCATTGAAAATGAACAATATGCAATTAGCTGATGTTGAGGCAACAAAATTTTTAGGTCTTTCAATTCAATCAAACCTCAAATGGAATGTACATATAACAGAATTAAACACTAAATTAAGTTCATTATGCTATGCATTCAGAATTCTTGCAAATTCTATCAGCCTTCATGCAGCTCATTGCGTTTATTTTGCAAATGTGCATTCCCGCCTGAGATATGGCATAATATTCTGGGGAACTCAATCTCAATGAAAAAATGTCTTCCACGTGATCCCTGCAAGCCTCTCCTCATTGAGCTGGGAATCTTACCATTGCTTTGTCTATTTATTTACGAATCTGTAACATTTGTCAAAAATGACCTACTTAACGGGGGGAACATATTTTCATGCCATATTGATATTTATAATTACAACACACGCCGTAGAAATCACGTGCATCAAGTGTCAGTATCAACAGCTCAGTACAAGAAATCAACATACAATACATGTACGTTACTTTACAACGCATTGCCAGATGACATGAAACAATTAAAGTCGGTACACAAATTTAAGTTTAAAATAAAATCTTTTCTGCTGCAAAACTGTTTCTATACATTTAGAGACTATACTGATCGTGAAAAAGAAAAATAATGTTTAA
Source organism: Acheta domesticus (assembly GCA_031308135.1). Classification (NCBI taxonomy): domain Eukaryota; kingdom Metazoa; phylum Arthropoda; class Insecta; order Orthoptera; family Gryllidae; genus Acheta; species Acheta domesticus. The sequence continues at coordinate 213,235,292 of JAHLJT010004567.1, forward strand.
TGTAACAAAACAAAGATATATAATGAATCAGTTTACGTTTGCATTGTATAAATTTAAAAAAAATATTTAATACGCCTGTAACAAGTAATGTACTTCAGCTTCCAGGTCAATGACCCCCATCTCGATCAGGTTTTTGTCCAGTTTCCCTGATCCATTGAGCAAATGCTGAGATGGCCCCTTGTTTTGCTTCTGGACGTAAATGTAGCTTCACTGTGCGCGCATTTTGTTGAGCACTCCTTTTGCTTGTAGTTCATTTACCGTTGAAATTGATTTTCTATAACTCGGGAACAAACATTTTTAAAATATTTTTATTTTTCTAAAATAATTACTTTCTAAATTCATTTTTTCGTTTTTTTTATTCTGGCCCTCAAGAAAATGTGCGCAGATAAATCTCTTCCCCCACACGTCATATTGCAACGAGCGCCAGTCTGGTAGAGCATGATCGCGGTTCCACTCGTGGTGGGGGGAAGTGAGGTGCAGGGGCGACAAACTACATAAAGAATAATTTGCCATAATTGGGTAATAGAACAAAAATAAACATTTATTCCCGACCTACGATCGGGGATGTTACATTACAAGTCCCATGAGGTGGGATTACACCCTACCTAGTGAGCTCGGGAAAATATGATCTACAAGAATATTAGTAATAAAAAAATAACCAAAGATAACTACGTTACAATAAAAATGCCATGGCGCGGCACCGCTTAACTAAAAAAAAAGAAAAACCCATGAAGATTGATGATATTGTTCTCCACCTCGTTTCGAGGGGAACGCCCCAAAGCGTGGGCGAACGGTTGGAGTCTTAACTATTCGTGTAGGCGAGTGCCGGAGGGGCACGACGCGGTCGATGACCTCGGCGTCTGCGAAGATTGTAGACACGCGGCGAGCCGCAGTGTTGTAAAGGCAGGTGTCTCCAGGAACCGCTGGGGGATGCTTCACGGGTGAACTGCTGACAGCGACGGCGAGGATGCGAAGGTCCCCCCTCCACTTTCACCAGGGCGCCGTTACGAGTACTTAATCGCAAGCACGGATCGGGAGCCAGATCACGGTATAGAAGAATTCACGTAAGAACAAGCAAAAGTGACAGTTCGCTAAACAAGTGAACATCACATGTAATTCAGAGAAGTATCCCTCCGCCGCGGCAGCTGTTCAGAAACACTTGCACCAGTACGCACCTTACATTGAAGACTCGCTTTTAAAATAAACATAATACTCATCACGCAAAAAGTAAATTCCATACAATGTGTATAAAAGAAATACATTTTTACAGAAGAGCACATAGCACTGCACTTCCTAATTTCAATTATTTCTCGTGGCGCACTATATTTCCGTCGGAACAAAAGAAAGCGTCGAAACCATTTACAAGTTAGCCAACTGCAAACGAACGAATCGAGGAAGGAGAGTTCAATAGGATCAAGGACTCAACGACCACAGAACCTTCGGTTATGTTGCCAGCACTAGCTGTCAAAATTGCTTGTTCTTACATGAATCTCTCTTTATTCATGACTCGGACACTCGCATTTGGTAACGAGTTAATAGTTCATCGAACACACGACAATGAAATCGGTTCGGTGACCGGTACCTTCAGGCATTATTCGCTCATAGAGTGAATGAAAAGTCTCTGCAGTGCGAATATGGCAGACAAATCTTGTCGCACGGCCTCGCGGTCGGGAAGCAAACGGTTCACCGTTTAAAAAAAAACAAAAAAACAAAAACAAGTTCACGGCCTACGACCATGCATGAAGTTTCCTCTCTCGCGACTAGCTCTCAAGTGTCTTTTTCAAAGTTTTTGAGAATCCGTTCCTATTCGGATCTCCCCCCCTCCTAAGCTCGTTTTGGACTCGCTGGCCTACTTTCGGGAAATAATTGTCAGCTATTGGCCGGAGCTTACTGCGCCGTAGGAATATTCTAACGAATCGTGGTTCGTAATTTTGTGGAAATTTTCCTCGGATGTTATCTCTCCTCTTCCGTCTTTCTCTGACGAAACGCAGCTGCCCCGTTCGACAGTTCACATCTCCTGGGAGCAATTATCGTATGGCAAGGGTCAGGACTTATTCGTATCAGTGTGGCAAGCGTGGCGACGAGGACGCGCCGGCGGAGAAGCTCGCTCAGGGGAGGGTGGGGGCGGAATACAGAGGGGGTATTCACGGTGCGGTCGAACAGGCGGAGGGTTGTAAATTTTTCTCCCAAAGTAGGCGAGGGGGCTCTAGAAGAATGCGACCGCGGCGGCAAAGAGGCGGGTGGGAGAGGCGCGGTTGGGCGCACGTGCGCGTGCCAGCGAGTATGAAAAACAAGCATTTGTTAAGAATTTATTAGGGCGTCGTTACATGCCGCCACAATATACAGTTTTTACTGTTTTTTGACAAATAAATAAATAAAAACACATGAATCTTTTGTGATTTTCAAAAATTTCATTAAAACAGTGGCGTAGCGTCAGGGGACGTTGAGATGCTGAGCATCCCCGTATATAAGAACCTTAAATACTGTATTGATAATCTTACAAGTGGTCTGTTGAGCGAAACACATTTTGTATTAATTTTAAATTGATTTCCAATGATTGAATTCGGCGGGCTGTTGAAGCTGGCCTCTGATTGCTTGGAAGGTAAAATACTTCAGCGTCTGCCGCCAGATTGCGACGAGCAATGACGCATGCGCAGAAGGCGAGGTTCCCCTCTCCCCTCTTCACCCCTGGCCCAGAGAAAACCGACTGCTTTACGCTAGCGTCTACTGCGGAAAGAAGCTCGTTTGTGCACGAGAGCGCAGCACACTTCAGGTGGTCAGTAAATTATCTTTCTCTCTCTCACTCGGGAGTCCCCACTTGGTCATGGGTACAAACTGTAGAAATAGTGCCTGACTACTATTTCTTAATTAATATCAAAGAAATTGTATTATCTCTTAAATAGATTACATATTATTTAAGTCTGCAATGTATAAATTAACAAATGGTCTTATTGCCATTCGCGTATAAGAATTAAAGCTGAGCCATTGTATAATTTGCTTTCAAGACATCGGCAGCCCTGACTGCTGTGAGGATTTTGTGGGAAGCGCCTACACCGTCGTAAGCAATCGAGATTGTGGAAGTAGTCCCAGTGTATCTGCCTTGTGTTGCGTTCGCCTGTTAGATGAAGTAGTTGATAATGACATTTTGTGTGTTATTGTTGAGCATCCCCAAACGTGTGAGTCACGCTACGCCACTGCATTAAAAGTCATTTGAAGCACTTTAACTCACTAATACAATAGTGTTTACAGATTGCTGGAAATGTGCATATTAACAATGTGAGAGATCTTTAAAAAAATTACATTTGTGTAATTTTTGAAAAAACAAAACAAAATTAACTTTATGTCATATTAGAGAGTGCAATTAGCCTATTTGTTCGAAAAGTTTAAAGAAAACATTTGGGCCCATTTATGAGAAAATGGCGTTTGAGCGTATCTGAAAATGCGGAATTGTGAGCTAGTTTACACAGAAAATGGTTGAATTTTCGAGAAACTTTATGGGACATTATTGAAAGCACATGTTCTCATTAATATAATGTGAACAAATCTCCGGTCATGTAAATAGTAACGACGTGAGAGACAAGTCGAAAAAAGTTAATTTTTTGTAGTTTATGAAAAAACAAAAGAAAAGAGCAAACTGCTGCTTATGACGTCTCACAGAGTACATTTATACTATCCCTACCGGGAGAAAAAAGAGAGAAAAATTTTAAAGAAAAAATTTGGAGCCGTTTTTGACAAAATCTTGTTTTTGTAATTTTTTAAAATTGCAAATAAAAAATTCAAAGTTTCGCAATTTTTGAAAATTCAGAGCTAACCATGATAATAGGGCCTAAGATTCATTTATAAGTATATTTTTCTCTATTGTTATCAGATATTTAAAGAAAACATTTGGAGCCATTTTTGAAAAGTTGGAAAGTTTTTCATAATCGCGGCGCATCGAGTGGAACTAGATCGTGGAATATTCATTTTGGAAGAAATCGTACGTATGGTTTAGGCGCTGGTGTTGTTCACGGACGTTTTGCTTTCAATTGGTTTTTCTGTATGAAGGTCGCACAATTAACGGATTCTGGCTACATCATGTGTTAGAGGATTTTTTTTCCTAATTTAGCAACTGGATTTACCCACTTTTTCGTTATCACGGCCCGGCAATGATTTTTTTTCTGCCGAAAATTCGCCGTTTTCTCGCGCTGCATCACATAACTTTCCCCATACTATGTATATTATTCCGTATATACCTATGTATACGGGAAAGTAAAAAGAATGTTATTACTGAAAAATATTGAAGAAATTATCATAAAGTAAATTGACTAGATTCATTAATTGTATTCTTTGCATTCTGAGTTTTTATATAATTTAGTTTCTAGTATTAATCTCATTCCTGTAGGGTTCAACCGCCAGAATACAGACCTGATCCAAATTCAATGTATGATTTAAATTAATGTGGGGATATTGCCTATTAGCAATTTCTTTGATATTATTCCTGTATTCGGTGATTCTTTGTTTTTTTTGTTTCCTCAACTTATTTCAATTTACAATCATTATCTATTACATAAACTGTATCTATAATGTCGTGTTTGGGTATTCTATCTTTAACATTTTTTATGACATTCTGTATCTTAATTATTGTACTTTTAATGTTTATTTTCGACCTTGATTTCAACTATTGTAATGGTATGGTCAGTGGTTTTACAAATGAAATAATTACATGAAGTTGAGGTTGCCTAGAATCAACAGGAAGATAAGCTTTCTTGTTGGATGGCACTCTTAAAATATTGTTGACACGTTTGTTAATATATTTTAGTATGAACTTCTCAGGGTATAATAGTGGTTTTCCAAAAGAATTTGTTGAACTATATTATGTTTACGAATGTGGAACTGATCATGTGATAATTTAATACTTGTGTCAACTAAATTATAGATGACTCCAATTTTCATCTAAGTTGGATGACCAGATGAAAAGCCCAGTGTTATTGGTGAAAAAGTAGGTTTAGTATACCGATTGGTTTCTAACTTTTGATTATATCTGTAGATTGTAATATCAAGGAAGTTAATCTGATTAGTTCATTTTCCGATACAAATTGAATAAATTGTCTTAATGTATTAAAAAGTTCTAATATCAATGGAATTTTGCCCTATTCTAAAATAACAAATATATTACCTACATACCGTCCGTCCGTGTCTGTCCGGTGTCTGTGAACAACACTGCACCTAAGCCATAGACTGAAGAATTGAATTAATATGAGTTAACATTTTTACGTTATCGCTACCGCTTACGCGTCATTTTCAAAATTTTCAAAACAATGGCTCCGTTTTTGATTAATCTTTTACTTTCCCGTATACGTACGTATACACGGAGTGATATACGTAGTATAGGGAAAGTTATGTAATGCTGCACGAAAAAATGGCCAATTTTCGGCGGAAAAAAATTAATTGCCGGGCCGTGAAAACGAATAAGTGGATAAAACCAGTTGCTAAATTAAGAAAAAAAAATCCTCTATTTCGTGGTGTGGTCAAAATCCATGATTTGTTGCTTCTTTATACTTAAAAATCGATTGACGGCATTCCGTCCGTCTGTCCGTCTGTGGTCAACGCTAGCGCCTAAACCGTTCGGTCGATTTTCTTCAAAATTGATATTCCCCAGTCGATCTGATTCTAGTCAAAGCTTTGTGATTTTGAAAAAGATTCTTTAAAATTTGGGGGTACTTTATGTGAAGCCCCCCGGGGATTTTCAACATTTTCTCAAAAACGGCTCCAAATTTTTTCTTTAAATTTCTTGTATGAATAGAGGAAAATACACTTTTTAACATGGCATAGGTCCGATTTTCACGTACAGCTCTGAATTTTCGAAAATTGTGAAAGTTTGAATTGTTTTCGGCGTCTTTCTCCAACTACAAAATTGAAGATAGAGATTTTTTCTTCAAATAAAATTTGTTCTGCATATTGAGTTCTTTAATAAAGGTCATGTAAATGTTTTTCACAATTTTGGTAGTTTTCGTGCAATATTGCGTGCAATATGTGTAATTTTAAAAAATTACAAAAACAAAATTTTCTCAAAAACGGCTCCAAATTTTTTCTGTAAACTTTTGGTAGGGATAGTGGTAAATGTACTCTATCAATGACATAAAAGCCATTTTGGTCTATCGGTTGGTTTTTCAAAAATTACCGAAATGTAAATTTTTTACTTGTCTCTCACGTCGTTAATATTTACATTATCGGCGATTTTTTTACATTATTATATTTACGAGTATATATGCTTTAAATAATGTCAAGTAAAGTTTCTCGAAAACACTACCGTTTTCTGTGAAAAGTAGCTCAAATTTCGGCATTTTCAGAAATGCTCAAACGTCATTTTCTCGTATATGGCTGCAATTTTTTTCTGAAAACTTTTGTAACGGATAGTGCTAATTACACTCATTAGTATAGCGTGAAGTTTATTTTGAGTTTTTTTTGTTTTTTTCAAAAATTATATAAATGTAAATTTTTTGAAAGATCTCTCACATCTTTAATATGCACATTATCCGCAATTTGTAAAGATGATTATATTTGTGAGTGTAAGTGCTTCAAATAACTTCAAATAAAGTATTTTGAAAACTCAAAAATTTTCTGTGAAAATGAGCTTCAAATTTCGCATTTTTAGTAGTGCTAAAACGCCATTTTCTCTTAAACGGCACATAATTTTTAAAAGAAAATTGCCATTTACGGCTAGGTTTTTGTGTTCTTTAATATTCTAAAATTAATGTTTCTGTTCTACCAATAGGAAACCGAAAAATTAAGAAAATGACAAAAAAATGTACTTTTGGCGATGATAGATGGTAGCTGGCAAGAAAGAGTATGTGGCAATTCCGAATATTGACAAATAAATAAATAAAATAAATACGGTCATGCTTAATTTTTCAAAATACGAGTAGTTTTTCTTTAATTTTGTGACAAACGTAATAGGCCGCTGTAAATTTACTGCGCTTCGGACAGCTGGATGCGTCGTAAATTAGAATGTGCAATTTTGTATGTTATTTCTTTCTTCGTTTCTTACATTCGAACTTTGTTATAGACTTACACATTAATATTTTAGAAATTGTTTATTTTGAAATATTTGAAATAAGTAAAAAGAATTAATAGCTCTCAGAATAGCGACAATGCAAGGTCTGCAACAATGGAATTCACTTTGCGCTCGCGAATATCTGTGAATTAGTGTCATTGTTGTGACCTAATGGAGCTGTATGAAAAGGAGTTATAATTGTCTAATTTATGTTGATATTTGCAGGCAAATATTTAGTTTTGCACCAAATGCTGTACCATTTGTAGTGAGTAGAGAATTTGTTTCATGGTTTTAAAATACTCTTCCCTAATCATGGCCCAATGGAAGGCATTTCTATATTTCCAGGGTATCAGGCTTCTTTTTCCAATACAGGGTTACAAAACTTTTGCATTCTATTTTTGTGAAGTTGTAGAATTCACATAGTTCTGACAACACTGCAATGGAAATAGTGAGTTCCAAGCGAAGATGTTAGTAGCGCATAAAGTGCAATATTACAGTACTACTTAGCTGTTTCCTCTAATACGGGAAAGTAAGTGCTGTTGTAGCACCACTAGTTTTATTGGATAATGTGAAGGACGTTTAAGAGAATGGCGCAGATCTCATGTTCGTTGAAAGCCTTGAGTTTTCGAAAATTAAATATTTTGAATCGAATATATCTTGATTTTGTAATCTTGTTTACTTAAGAGTGATATAAAAGCATTAACTTTCTACGTTCAGGTTAGAAGGGTTAACAGACATATAATTCTTGTTTCCTGAAAGCGCTGTCCGTTCTTAAGCGAGAACTGTTAACTTACAGAGACTTGTTAATTTATTTCACATTATTGCTAAATACAATAAATAACTGAATTATTTAATAACACAACACAAAACAAGGAAATAACGCAACAAAAACAAGGAATGAATTCGATATTCATGCATATTCCGGTCACTTAGCAAAGATGTTTATTTATATAAGGGAGAATTTACCAAGAAAATAAGCATCAAATAGTATTACTTAGTGAAGAATATAAACGTAAAACAATTCTCAGTGATTTAATGGAAAAATCTGGCAAAAAATATTTTCCGCCAGTATGAAGCCACTATTCACCGCCTCGCGCCGCTTCAGCTTGCGCATGTACGCATGTTTGAAATATTTGTTTTTAAGAATAATTAGCTGTATTTGGAAATAATGCACGCTGCCGTGTAATGATTTAAACAGTTTGATATTACGACAAAATTGATTGAAACACTGGCTTCTTCGCTTGACCGAAAAGAGCTTTTATAGCTTGAGCATTGTTCCAATGTAATTTTTGTACATTACCTTGAATTGTGAATGCGTAGTTCTCTGAAAAGTTGGCGACTACAACCGCACAAAAATATTACAAACAATATCTATAAAGCGCATTACTTGTCCCATGATTCCGCATTGATGAGCGAAAACTGCTTTTCGATGTTGGGAACCGGTGATAAGATATGAGGGTGGCTCACAATTGGTGGGTCACCCGGTATAATTAGAAGTTTCTGCGTTCGAAAATATGCTTCAGATACATTTAAAATGTATGAAAATTAATCACTAAATAACGAAAGCAAGATTTACAAATGATAAGCGTTTATACAAAATTGTTCTACTAAGTCCATAAAAAGCAAAAATGAAAATGTAACTTTAACTGGTAATGACTTTGGTAAATTCAAATATACCATCGAGATTCTTTAACTACTATAAACTTCAATGTCTCCTTTTCAATTTGACGACAAAAAGGAGAAAATCCGAGATGGAGTATTTGAGAAAATTAATTTTGAAAAAAAATTGTAATTATTTACTTTGGCCTTAATATGGCCTTATTAATGCCGTTATAATTAGGGTTTATCGTATCAAACTTTTAGGGTGGGATGTACTCATTAGAAATATAAGGCAAGTTGCAAAGTAAAATCAAATTTGAAGATCCTTTACTAGTTTTTTAGATAATACCCCCTGAAACTCATGCAAAATATCACATTTCAAAATTTATAAAATGAAGTAAAATTTAATGCCAAAAACACAATAATCAGTGTTGTTTCGCCATTCTAAAACGATTTAAAAAGTTTCAGTCGAATCGGAAGATGGTTGGAAAATTTTGGCCGATTTGACATGGAATGACCCTGTAAACTTTTCTAAACGTCTAAAGTGAAAAGACGCATTGTAATAATCATTTGTCGAAATGACGTCAGATAAAAAAGCAGGATGTACATCTAATTACTTCTGCATGTTCATTGTTGGACTGATTTGTTCCTACAAAATGAAAGAATATTGTGAACTTCCTGCGGAAATTCTCACAGAAGCTAAAAGCCTCGGACAGTGGTTTCCAGTAAAATGTCTAGAAGTATATCAAAATGATTATGGTAAATTTGAAAGTTACATGCAGGGATGTGCGGTGATGACATTGTATATTCCAGCTGCTAGCTACCAACCATCTTCCCCCTCCTTTACCACATACAAAGTAGTCGTGTAACAGGAGATTCTTTCCCACAACCGTGAAACACAATATTATTTCAGAAAATAAACAATTCAATATTCAATTTATCACTCCCACATAAGGTGTATTTTCATAAAAGAAAAAGTAAATAGTAACTTACAGAACAGGATAATCAAATCTGCTTCCTGCAAACGTTGCGGTAATCAAAGAAAACTAAACTCCATTCTTCATTCAAGACTAGGAAAGTTCTCCATAGTTTTTTAGAAAAATGAATGTGTATCGTATGATGATTCAATAGGCTAAAGAGGATAATCTTTTTTCATTAGTTCTGTTTCAATCATAGGTTTTTATTCGTTTCCACCACATCATGCAAAAATAATGGAAAGATCCTACAAGAGACTATTAATAAAGGTGTTAGATAAGGGTGTAGTTTGTCACCCATCTTATTTAATATCTGTTTAAACAACGCTGTTGGAGAATGGAAACAACGACTTAATTGTGTAGATATATACAATACGATATAATTTAGGTATTACAGACAACTTAAAGGAATCAAATTTTGTTAAAACTTTAATATTTGCTGATGATCAGGTACTTATTGCAGACAATAAGAACAAATTACAGAGAGCTCTGTTTGAATTACAACGGATAACAGCAGAGTACAAATTAGAAATCTCAGTAGAAAAAACAAGTCCATGGCATTTCACGATAGCTTTCCTGCAAGATGTAAACTGGTAGTAAATGATAAAATCATTGAACAAGTCCGCATATTTAAGTTTCTTTGCTGTGACATTTAATACCCAGGGGAAGTTGATGTAAAAAGAAAATAGTGATTTTATAGAATGGCACAGACTTTCCCTATTAGTATTCTATTTCATTTGGTCTCGGCTAGCTATTCGGACTTGCCACAGACCCTTAGCCAACTGCCATCTATCGCAGAAAAAGTAACTTTTTTTGACATTTTATTAATTTTTCGGTTTCCTAATAATATAGCGGAAGTATTATTTTAAGAATATTACAGAACAGTAACATCTCGTCCTAAATGCCAATTTTCTTTGAAAAAATTTGGATCAGTTTTTAAGAAAATGGCGTTTCAGCACTACTGTAAATGCGAAATTTGAAGCTCTTTTTCACAGAAAATATTTGAATTTTCGAAAAACTTCCTTAAAAGTCATTTGAAGCAAATATACTCACAAATACAATAGTGTTTACAAGTGGATGGAAATGTGCATATTAACAGTGTGAGAGATCATTAAAAAAATTACATTTGTGTAATTTTTACAAAAACAAAAAATATCCGAAATTGAACTTTACGTCATATAAAAAGTAGTGCAATCAACACTATCCTTTCGAAAAGTTTGAAGAAGAAATTTTGAGCAAGTTTTGAAAAAATGGCTTTTGAGCATTTCTGAAAACGCGGAATTTTGAGCTCGGTTGAGTTTTCGAGAAACTTTATATGACATTATTTTTAAAGCACATGTATTCATCAATAAACTAGTGGGAACAAATCGCCGCTAATGTAAATATTAACGACGTGAGAGACAAGTAAAAAAAATAAATTTTTGTAACTTTTGAGATAAAAGAATAGAGCAAACTGCTGTTTATGACGTCTAATAGAGTACATTTATACTATCCCCACCAAAAGTTTAAAGAAAAAAATTGGAGCCGTTTTTGAGAAAATGTAGTAATGTAAAAATAAAATAATACAGGAAAGCATGGGCAAACCACGTACAAAGAATGGAAAATGGAAAATTGTATAACTCAAAAGAAGTGACACAATACCGCTCTAAAGGAAATCGGCCTGTAGGGTAACCGAAAACAAGGTGGAAGGACGGTTTCAGGTCGTTAGATCCACGGACACAAGGTCTAATATTCGTTAAGTCTAATGAACAGGAGGTCTATTAGGAACTAGGTCTAATGCGACATAAGGACTATGCGACAGAGGGTCTAATACCAAAAGAGGTCTAGAATTAGAAGGTCCAATTAATAAGGTCTAATATAAATACCAAAGGACTAATAGACCAAAAGTGTATATTTTAACAATGCCAATTAAATTTTCAACAAGAGAGCTGTTTCCGTAGCAATACCTTGCAATTAATACTAAATTGCAGCGAAGATTACTCCACTTCATTATTCACTCCATCGTATAAAGGTAAAAGAATTTTAGTTCACAATGACTACTCTTTCCATTTTTTACCAAGGGATCAGAGGAATAACTAAGTTCTCATCACCCAGTTGTTAGCAGGGCAAGTACGAGTTCAACACCCAATTACTAAATCATACAAAATTAATCATACGCAAGTAGAGCGAATGGTAGCAAATTACCAAAATTATAAAGATTGTGATGACATAGACTTGTACCTTCTGTCTTTCAGCTACAGATTAAAATTCCATGCTCCACCAATAACCGAAAATGACTGAATATTTTAACACCTGTTTCTTTTAATGAAGATTACGTACTTCCTGAATTAAAGTGTATCATTCCCATTGTGATTTCATTTTAGGCAATAACATACTGACGTAATGGTACGTGAACCACATTTTGTTGCCTATTCCTGTTACAGAATAATAGATTAGACATTCGTGTCTAATAGACCAAAGTTTATTAGACATTTTTGAAAATTACACCAAATGCCATTAGGCTTTTTAACAATTAGAACAAATTTTCATTAGACGTGTTTTCATAGACCTTCTGACATTAGACTTTAAAAATTAGACCTTCTATCATTAGCCCTAAAGTCTTTAGACTTAACGACCTCTAACCGGAAGGACCAATGAGTGTACAACGGACCTACGGCCTAATGCTTGAAGAAGAGGAATAATAATAATAATAATAATATTAATAATAATGATTCTATACACCATTTTGGAAGAAACTCGTGTTTTTCCCATAATTGTTATTACACTTTTTGAAAGAATTTCTTCGTCGTTAAATGATGCGTATGTTCCTATTTTTGGATTCACGAAAATACGGACTCTTCATGAATTGTAATCGAGTATATCAATAACTAGCAACTTTGTTTAGGCAAGATTTCTTTGCCATAGGTTCCTAGATCGTAAATCTACAAATCTTAGTAAATATAATACATTTCAATTACATTTTCGGAAACTTATTATTCAACCATGTTCTCTGTCAACAGTAACAGAATTTATAAATCTGCATCTTTTGATTAGTCTTTGAGAAACAATACGGAACGACATGAAACAATGTAGACAAACATGATCACTCTCTGGGCTGGGAACTTGGAAAATATATTAAATGTCTGCGTCAGGGACTTTTCTTGAAGCCGTCTTGAAAACAGCGAGTCCGAACACAAAGACATCAAAGTGAGAAACTTCCATCTTTCAAAAGGTTATCACACATCCTTTTGCACTCTGCGCTAACATTTTATACGTCATATCGGAAACTCCGCAACTGACCTTACTTCCGGCATGATGTCTCCGGGTCAGTCCGAGCCGTCTTGAAAGTCTGAAAGCGCAGACGACAGAATCGCGATTCCTTCGACTCGACTCCGCGAGTCGTCAGAGCAAAAGCCATTGAGCGTCGCGCGCGGCCCAAACGATGCAGTCGATAAAAATGGCGATCGTAACTCGAAGCGCGTCGCAAATAGCGGTCCCCCGCGCTATCGACGTCCACATAAAGGGAGCGAGAGCGCTTTAAAAAGGTTCGAGGGGGGAGAAAGAAAGAGAAAATGATGAATGAAAATAAAAGTCCGCAGATAAAGTGCATGGAAGCGACGAAAGTGCGTGCCGGGCCGCGCGTATTTCAGGAAAACAATGGGAACGAACGGCGCGGCGCGGCGCGGCGCGGGGGCGGCAGTCGGTCGCAGCTGTTCTATTTCCATCGGGTCGGAGAAACGTCCGATGAAAAGGCACGTTCGCAGTGATTTCACGGAGAATCGACACGTTAATGGATCATTTTAACACTCACCTTTCTTGATGGCTGCGTATTACAGGTTTTAAAGGCAATATTTGTGACGAGCAAATTATCAGAGGATCTCTAAGGCAGTGTTCTCCGGGTTTACACTGCGGTCTCTCTCTCGTTCTCGATACTAATTCCTTTTTTACTCGTACATAAAGAAATATACAAGTTGTCGGTTTCATTCAACTCATATGTATGAGAAGTCTTGTCGAGAAGACAAAGTCTTGTATTGAAATATGATTTGCAAATGAAATTCTTGATTAATTATCGTAAAAAATAGCCTGTGTAAAATACATTAGCATTCTTCAACGCTTTCACACGGTAAACAAGCGTGATTATTAGTCAACTGAAATGTAATATAAATGGGAATGTAATATCTTTATCGTTTTGATAGTGTTTTGAGTATAAAATTATACTTTCTGACATGTGATTTTAAAATAAATGTACAAGATTTCCTGTAGCAACCCTTGTAACTGTCGCCTTTGGGGAAGGTGACTTTCGCGGCCTGTCCCTGCAAAAGTGCCGGCGACTTGCAAACGACAATTGCGAGGGCTGCTACAGGAAACATTGCACGTTTGATTAAAAAAAATTCAAAAAGTATACTTTTATACTCAAAATACCATCAGAACATTAACATATGTTACATCATTGAATTCCTCTTTTTATTATCTATTGCTGGCGAGAATATGTGGTTTCATCAAAGATTTTTCTCAAAAACTAAAAATTTTTCAAACAATACTTCTTCACCATATCACTTGCCCCATGATTTCGCGTTGTTGAGTGAAAACTACATTTTGATATCGTGAACAGCTTAGAAGTTATGAGAGTGGTCTATAGTTGGACTCCGTGTATTCTTTAGTATAATGGCACACATTTAAATAATATACAGGTGTCCCAGATCAGGCTAAAAACACCGACATCATAATCTTCTTGCTCCAAATATGTTTTGTCTTTACACTTACAGCAATTATTTCTTAGGCAATTATTTCTCAGTACCACGTTCCATAATCATTTTAATCCACAGTTTTCCGCTTTTATTCCCAGATACGATTAACCACTTCGACTGTCATGCTTCTGCGCCTTGTGGCGCTGTCGCAAGGTCGTGGGTCGTGGCATCTACTTCAAGTAGAGAGTAGTTTTTCGGAAGTATGATCGCAATCTACTGTGTTGCTGTAAGCGCAGAAGCAATGACGTCACGCAGAAACAGGAAGCGATGAGGTTTATATTAGCGTCACATTTCAATGCCTCTGCATTTACTTTCTGTAACGTTGTTCCGAAGAGAATTGGACATACGACCTACCGAAAAATTCTTTGAATAGAGTTCTTAATTGCCATATTTTGTGCTTGAAGTGTGCACTCACATTACTACTCACGTAGTTCCTCACGTTGTGACTACCCCTGGTTTCGTTACTTTCTATTACCTATCGTTTTGATAACAAAATATCGAGTCATTTCTGACATTTTTCGAAAAGCAGAAATGTGTCTTCCAATAAGACAGCAACATTTCCATGGAATTTAGTTTGGCGCTGTGTTATGGGCTCGTTTTTCAACCCAACGCTTGGCAACGCAGTGAGCTCACTGTGTAGGTTTTTCCATTGCTCGTGAGATGGCGCGAGTGAGTAGCGCACATTAGCGCCGCCCACACATTTCGTGTAGTAGCTGCAACAGCTCTCCGTCCGTCGGGGCATGGGGTGAGATGGAAGCCCGTCTCAGTGGAAACGGCTCCTCTTCTGTCTTTTCTCTTACTTGTACTTAGTGGTCATAAATGGGCTCTGTTATCAGTCGGTGATGTTTAGTTTTCTAGAGTTATTATTAATTTATTAATTAAAGATTTATTTTTATTTCTTTGTAGCTTAAACCTGAAACTTTCACTTACTAGTCTATCGTAAGTTTAAGTTCTCTATTGCGTGAAACTTAAAAAAATTAAATTAAGTTAACTGTATAACTTTCAAAAAAACACAAACCAGCTCCGATCTCCACGACCATCTTCATTTTTGAGTGGAGACACCGGAAGAGGCGTACATTTTGATGTCTTCTTCTTTTCTGCAGGCGAATCTTGCGGCTAAACATACCGAATCTAGTTCATGTTGTCACCATTACGTGGCAGCACCAAAATAAGCATGACTAAAAACGGGTGAACAAATGGTCCGATTGTCGGCATTTGACTCGTCTTTAGTACAGAATTTACGCTGTAGAGCTCTTTTCCCCAAAACTCATTTTTAAAATTGCTTTTAATAGTTCCAGACTGAAAAAATGTGAGCTAATAGCGCGATGACGATATGCTTCCTGAGTCCAACGCCGTAACAATCGTCCAAATCGGATGAATAAGTGCGCCCCAAAGTGTAATTTGACAAAATATAAGGTCCTCCCTTACACATGCCGCACTGCCGTCTTCATCGCCGCCGCCAGCTCGAGGGCGCACCAACTGTTTCAGGTGGCTGCAGAGTGGCCTCAGATGAACATTGCCTTCCCCTTTTATGAAAGACAGGAGGGCAATCCTGACGGATGAATGATGATTTTGGATCTGATGATGGTTCAGATGTGATACGTGAGGTAAGAAAATCTCTTCTCGTCATATGGTGCACACATCACTGCCTTATGCAGGACTCGAACTATCAATCTTTGTCCCTGCTACCAATTGTCTATTTGACAAATAGTTTTATCTTCTCTCGTAGCTGCTCCGGGCGACGGCACAAGTGCTTCAAGCGACTTTCACAAGTAACTACGAATGAGTACTCGTATGAGTATTTAACATGATGCAACCAAACATGACATTTATCTTTTATATAACCAAATATAAATGTCAAATGCAACCCGCAATATCCAGCAGCATTTTTTAATCTATACCGTAAAATAACTTCTAAACGAAGTGTTCTAGGGCATTAAAAACAAAACTTTTGAGGCCAATGGCTTCAAAGAAACGTTCCGCACACACATCTGTTGAACATTCTATTATACTTTTGCTGGTCCATCACTTCTCGATATTACTCCACCAGCTCAGAGACTGCAGAATCTGCCTCTAAATGTAAATGGGGGGGACGGAGGGAAGCAGAGAGGGTAAGGGAGAGGGAGGGAGAGGGAGGGAGAGGGAGAGGAAAAAGGAGGGAGAGGGAGAGGAAAAAGGAGTGAGAGGGAGGAGGAGGAGGGAGAGAGAAAGAGAGAGAGAGAGAGAGAGAGAGGGACTGCGAGAGAAAGGGTGATGGAAGGAGAAAAGAAGGAGATGAAGGGCAGAACAACGTCTGCCGGTTTCGGCTGGTATATTATCCAATTGAACAAACGGAATAAAAAATTCATCCTCCTTCGTCACTCGTGAGGTAATACATTTATCTTGCAGGTATAACTAGGTCGAGTTCTGTCGCTGTCTGGGGGTTCTAGCGGCCGGCTGCTTTGATCGGTACTGTCTCGTGGTTTATCTGATCAATACCAGGCGAATGCCGGAGCAGAACCCTTCCAAACGGGCCACGGACCCCGCGATCTCTTCCTCCCATTCCTTGCCCTATCCTATCCATTACACACACACGCACTACACAACCACACGTGCCGGGAGACCGGCCGGGAGCTTAAGAGCTTGTCCCGGCTGGGGCGGTGCCTCTCGGCATTCGGCGGGGCAAGATCACCGCCACCTTCCGAGCAAAGAAAATGCACTATACTTACGGGAACAATGACCTCAGCGGTTCACGCGTGCGTTATCAATTAATCAATCAATCAAAATCTGACAATAATTAATACTATATTTTTTAAAAATACTTTACAAAATAAGTGATGAAAAGTACAATGTTCAATAGGTACATAATAACTTTGTATGAGAATCGCTGGATTTCCCATTTTCAAGGAAATCGTTCAACTTTTGTGGCGCTATTTTTCCCGTGTAACACGGGGCCCTAGTGAGGATGAGCGTGTGTCCCTCAAGAAGGCAGTGACTGGCAGCGGCGCCGGGGCATCGGGGCGGCGACGCGCGAGCGGCGGGGGCGCGTCTCCCAGCGGCGCGAGATTAACGAGATAACGCGTCGCGCGAGGCGATACATCACTAGCTACGGGGCGGCCGCCGCCCCCTGCCTCAGCCGCAGTCTCTCCCTCCGCCCCCTCCACTGTTTCTGTCTTCTTCGCCTCCATCTCCTCACCCGCCTCCGGCGCCAGCGCCTCCTTCTCTGCCTCAACACCACCTCCTCCGCTTCCGCTACCCCCGCCGCCTCCTCCGTCCCCGCTAACTCCCTCGCCTCCGCCGCCAGTGCCGCTGCCATCTCTTCTGCTTCCGCCGTCTGCACCACATCCGGTGCTTTCGCCTGACGTCACCTCCTCACCCGCCACCTTCCACTTCGCCATCGTCACCTCCCTCCTAGTTGCCATCGGTCTCGCCGTTACCTTCGCTGCCTTTTTCACCTTTGCCTGCCTCAGCACCCCACCCCACCCCACCTCTGCCTCGACTACAGCCTCCGCAGGTGTCTCCATCACTTCCACCGCCGATGAGCAGCCTCCCCCGCTGTTGTCATTATCGTCCTCCGGTCGCCCGCTATTCTGCCTTCCCCTGCGCTCTCCTCCCCCTCTTCTGCCGCCCCCTAGTCCTCCGTCGCCCTCTCCTACTTCTTACCTGCAACTCCACCTCCCATTCCTCCCCGCTTTCGCCTTCGTCACAGCTGACCCCTACACATCCCACTCCATTCCCACTTTCTCTGCCTCCATATGCACGTCCGCCTCCACCTCCGTCCCCATCTCCGCCACCTTCTCTGCCTCCACCTCAGCGTCCACCTGTTTCCACGACTAACCGTCCTCCCTTTCTCCGTCTCCGTCCATCCTTCTCCGCCCTCGCTTCCTCCTCTGCCATCTCCGCCGGGAGAAAAACAATGAAGGTGGGCGTGGCGCGTTGGCGGGGGCCGTCGCACCGCGTCGCGCCGCGTCGTCTGACGAATGGTCGAGTGGCTGACGCGCTGCGCCGTGGCGTCCGCGACGGGCAGCGGTGAGGGTCAAGTTACGAGCGTTTCCGGCCAATCTTGCCCTGCTTCGCTTTCTTGCGACCTTCGTGATCGCAGATGGGCGCCCGGTTGACGAGTGCGGAGAGTGTACTCACAAGGGCTGGGTTTCCGAGCAAAAGGGTGCTAAATCGGGAGATGCGGTTTTCGAAACTGGGAGGTTGTATTCTAACGCACATTTATTTGTTTATTTATTTGATTAATGTTATTGAATAAAATATTGACAATAAATTAATACGTAAAGATATTAAATTATTCGAATTTATTTCAAAATTGTGAAAAACATGGTAGAATCCATTGAGCAATATTACTTTAGTCAACATGTGCAAACTGAGCACAGCGACATCTTACAAGCTATTAAAAACGAAATTTCAGCTAGGAGGTTTTTCCATTCAAAGTCCATTCGTTTCCCATGCCAAATTTGTTTTAGTAAAATACTTTTTTAAAAACACCTTCAGGAATGCTCTTCAGCATGTTGTAATTATCCTGAAATCTGGCTTCTGGCTGATTGAGCATAAACTAGTGGGATAAGCTTTCAAGGAGGAAAACGTTGGTCCGTAGATGAATAATGTTGTTCTTACAATTAGATGTTGAAGAATCCCTTCGATATATAGTTTTGGGATTAACTTACCAACTGATAATACGCAAAAGTCTGAATTCAATAAAGACTGATACGGTAAAGGCTACTTTCTGTTCTCTGGAATGGAATAAACGTTCCCATGGAAGCGAATTGTTTACAATAATTGGGAGAGATACTGTAATTCTTGTCAGTGGATTGCAGGTGATACCTGTGGGAATTTCCATCTTCTTCCACATACCCTTTGGTAACAACTCGGAGGACCATTTGTATTTATTAAGCCGATACAAAACAACGCATTCTCCTGGAATTGGTAATGCACAGGAGGATGGTTGCCATTTGGAGAATTCAGTAAGCATAAGCTGAGTCATGTGAAAATACATATAATTAAAATTGGATTAATATGACATTAGAATTAATTGAATGCAAATTTTCCCGTTGGGAAATTAGTCATTACTTTTGAAAATGCCATGTGCATACTGATATGGTAGTAAACCAATGTTAAAGAATTCCTATCAATAGGAACAGAGCAGAATTGGCATTAAATAGTACATCACAGGCTGTGAATCTGAAAATAAGACAAGAATACACTGCTCTGTAGATGTATGTTGATTCATTTCTGCCCGCGGCTGCGGGCAGAAATGAATACATACATCCCAATGGTTTGATCTCAAGCATGTGGGCTTGGGGGTGCAATCCCAAGCCCACATGCTTGAGACCAAACGAGTCAGCTGCATTACTCAGTCGGCCTACAGGATCACGCAACCAACACAATCTCCACACACAAACATGCGCAGACGCAAGAGGCAAAGTTGGTAACACTGCTGATGTCGTTGTGATCGCATGTGTTAGTGCACATGTTGGCAATATACAGCCACACTAGCATAATTGTTAACGCTGGAGCGGCGTAAGTTCTGCGTAAGTTGATATCGTATGCAATTCAGACAGCACAGTTACTAACATGTGCGGATTTCGCATGGCGTAGCACTGATCACTTAAGGGCGGATTTTACCATATTTGCATATTTTATTCCTCGCGTCCAAGCGATGATTTTTACAAGAAAATGCGATTCAGACCCCAAGGAACGAATATATAAAGTTTTACAGTGCATTGTTTTGCATATATTGGCAATATGTGCATATATCAGTAATTCGTGCGTATTGATGCATATTTTGATATTATTGACCCTCTCAAGACTGTCGCTTAACCAACACAGCTTATTCCTACTCGCTGGGGAAATTCGACTGAAGCTGCCCTATTCTAGTACGACTATTTGCAGGACGTGAAGAAGTACTGGATACACTGGACAAATAAGGAGCTGCAAGTACACCGGCTGCTGTAAAAGCCTTTAATGTCGATGGTCTCCAGAGCGAGAAGCATTTATTAAAGTTCAGTTTGAAAATTTGCCCACCACAATCACCGGGTTGGAAGAAAGAGGATTGCGACTTTCGGTAGCTTTTGAACTGAATGACTCATTTACAAACTAGGTTATACCAGGAGTCATTGGACAAACTGCAGGAACAAAGATTGAACTAGTGGTGCTACAGAATGACACAGACTTTCCCGTATTAGTTTTCTATTTCCTTGGGTCTTCGGTAGCTATTCGGAATTGCCACAAACTCAGAAGCCAGCTGTCATCTATCACCGCCAAAAGTACATTTTTCTGTCATTTTCTTAATTTCTCGGTTTCCTATTGCTAGGACGGAAACATTAATTTTAGAATATTAAAGAACACAAAAACCTAGTCATAAATGGCAATTTTCTTTTAAAAAGTATGTGCTGTTTAAGAGAAAATGGCGTTTTAGCGCTACTAACAATGCATATTTTGATGCTCATTTTCACAGAAAATGTTTGAGTTTTCAAAATATTTTATTTGAAGTTATTTAAACCACTTACACTCACAAATATAATAATGTTTACAAATTGCTAGTTATGTGCATATTAAAGCTGTGAGATATCTTTAAAAAAATTACAATTATGTAATTTTTGAAAAAACAAAAAAAAACTCAAAATGAACTTTACGCTGTACTTAAGAGTGTAATTAGCACTATCCGTTACAAAAGTTTGAAGAAAAAATTTGCAGCCATATATGAGAAAATGGCGTTTCAGCGTTTCTGAAAATGCGAAATTTTGAGCTACTTTTCACCGAAAACGGTAGTGTTTTCGAGAAACTTTACTTGACATTATTTAAAGAACATGTACTCGTAAATATAATAATGTGAAAAAATCGCCGCTAATGTAAATATTATTGACGTGAGAAACATGTGAAAACATTTTTGTAATTTTTGAAAAAAACAACCTATAGAGAAATATGGCTTTTATGTCGACTGATAGAGTACATTTCCACTATCCCTAGCAAAAGTTTGAAGAAAAAATTTGGAGCTGTTTTTGAGAAAATCTAGTTTTTGTAATTTTTTAAAATTGCACATATTGCACGCAATATTGCACGATAACTACTAAAATTTTGAAAAACATTTACATGACCTTTATGAAAGAACTCAATATGCAGAACAAATTTTATTTGAAGAAAAACTCTCTTTCTCGTTTTTGAGAAAATCTTGTTTTTGTAATTTTTTAAAATTGCACATATTGCACGCAAACTACTAAAATTTTCAAAAAAATGTACATGACCTTAAAGAAAGAACTCACTATGAAGAAAAAATTTTATTTGAAGGAAAAATATCTATTTTCAATTTTGTAGTTCCAGAAAGACGCCGAAAAATGTTTTAACTTTTGGAATTTTCGGAAATACAGTGTTATTGTGAAAATTGGACCTATGCCCCTTTAATAAGTGTATTTTACTCTATTCTTACAAGAAATTTAAAGAAAAATTTGTAGCCGTTTTTGAGAAAATTTTGAAAATGTGTGGGGGGGCTTTAGGTAAAGTACCCCCAAATTTTGAAGAATCTTTTTGAAAATCTCAAAGCTTTGGCTCAAACCAGATCGTCCGGGGAATATGCATTTTGGAAGATATTGTAGCTATAGTTTAGGCGCTAGCAGTGTTTACAAACGGACAGACGGACGTTTTCTTTTCAATTGGTTTTTCGGTATCAAGAACCCACAAAAGAGGGCTTCTGGCTACACCACGTGTTAGGGGATTTTTGTTCTTAATTTAGCAACTGGTTTTAGCCACTTTTTCGTTATTAGCGCCCGGCAATGATTTTTTCCGCCGAAAATTCGCCATTTTTTCGCGCAGCATTACATAATTTTCCCTATTCTACGTATATCACTCCGTGTATACGTACGTATACGGGAAAGTAATAAGTCTGATACAGACTTAAGGGACTAGCGCTCCTAGAGCATATTGGGAAAACTAGTTGAAGTGCAACGCTATATAAACGGGATTTCAGCTTGCTTTGGTCCCTAGAATTTTCAATATGGTGGCCATTTGGCCCTGCCAACTTCGAAAACGTACATGAAGCTCGGCTTCGGCGCTACATTCAAACATACGCAATTAGAGAAATGTCATCAGGAACTTCTCTCATTATAATGTTAATTTTAATCTCTCATTATGATATTAATTTTAATCAACTGAATGTTTTGAAACATTGAAATAATTATCATTTGGATCAATTATTTTGATAATTTTCTTCTGAAACTCATAATGTTGAAATATGAGAAGTTTAATGTTTTACTTCATTTTAAAATGCAAATATAATTAGAAAGCTTTAGAGGAATAAATTAATAAATTACATTCTTACAAAGATTGTTAATGATTGATAAGAATATAGAATTAATGGAAGGAAATTTTAAAAAATTCGATTCAGAGTATTTCTTAAATTGTATTTGTCTCCATTTCATAATTACAATAATATATTTCATCTCAACATTCAACAGTGAAAACTAAGGAAGAAGAGTTAAAACACTATTTATTTTTTTACCAAGTAAATTTATTTTACAATAATTACAAACAAGTGTTTTTACAGTTAAGTTTTTTTGAAATCTTCATCTACACTGTCCCTGATCAGATGTACAAAAAATTGGTTTTCACAATCTACCCTATTCTTCTCTCTATACAAACCATAATTTTCTCAGAATGCTCCACTGCATTTTTCCAATTTGTCCAAAGTTGACACCTTAAAAAAATAAATAATGTATTCATAACACTTTATTAAATTTAAGATATTGAACCTCATTTTCCTTGTGTTAAATGTGTCAATGAATTTAGATAATTAAGATACCTGTTTAAAAGGCTGCTTCCAAAGATTTCTGGCCTTTTCTATTCTGTAGCAAGATTTTCTAAGGACATTCTTATTGAAGAATCACTTTGACTGAGATCACATATTTTCAGTTGAAACTGTATTAGGGAGTAAGCCTTGAAACAGTCTGCCCTTCAGTTCCCAGCAATTTATCAATTATACACCTGTGGTTAATTACTTATAATACTTGAAAAACATTAATTTATGTGATAACTGCATAAATCATTTTAATAGAATATATGAAGGTGGATATGAAAAG
This sequence comes from Acheta domesticus, assembly GCA_031308135.1. Classification (NCBI taxonomy): domain Eukaryota; kingdom Metazoa; phylum Arthropoda; class Insecta; order Orthoptera; family Gryllidae; genus Acheta; species Acheta domesticus. The sequence goes on from JAHLJT010004567.1 coordinate 213,258,681, forward strand.
ATGAAAATTAAAATGCAAGAATAATAATATATAGCATTTACCATGTATCCTGACAATAAATATTTTTAAAATGTTCACATTTTGCACAGAACTTTGGCAGTATTCGTCTCATTTTACTTATGATACCTACACTACAGACCTGCTCAAGGGCTTTCTGGCCAAGCTTCATAAATATATGGTCTCAATGTATACTACATACACTCCTTTCTTTGGGTCAGCCATGACTGTAAAATATCAAAAAATTTCAATAAGTATAATAGTTATATAATTACATTAATACTATACAAAAGTATTGTATAATGTAATTATAATATAATATAGGTTTACATAGTAAATACTGTCCCACATTTAAAATACTAAATATATTTCCATGGGAGTGTGAAAGTATCAAAGTATGTAATCAGTAATTGTATGTCCAAAGCAATGTAAATCTGCATATGATTTATTGAATATAAATTCCTAGAACAAAGTACCTTGTCATACATTGTTTGAAGCTATTCTCTTTGACAGATATTTTTGTTATTATTTTTACTATTGATATTATTATTACTACTAATAAGGCTGACAAAAATAATTCTCCTGGATAATTTACATCATCTTTTCCCCTATAAACAATATACTTACTTTGATTTTCCAAGCAAAATTCTTGTAAGAATTCTGAACAAAGAAGGTTAAGATCCTTGGAAAAAGAATGTATCATAATTGCCTCTGATATTCTCCCAAATTTCTTTTTCAGAAAGAACTTTCCCTGCAAAGAGTGTTTCCTATTATTTCTTCTTTGCAAACTATACCCATTACAAAGTACAAAAATATACACTCATATGTTGAATGTTACCATCATGAGTTTTTTATAGATGAAACTTGAAATTGCTTTCTTCACAACCATCTAAGTGATCTGATTCACAATACTGAAAGAATATTGTGAAGTCGATATGAACTGCATTTTAGATATTCACATAAATTTGTAATGTTAATTCACTCACATATGGCTTCATTATTAGACCAAACAATATTAATTAAAATATGTTCAATCACCGTGTGTGATACAATTCCCAATTTATAGATATAACCAAAAACATACAAAATACCTGCATGTGGTAATGCACAAGTAATCTATTCCTTAATACAAAAATTTAAGATTTGTTATGCTTCATAAACATCTTACCTGAAATAAATAATGCCACTTCACATGTACGTTCGGAATTCATTTTCATCATCCATTCTCGTTCTAATTCGCTTTTGAATTATCATGTAGAGCAATAACATTGTATCTTGCTGCACTATTTAATATTCATTGTTTAACTTTAACACGATTTGAATGCATCATTTTAACACATTTACGTGGCATTGTTTCCACTGTCTCGTTTAAAAATTCAAAAACAAATAATGCGATGAGAATATCAAATAAAAACGACCAATTCAGTTAAAAAATTATAAATATGCTTCTACGCCAGCTTCTAAGCGTGCAAGAGTGCAGTTTTGAACATGTTGGTAGAAAATAAAACAAATGAAAAAATGCCATCCTCAGCTAAACAAAGTCTATTTCGGCGTGTATGTGCCAACACATGGGGAGTTTCGTTGACGGTTGACTCCTCTGAAATGGACCTGTACAAAACTTAAAGTGTAAGTAAAAGTCCCTAAGCCAATGCCGTTAATATAACGGGTGATATTCATGAAGTTGGTATGATCCACTTTCTCTGGGACCATTTGAGCCTGAAAACTCCTATAGTCGCTGAACTGCATAGTAATGCCATCTGGTGAGCACGCCCTTCTTCAGAGCCTAGGCCCTACTTTTGAAGGCTGCCTCGCTGCAGCGGCCTTCGTCCGGCGGTGAGCCTGTGCAGTGAATGCACGGCGTAACGCCTCCTCGCTTTACACAGGCCTTATCGCGGAATGAAGTGGGAGCCTAACGCTTCTCTCTTCCCTGTCAACAGCTTCAAATGCGTTACGGACGGCTGTTAACGAACCGACAAAGAAAAAGTTTGATATGATTGTTACATAATACAACTCAGAAATCCATTATTAATAAATAAATACACTTATAAATAATTTTTAAATTTCTTGTGGAAGGCGATTTCTCTAGGAGAGGCACCACCTTGCAGCCTTTAAAGACGAGCCGTGCCTGAAAGAAATTGTACAAAACTTGTAACTATATTTGGCGAGATGTGCGTGTAGATATTTTATGTTAAAATTAATAAGTTAATTGTGAGTGAAGTCGGTAGCTGCGACAGAAACCTTGTCAAGATTTTTTTCAAAACTCACCTCTCAAAATCTCAAATCCCGATCTAATAGCTAGTCGGAAGGAAAAGAAATAAACCCTCAAATCATAATAAAATAACTACTGCCATCCTCCTAAATTCCTTTCTAATACTTTTAATTTTTCTTTGAGTATTGATTTTTCTTCTTTTTCTCCCATTTCCTCTTAGTTCTGAAATTTCGCCTTCGAACTTTGAGCTTCTGGATCCTTCTTTTATATCTGACGTGCCCATTTTCTCGCTCGTCCCACATTTCGTTTTTCACACGGCTTCCTCTGCGAGGCTTCAAGTAGGAACACATCATTACTCATGGGCTTCACGTGATCTCATGGTGTCCGTGCATCCATTAATCTTTGCATTCTTACTGTCGATTTCTTATTCTTCTTTTTGCAAATTATCATCTAGTATCCATTATCGGAACCCGCACTAAGAAGATTGAATTACTGTGCATTCACGTTTCCTGTGCAAAGTATATTCCAGTTTATGTATCAATGGAGAACATGGAAATAAAATTGAACACTGCTACGTTCAATTTTTATGAACATAATTATCCTTTCTTTGTGCGTTCAGGAAAATGACATTGAAGGACGAAGGGGCATGTCTTTACAAAGTAAAATATGTAGTACATCGTATCGTTTTCTTTATGCGGGAAGTTCACTTGTTCCAATTCTATCCAGGCATAGAGACGAAGAGGTCGCATTAACAAATATAAACAAAGGACTTTTGCGTCCAGTCACCTGGCGCTTAAAAGGGTTCGATCCAGGGAAAAAAACATAAGATTTTCTCTTCGGTTCTATAAGTTTCTTTGGATGTTATATCATCTCAAAAATGTTTAGCTTCAATAAAAAATTTGAAAATTTTCTAATCATTTATAATTTTTTAAGTTTTTCTCTTATATTTCGAAAATTGTGTTCTTTATTGAAACAGACGCTATTTATAAATTAAAGTTGACAAATTTCCGGCAAAATTCATGTATTATCTTTTATATTGTGAGAAACAGTTTACGTGCTAGAGCGCGCGGAAAACTGACTTTTTGACCCCCTGGGCAAAACGGAAGAATAGCTATCTCCTGCCCTCCTATCTCATGGCGATGCTCTAGTTTCACTGTATCTTACTTGTGGGGGGGGGGGCAAGACATTCAGTACAATACAATATATTCCTCGAAAATTTGTACCACCAATACGTTTCGACAATATGTGCCAAATTATGACGTAAAATTAAGAACAAAGCCTAAGAGGAAATGTTAAATAAAATGCACGCAATTAACAAAAAATTAATGCAGATGGTTTCGTAAATAGTATTTCAAAATGATTGGCGTAGGGAAGTAGCGACCCCATCGCCCTGCACGCCCTTACCATAGGGTGGGGAATGCAGCAGTCAGCCCGGTTTCTCCTACCTATAAGGGAGCAGTTGACCGCTGGCCTCACCTTTGATATATCCATCTTTCAACACCCATTCCTTCCCTACCCTCGGGTCCCACGGGTGGATCGAGTAACTCGGAGGCTCCCGATCCTTAGGATTTCCTCCCCATTCCCTTCACACCAGGGTAGACGAGACTCTTCAGCTGAAGTGAAACCAACCAAAGGGGAAAACACCCTAAATAAATTCTGCAAGTTCGGAGGCTGCAAGGAGGCAGCCCCTCTTCGGAACTCAACCTGCGCAGCGCCCGTAACGCGGCCAGGGGATATATTATACTACTGACAAGCCTCAAGGAAAGAAGCCGGACCGATTTGATGACAACCACAGCAAACGAAAAAGGTTGGGAATAATGGATGTACTAAATATACTAACATGGAATGTTCGCGGCCAACAAAATAAAGAAACAGAACTATTAAATATATTAGAAGAAAGAAAAACCAACATTGCTGTAATAACAGAAACTAAAAAGAAAACTAAGGGAACAAGAGAGATCGACGACTGGGTGGATATCTATAGTGGAGTGGAACAACGAGAAAGAGCAAAAGCTGGTGTAGCAATGTATGTGGATAAGAAATGGAAGAAGTGTATTACGAGTTACACATACATCAATGAAAGAATGCTAAGAGTAGATTTCAAAATGAATAGAGGTAACCTTACAGTTATAGGAGTTTATGCCCCTGAGGAAGGTAGGAAAGAAGAAACTGTAAAATTTTATGACAAATTACAGACAGAGGTAAAAAAATGCAACCCAAATAACTCGCTAATCATAGCTGGAGATAAAAACGCAAGAGTGGGAAACATGCCCATTCCCAATGTTATAGGACTCTATGGAGAACAAGTAATGAATGAAAATGGAAAAGAACTCAGAGAATTTGTAACATACAATGAACTAAGAATCACCAATACATTCTTTAGAAAAAAGAATATTCATAAATATACTTGGAGTGCCCGGGGACAATACTCAGTGATAGACTATGTAATAGTTAATAAAAAGTTAAGTTCTAACGTGAAGGATACCCGTGTTCTAAGAGGATATGACATTTACTCAGATCATTATCTAGTGGAGACAAAAATAAATATAAGAGCGAGATGGAAGAAACAAACTGCTTCAAAAAATAAACAAGAAGATGTAGGGTACAAAGTGTATCTACTAGAAGACCATAGTATAAGGCAGTTATATCAGAGACGGTTGAATCAGTTCTTGAGCAACATCGACACATCAGAAAATCTAAATGAAGAATGGAGAAACATTAAAGAATCAATAAGAAGAGCAGCATATGAAGCATTAGGCACTCGAAAAATTAGACGAAAAAGGAAAACTTTGAAAATTTGGAATGATACAATTGCAGAGGCGATGCAAGAAAAGAAGGTAGCATACCTAAATTATCTACAAAGCAGAAATGAGCAGACTAAACAGATCTACAACCAAAACCGAAATAAAGCTAAATCATTAGTGAGACAAGCCCATCAAGAATCTTGGGATAGATACGTGAATATGTTAGAACGTGATGTATTCGGAAGACAAAGTATAGCCTATAAAGTATTAAAAACAATGAATTTAGAAGAATCTGATACGGCAAGATTAAATATTATTTGCGGGAAAGAATGGTTGGAATACTTTGTAAAATTATGGAGTGGGATTGAAGAAATGCACTCACCGGTAGAAGAAAAAGGAACAAAAAGAAATGTAGATATGTTAGATATGAAAGAGCTTGATAATGCATTGAAGTCCCCAAAAAAATAAGAAATCCTGTGGTCCTGATGGGGTTAACATAGAATTAATGAAATATGGAGGTATGTTACTAAAATTTCGACTGCTCCATCTAATGAATGAATGCTGGCAAAGATGTACAATACCAGATGAATGGTTAGATTCGTTAATTATTCCATGTTTTAAAAAAGGAGATCGGAGTAAATGTCACAACTATAGGGGTATTTGCCTACTTAACTCCAGCTACAAATTATATGCAAAAATTGTGAATAACAGAATAGCTCCAATTGCAGACTGCACTCTCCCCCAGGAACAACAGGGGTTTAGAAAAGGTCGTTCAACAATAGATGACATATTTACATCAAAACAAATAATTGAGAAACGAGTCGAGTTTAATAGAGACACATTTAGCCTTCGTGGATATTGAAAAGGCTTTTGATAATGTCAACAGATGTAAATTATGGAGCATTATGAAAGAAGAAGGGTATCCAAGTCATCTTGTACAAGTGGTGAAAAGTATGTATGACAATACTAATATCGCAGTAAAATACAATGGGTATGTTTCCGGAAAGAGAATTATAAATAAAGGAGTAAGGCAGGGAGACAGTCTTTCGCCAACACTCTTTAACATATATCTGGGATATATAATTAAAAGGTGGAAGAACATGGTGCCCTCAGGAATCCACCTGGGCAAAAATACATTTTTAAATGCTCTTTTATATGCTGACGACCAGGTAATCCTGCAGGAAAACGAAGATAATTTGCAAATTTCTATTTACCAACTGGAGCAAATTTTAAAAGAGTACAATCTGATAGTATCAGTTAATAAAACCAAAGTAATGGCTTTTAAAGGAAAAGAATCGATAAGGACAAAGATTGTGCTTCAAAATATGGTTTTAGAACAAGTGACACGTTTTAACTACCTAGGGTACGAAATTACATATGGAAGAGATAGGGATATCACCAGCAAGATCCATAAGTTTCAAGCAATATGTGGAACCATAAATAGAACATTTAAAAAGAAAGCACGAAAAGAAACCCTGTTAAAATTTTATGATATAATGGCCCTCCCAGTTTTACTGTATGGATGTGAAACTTGGGTTCAAAAACAAGAAGATTGTAGGAGGCTTGAATCAGCAGAAATGAGATTTCTGAGAGGAGTAAAGGGCTGTACATTAAGAGACCAAATAAAAAGTGAAAAAATAAGAGAGGAACTAGGGCTGAAAGAAACAATACATGAAAAAATTAAGAAGTACAGACAGCAATGGGTGACACATATTGAAAATATGCCGCAAGACAGACTTCCAGTGCAAGCTCTAAATCATAAGATGCAAGGAAAAAGAAACATTGGAAGGCCAAGAATGAGATGGAAAGAGGCTGGAACAGGCAATATGCCTAATCCGTAAAGGAAGATGATGATGATGGTATTTCAAAATGTATACTTTAAGTTAAAAATAAATAGAGCATCACTATTCAATAATATGGCGGTAAGGAATCGTCGGACAACGATTTCATCCGATCACCCATATACGGTTTGGTTTTTGTAAGAAAGTGACCTACTGTCTTTTCTGTAATTAGTTAGGTAGTCGACCGCTGAGGTAGTAATAAAATAAGTATGTCAGTGATGAACCGAGAATTGTGTAATTGGTCACGGAGAAAACAATGGCAAACCATATTCTTTCAAAAATTATCATATTGTGTAGACTTGGGCTACGTTGCCAGATGTGCATGGCATCTGGCTCTATCAGAAGATGCAACGCTGCAATGGAGAGACACCTGATCCGCGCAAGAATGATACATGCCCAGATTAGATACATCCGAAATTGTCTGGGAGTAAGCAACCGAGGATGTAGATACACTCTTGGTGCGAACGGTATCCCTGGCTTCAGCCCATAAGATTGGGTTGGTGTGAGACGATATAGGCCATCTGGCCACAATGATGAATCTTAAAATTTCTACTATTGCCTGTCTCCTAAAGCCAAAAAAGGGAAAATTCCTCAGTCAAATCCTGGAAGTGCAGTAGAGAAGAGTCGTGCCGACCATTTGCTGTTCCTCCACGTGAGTGGTTTCGATTTCATCCGGCATTTTGTAACCAAGGCAAAGTGAAAATCATTAAAACTTTCACTAATAATCCCCTCCTTGACAATCCCTGGTGGCCGAGAAATTGCTAAAGCAGTAGTGTCTCGGACCCAAGGATCGCGGGTTCGAGTCTCGCCTCAGGCACGGTTGTATTTGATTTCGTTCTTTCACCCTCTGTCATCATCATATCATGTCATTTTCACAGTTACCATAACGTTAAGCCCAATAATGACCTAGATATTTATGACCTAGATGCTTATGCGACCTTAAATAACAAAAAAAACCTATTTGCACCTTACATTGAAAAATTCACTGACCCAACTGAGGGGCCGAATTGAAGAGGGGTTGAATTGAAGAGGGGACGAATCGAGTGAAACCATCTTCACTCACACAAAATTATGAATGCATTCTATGAATACTTTTGGAGATGTTTTCTTGTCTATTTTTGTCGATTTGAACATTTCAAAGTGTGGAAATCATAAACGATCCACCTATTGTGAGTTAATTGTGTCTCTGGCAAGAAGAAATTAACATATTTCCTGTAGGTGTCATCAAATCTCTAGGAGGGAAATATCCTCGTCAAATGATGTTGTAGGCTTCCGCGGCCAGAGCCATTATCTGGGCTGTCCGGGTGATACCTCGTCGAAGGCTGAAGTGCCGAAGAACACTACAGCCCTGAAGAAATCCAAGATATGTTGGTCGAAACGTCGGCACCTCAGCTTTTGAAGCAGTGCAGTGTCACCCGGATAGCCCATATCAAGATCCCTGTCAATTCGTACACGGATTTTATTGCATTGAAATGTAACCAGGGAGTCCGAAATTGATAAGGATTCTCGAAAAAAGTAAATAGAAAACTTATAATAAAAAATTATAATAATGTTCGTAAGTCGCGATAAAGTAGTCGGCAAAGTAGCATTAAATTTGTAGGAGAGTAATAATGAATTTCAGTTGTCCTCCGGTCGCGAAATTGTCGTGCTCCGGCCGTACGTACATGCAATTGGAAAACACAAGCCACGTCTTATTCATTATGAAAGAACAGTTCAATACAGAGATAGAGTTCGGTCGATGGAAATGGCACTCATTTGCAATTCCCCAACGAAAATTCAGTTCATTGGGCATCAAAGGCAACGGGGCTGAAAGTATATTTACGTAGATGGATAGTATTGTGTTACATTTAGATAAAGCATAATAAACTCAATTATTTATAGTGCAGCACACGTACTTACCACACTAATGAAATGTACTGTAGCTAATTGTTAAGAAAGGCTTACTAATCCCTTTTCCTTTAGTTCCTTTTCCCTTGTGGCTGAGCACAATCCTTTCTGGAAACATGGTAAATTATGAAAGTCTGAATATAATATACTGAGTAAACTTCAATACTATTATGGAATTTAATATGAAATAGTACTGTTGAATTTAAGTTGAGAAAAAATTATCGGCTCTCCTTCCTCATGGTATCGAACGAAAAAGAGTCACTCCACTTCAAGCCGAACGGCTACACGGGTCTGCGAATCGAACGGCGACGTATTTATAACTCGAAATTGTCGAGACTCAGTGACTCTTCGCTATACGTGTCCAAAATCACGGCGAGGCTCGGGCCCTCTAGCTACGCAATTAAAAAAAATCTTGAGTCTGTATAATGCATTTAATTCCAAAGAACTTTTTTGTTGAGCACTTTTAACCTGACGTTTGTCGCTTCGCTACGCGTCTCGAGGGTCCTGTCTTTGGTCTTCGCCAGGCCAGGGCGACCACCATCGACTACTGTTCGCAGCATTTTTTGTGTCGATCTCTTTTATAATTTGCTCTTACTGCTACAAATGATTATAAGATTTTGGTACATGAAATGCAACTATCCTATTAATTAGAAAATATAAGGATTCATTTTGTTGTTACTTTATGCATACTTAGATAAATAAATGACACTTATTTCAACAGGGTTAATTTGTTGTACAAAGCAAAGATCTAATAACATTCAAATGGGCTGTGGTCAATCACTTTGGCTTTTTAATAAAAGATCTCATCTGAGTTAAAGTTGCCAAGGCCTGGTCTACGAGATTAATATAAAACATCCTTTAGCCTATTCAACCTATAATTTCCAACGCATTTTAGACCCAATTATTATTTTTAATGAAAATGCGCCATTCTCATTTGAACTATTAAACAGAATGCCCTTGTTTCCACCTGAGTTTTTAGTTTGCGTTCGTAGATCTCAGGACATCAGAATCGAATCGTTATGATAAAGGATAAGGCCCAAATGACCTTTCAGTTTATCCTTTGGAATGTGGGAGCGTACTCGTTGGGATGTTCGTAATGAAAGGTCAGGGTTGAAGGTGGACTTGCTCGGGGCAGATGCTGAAGAAAAGAAGAATGGGTGGCTACGATTCATGAATTAACAAGCACAAACACCTATTTTCATTGTGATATTGAACTCTAAACTCTCCAACAGTAGTTGGGCTCTCTCGCCCTTAATAGGTTTAGTAATAATACATAAATATATAAAGAATAAAAAGTAAAGGTTCAATAGAAACCAACTTTAGAAACAATTAAAAAGTAAATTTAAATAATATATACTACTATTAGTAGTTGTAGTGTCAATGCTTTGTGATTAGTAGACTGTATGTAATTCATAATTACACTATCACCTACGTCCTCTGGTTGCTACATGGAGGACCACTGATGAATTGATACTTACCATGCGAGTCACCAGTCTGGAATTGCTGAAAATAACTTCAGGTGCTGTCATTACCACAAATGAAATTGGAAGCATGTAAAATGAGTACATATAATTGCATTAGAAATTGACATACAAAATTATTACATAACACCTTGCAAGAATTTGAGTAAGAATTGAGCTCGAATGAATATGAGGCTGTTAATGAGAATAAACATAATACTAATGATTACAAAATGCTTATACAGTATCGTGGAGAACAGCTGTTTGCTGGCGGTTGGCAGGACTGCTGCGGTGACGTCACACGAGGCAGATAACCACGCTTCTCGCCTGCGGGCCCCTCGCGACGGAATGACCATAACGTCATCGTTATGATGGCGTACTCAGTATGGCGCAACAACCTTATCACACCGGAGACTAGCGTTCAATTCAGTGTACAAATGCAACCATTTGTTGAAGGCAAACACATGCGGTAACATCAATATTAAACTGCATAGAAATAGTTGGTTACAGTGTAGCAGTAAGTTCGCTGTTACGAATAACAGAAGAACGTGCATTATGTACACTAAAAGAAATGCAGTTCGTGATAACACAGTAGTTCACTAGAAATAGTAGTTCCATTTATCGTAGCTAATGGTATTGAGCAGCTTGTATACGTTTCAACAATAGATGAGAAAATGAAAGTCCTACACACGTGTATGAAATGCACGTTGCGTGTGAAGCAAAGCAAGTGAGCGGCACACACACTTAATGGCAATGATGCACAGTGACTGTCGTATGACACTGAACAATTGAGAAAAGCTGTGAAACTTACATACGCTTATAAATTACGTGTTGCGTGTGCAGAGAGCGCGGGCACAGCGTGTCCATGCCCAACTGCCTTTTGTGCATGTGGCTGCTGGCGTGCGGTGGGGTTCGCGCCAGAACCGAGCGTAGACAATCAACTCGCATTTTCTGTTGCAAGGAGAGTTATATCTTGAATTATTAATTAAAATGGATTACATAAAAGTGCAAGTTATTAAGTATTAAAAACTGTAATGTATCCTGCGTGTTTAAGTTCATGTGTAAAAAAATGCGCACAATTTAGATTCGCCGCCATAGTTCTCGGAATGAGTGATGCGGGCAATGGTGGCGGTGGCAATTACAGCGTTTCGAGAATCGGAGCGTTGGCCAACGTTGAATATGGTTAAATATAAAATGAAAGCTCGTACAAATAGCTTATTGTAATGAGATGCGCATAAATTAATTAATTATAACAGCGTTAATGCACGAACAGTAGTATAGTATATATTATTTAATAAATACTACACTACTATAAGTAGTATATATTATTTAATATTTACTTTTATTATTGTTTCAAAAATTGGTTTCTGTTGATTCTTTACCTTTATTTTTCTTTATATATTTTTGTATTATTCTAATTAATTAATATTGTTTCTCTACGTTTTCTCTTTTCTAGAATTCTTGGAACTCATTTCCTCTTAATTGTGATCTCAAATGTATGAGTTTCAACTTTAATTTGATTGCCTCTCACCGTACCGGATGTTTTCTTTTAAACTATCTCTTAGTTTTTGTATTTTCATTATTTTACAATAATTTTATTCATCTTTTTGTTTCTAAATGGTTTTAATATTTTAAAATAGTGATTGCGCATGATCTCTTTCATATTTTCCTTTGAGAAATGAATTTCAGTCCATCGTTATTCTGCCTTTAGTTTGTTCATTTTTCTTGCGTAACACCCACGGGCCTCTTTTATCATGTTTTTACATTGCGTACTGTGACAATCGAGTTATCTCGATACGGAACCATACCATGCGGCGCTACACACAAAAAGAAACAAAGCAAAAAAATTGGGAATATCGATCGGGGGTGGGGAAATATCATCAGTTTTTCTCCCGTCTGCTTTGATGAATTAGCAATAAAAGACTTGGTCCGACCGTTCCAATAAAATTGCTTTGAAAATTACGAATCATACATTTTCATGAGACAATGTTGTAATAAAAAAGGACGGTTTTTGTAGAAAAATACTGACGCATATAAGCAAAATTAATAATGTCACATGCTGGTAGCATAAAATTTACCCCAATTTGCGTTAAATTGTCACTCATGGAGAGCAGTACTTCGCATTGAAATTGGTATCTCAAGTTCTTTTTCGAAGAACGCATCGCTTTTGTGGCAACATGACGCAAACAGTGGCATATCAATGGTATGGCAGACATGGCACGTGCCATGGGCGCCACTAACAAGGTGCGCTATTTACAGTATACCGGTTAAAACAAATAACAACAACCTTAATTTCAAGCACAGGGGCGCAAATTCTATTCTTCCCATGGGCGCCTCAATACCTAGATACGCCTCTGAACGCAAATAAAACTAGTGGTGATACAACAGCACATACTTTCTCGCGTTTTTGGAAACAGCAACGTAATATTGAAATATTGCAGTTTCTGCGCTACTAACACCTTCCGTATCATTTGAAAACTTCCAATTCAACTAAGAAACGAACAACTCACTGTTTCCATCACAGTCTTGTCAAAACTATGTGAATTCTACAACTGCATAAAAATAGAATACAACTAGTGGTGCTACAGAATGGCACAGACTTTCCCGTATTAGTTTTCTATTTCCTTGGGTCTTCGCTAGCTATTCGGAATTGCCACATACTCTTTCTTGCCAGCTGTCATCTATCACCGCCAAAAGTAATTTTTTTGTCATTTTCTTAATTTTTCGGTTTCCTAATGGTAGAACGGAAATATTCATTTTAGAATATTAAAGGACACAAAAACCTAGTCATAAATGGCAATTTTCTTTTAAAAATTATGTCGTTGAAGAGAAAATGGCGTTTTAGCGTTACTAAAAATGCAAAATTTCAAGCTCATTTTCACAGAAAATGTTTGAGTTTTCAAAATACTTTATTTGAAGTTATTTGAAGCACTTACACTCACAAATATAATAAAATTTACAAATTGCTGGTAATGTGCATATAAAAGATCTGAGAAATATTTTCAAAAATTACATTTATATAATTTTTAAAAAAACAAAAAATACTCAAAATAAACTTTACGTCATATTAAAGAGTGTAATTAGCACTATCCGTTACAAAAGTTTGAAGAAAACATTTGCAGCCATATATGAGAAAATGGCGTTTGAGCATTTCTGAAAATGCCGAAATTTGAGCTAGTTTCCACAGAAAACAGTTATGTTTTCGAGAAACTTTACTTGACATTATTTAAAGCACATGTACTCGTAAATATAATAACGTGAAAAAATCGCCGATAATATAAGTATTAACGACGTGAGAGACAAGTAAAAAATTACATTTTTCCAATTTTAAAAAAACCAAAGAACAGAGCAATCTGGCGTTTTTGTCATCTCATAAAATACATTAGGCACTATATCCAGCAAATGTTTAATGAAAAAATTTGGAGCCTTTTTGAGAAAATCTTGTTTTGTAATTTTTTTAAAATTGCTCATATTGCACGCAATATTGCGCGAAAACTACTAAAATTTTTTTAAGAAATGTACATGACCTTAAAGAAAGATCTCATTATGAAGAAAAAATTTTATTTGAAGGAAAAATATCTATCTACAATTTTGTAGTTCCAGAAAGACGCCGAAAAATTTTTAAACTTTTGCAATTTTCGAAAATTCAGAGTTATCCGCGAAAATCGGACCTACGCTCCCTTAATAAGTGTATTTTACTCTATTCTTAGAAAAAATTTAAAGAAAAATTTGAGCCGTTTTTGAGAAAATTTTGAAAATGTCGGGGGGGCTTCATGTAAAGTACCTCCAAATTTTGAAGAATCTTTTTCAAAATCTCAAAGCTTCGATTAGAACCAGATCGACTGGGGAATATCCATTTTGGGAGAAATCGTACGTATGGTTTAGGCGCTAGCAGTGTTCACAGACGGACGGACGGACCAACGGACGTTTTCCTTAGTTTTTCGGTATCAAGGACCCACAAAACTGGGTTTCTGCCTACACCACGTGTTAGGTTTTTTTTCTTAATTTAGCAACTGGTTTTATCCACTTTTTCGTTATCAGCGCCCGGCAATGAATTTTTTTCCGCCGAAAATTGGCCATTTTTTCGCGCAGCATTACATAACTTTCCCTATACTACGTATATCACTCCGTGTATACGTACGTATACGGGAAAGTAAAAACAAATGTAAGGAAATAGAAGGAATGAAATAAAGAATACGGCCCAACGTAACGATTAAACGCTGACGCAGTCATTTAAAGCGGCAGTTCGCGCCATTGAGACGATGGGGAAGGCCACTGTGGAGGGGATGAGGAAGTTAGCTTTTGAGGGAAGCCTCCAAGTGTAGTCAGAATAGTGTCGATTAGTCGTGTACTGTATTTCATTGTGTTGCGTTAAGGGGATTTTAAACGGATTAGTTTTCGTAAAGTTTGATGAAACAAAAATATGGATTTAATTTGTTTTCAAAAGGGTCGAGTGAATGCTTTCCAGAAACTAATAAACGATTTTGTTTTTGCCAGCCAACGGAATTTACGAGGTGAGTACTAAACGTATATTAATGCGTGAAGTGCGTTGGTTATGAAAGGTAGCTGGGAGTCAAGTATGTTTTCGGTTTATCGCCGATGTCGAAAGCCCGAGCCTTGTCCTCAACTCGGAATCGTCAACTTGGTCGTAACAGTAATTTGACATACAAATGAGAGGAAAACTGCGTTTGTAAAGCGAGTGAAATATATGTGCTTTGTAGATATTTATCTTGTGCGGTATAGAATTGCTACTTCACAGATGTCTCAGGGACACAAGCGCAAAACATGTACTACATCTTTAATTAATTTTCATGCGTTTTGTTTGAAATTTTATAGATCCGGAGTCTTGCAACTCCTTCCCATCTCAGTTTCCTTCCCCTCTTCCTCCTCTTTCTCCTACCAACCTCCTCTCCCCTTCCCCCCCTCTCCTAACACCTTCCCCTCTGCCCTCCTCCCAGTATCTTTCCTTCCAATTACCTTTCTCTAAGGATGTATCAGGTTGTCTCCTTTAACCAGTTGGAGAAACGAACCGAAGCAATACTTGAAATTCAAAATAGTTTGTGTGGTATTTATAATTGTTATTTATTGATCAAAACAATATATTATAAATGGTATAATTAATGGTAGGAAACGATGTGGTGTTTACGATATTGGCATCATTATAAAAATAAATATGAGGCGTTGTTTTGTGGTATTTATTGCTACATTTTAGTGAAATAAATTTGGGAGTTAATTTCAAGATTAAACATTGGCTTCCAAAAAAAATGTGAAGATTTGCCAACGAAAATTTTCTGAAATATTTGTACAAGTAAGACATCATATTAGTTAAACCAGTCGTCATCATGGAAGGCAACGGTACAGTGTTTACAATAGTGGCATCATTGTAGAAATAAATATGAGGCGTTTCTTTGTAGTGTTTATTGCTACAGTACCTCATATTTGTTTTTATAAGCGTATTTTATATATTTATTATATTTAGTATTTAATATTAATTTAAATAATTAATATTTATTTATATGAGCGAATTATAATTAAATTTTAAAATTGTTTTATGTCATTTGCGTTTCTGTCGATTACATGTTACAGAAAGGTGAAACGATATCACAAACCGCCAATTATATATTCTCATTCTATGTTCTTTACGCATTCGGAGGTTGTAGAACAGAGCGGGTAGTTTTGTCCGCTCGCACAGTCGTATTCCTGCTCTTGCCGCGATGGAAATGGCTACTGGAAGTCACAGTTGTGGTGGGCGCGCCGGGTAATTGGAGAGCGAAAACGGCGTTGTTGACTTGACCAGTGAACAACAAATGATCAAAAAAATTACTTGAATAATTTTATTCTGAACTGGTCAAATTGGCGCGTAGCTTAAACTTCTACAGAGTGAAAGCATTAAAATTCTTTACAAAATTGAGATGATATAAAAAAGAATTATCGTTGGTGGAATTAGTATGTGCATAATTTGTTTTATAGACAGTCCTATTTTTTATAAGCAGTTGAAGACTTACATCTATTTAATTATTCATTTGCACTTATGGAAGTTACACACCATAACGTCTCGCGTGTCAAAATTTGTACATCTCTTCAGGTGACAATTAATCCATTTGTCCACTGCTCCAAAAACTGAACAGTCAGTTAAATTTTTTTTATCTTAAATGTTATTTTGATATTTTTTAAATAGACGGAGACATTCTAAATGAAATATAGACCTATAACCTATTTTTTCATTCTTGATTGCTGGGTGTTGATTTAGCCGAGATCGCTAAAGAATTACATGCTCCTAGCCAGGGCGTATTCATGACTTGCCTTGGTTTGAATTAACGAGGTAGAAATTCAAGCTCGTCGATTCGAATCATCTAAAACCGTGCTTAGCTGCTATGTGATAGTTGTTATATCGGAGGGTGAGACCGATGTAATTTCCTAAAGATATATTTCATCCACCATAATTACTACATTTACAACATATTATCCTTCTATTCAAAATCTTTTTTACAAACTTTTTTTTCATAGCATAACCTTTCTCAAAAATTTAATTGTTAATAATTCCTTCTACAGGTTCCAGTGAGTATCAAATCGCCAGTTATTTGTTTGTAATGTCCAAACCCCTGAAAGACAAACATGTCGAACAGGTAAAAATAAATTTAAAAAAAAACGATGTAAAGGAAAGGGTGGTTGGTCCAAAGTCGACAGGGTATGTGCAGCTAAGTTATAACGGTTTCGCTATGTCTTTTGGAAAAAAATGTTTTTATGACCGGCGTTTGGCACTTTGGAGTAGTATAATGGTTTAGCACTAAAAATTGCCAATACATGCTACCAGAGAGCTCCAACAATGAAAATGACTATGCACACACACACGCGAAGACAATGGGCGAGCTCTCTGCGCACAAAATTGTATATATAATAAGCATGGAGATATTAATAACTCCATGAGCGTAAGACAAACAGCGTAAATATAAACATTGAAATTCTTCATTTAAGAGGAAGCCACAAAATAACAAACCTAATCAGTGCCTAAAAATTGTGCTAAGTTACTTTCATATGTGCTTATGGATAATGGAATATTTCTACGTCTTTGTCTATAAAGGCAAAATGTCAAACTCAACGGCATGATAATTAGAACAATCGACGAGAACTTTCTATAAAATCTTAATAAATTTGTTGCACAATAGAACCAATATTTAGGCGTTTACACTTGAGGACAATCAGTGGAGTACTGTATAAGTGTCCAATAAATAAGGAGTAACAAAAGTACAAAATTCCATCTCAAACATTGTCACATCTTGAAAAGAAAACACGCATCTGGTTTTAAGAACGCTGACTTTGGAAAGTTACAAGCATTCTTTCCATGTTATGTTAAAACGCTATGACACTGGACGATCGATATTTAGCTTCCTTATCGCTCATATACCATGTATCAAGACATTGCCGCTATGAAGCTTTCGCAACTAGTAACTTTATTTGATGCAACTTCGAGAACTTTCGTGAGTCTTCGCGTTGCCTCCTGTCTTGTCACCGACACCTCACGTGTCTGTCTACCGCTTTTCCCAGGGATAAATCCGATGTCCTTGCTCGCCGTGTGCGTTAATGACAACACCTGTAGTACGCAGTTTAAGTTAATTCGCAAATACTCCCGTATCAATCAAATGATAACTTCAACAAAACAGCTGTTGGCAGTAAGACTGCATTGAGTGATATACAAACCAATTTATATGGACAGAGAGAAAGAATTTCTCAACAGAAACTAAAAATAGCGTTTAATTTTTTATATATAATTTCAATCTGTTTCTTTTAAGCTTTCTTTTAAGTGGATTCTTTCCAGTAACAAGTTAATTCCAATTATTACACGGAATTATTACCCAGAGTACTTCGTTAACCAACAAAGACAAAGAGAAACATTATCTTTAGATGAAGGGAACACATTGCTCCATTTATACTTTTTGCCCGTCTGCTTCTTTCAAGTGGCCTTTGTATGAGCGAGCGGACGCGGCACTATGAGTAAGTGGTATTTGCTTCCCCTGTAATTCAGACTGCGGAGTTCTAAGAGACTGTGAAAATGTAGTAGCCTGATTCTTCCTATTACGTATTTCACAAAGCAAATGGTTGATTTTCGCATGCTCGGAAAAACGCCGGAGAATTTGTTTTCGTAACAATGTTACATCAATTTAATGAAATAAATCAGAGGAACGAAAGGCACTATTAATAGTTGACGTCCGTTGAAGATTTAAAGTCCGTCGTCGGTTAAGAATAATCGAAACAAATGAGTTGTTCGTGAAGATTATGAGAACTGCTTCTTTAAGAAAAGGTACTTTTAATTTGCCATTTTTCCTATAAGAAGGTGATATTACAAAACGTATTGAACGACACATGGCCGATATCACATTTAACGGAATTAGTTTGTTATAAACCCGATTAACAAATTTAAAACGAGACAGATACTAAACACATCGGCCTAGAGATATTACCACTTATCAATGCTGAGAACTGCTCATGAATTAAGCGTATTGATATATATTTTCTCAACATATATTGCACTTTCAAGGTATTTTATGTTTTCAAAAAATGCGATGCTGTTTCTTGTTCGTACTCATGTTGGTGAGCAATTGTGGAATATTTGTTTTCCGTAGAAGATAATTAGCGACTTGATCTGTTTAAATACATATCTTACATTTTGTATATACCTGTACACTACTAAGGATTACTAATAAATTAAAAGAATATACAAAGTAATTTCATAACATTTAATGGAATTTTTCCATCCCAATATTCAATGAAAAATACATTATTATTTAAGAATACAAACCCAATGTTGTCTAGAAATTCTATAATTTGTAAGGCATTCAACAACAATTATGAGTCTAAAATTGCATTCAATTTATCAGATGAACTCAAAATATTTTGCATTCTTAGGAACTGTTTGGATGAAATTACATCAATTTGGTGGTATATTCAGGAATATCATAACACTTATCTCTATGTTATAAATTCTTCTGTCTTAAGGACACCTCTGTAGCAGTAATTGCCAATGAATACCAAATATTCAACAGTAATAGAGAATGTGCCTTCAATATCACGCATCTAGATGGGAGAGGATTTCAGTTGACAATTAACCTAACGGACGTATAAGTAAGTTGGTTACTGGCAGTTTCACTCAACGTAGCTATTGTACAATCACATTCTATAATTCTGCTACAATTAAAAATGTTAACTGAAAATTCCTTTACACAAATTTAAAGGTATGGCGTAATGTGTATCTATTTAACTAACAACCTAGGGCAGTGTTGTCATGCCACGAGCGGGAGTCCATGGCAAGAGTGCCACGATGAAATCGCCCTTCCACGGACTTCATTACCCTGCCATCCCTATTGTAAAACGGTAGGGTTACTAATAGTTTCGATTCCCGACGCTAGTTGCGCAGAGAAGCTCATGGCATGCCAGGTGCTACGGCGCGTGCCACTGCCACCAGTGGAAGACCTTGACACTACTGACCTAGGCACTCGCTTGGGGAGGGGAGGGCTCCTGTGCATTGCTCTCCTTCTCCTGTAGGGGCTAGCTCAAACCTTGATGCAATGACATTACATCATGGCTCGAACTCAAGGTGCAGTCATCTCAGGATAAACTACTTTCTAATCCACTCAATGGAAGTGCTTCATTGCATGCAACGTCATGATCGGATGGTATGCTGTTCTTTGTTAGACATCTATTCGTATAATAGCTGTACTAACCACGTCCTTGATAACCTGTTAAATATTTTGAAATTGAAATACAAATATAAATTTTTCTAAAGAATATTTTCATTATTTAAAATTATCAGTTTTCCACTCATTACTTTCTTCTCCAATACATGATTTCTGCAGGCAGGTGATTTTTTATTCTCAGAAAAAATAATGAGTTTCCAACGAATTTTCTAAGCAATTTGCAAATTGAATAAGTTCCACGTAGGGAAAATGAAAAGTGTAGTTATCTTGAATCTATTTATATTTCTCTAGTTTCCTTATATTTGACTGACAACTTATTTCTTTCCCTGAAATAAGGTTTTTCTCTTTTCAGCCACTTTCCTACTATTAACTGTTCAAACGCGTACTCTTTCGACCAACTTTTCCAAAAAACGACCGCCGAATTACCCGGAAGCGGCGTCTCGCCGGGCAGCAAACGTGTCGATGCGTCAGCGGCCAAGCAATAGCCGGGGGAAGGGCCGGGCGACATCCTGACACACTCCGATCGCCTGGTCGCCGCCCGCGCCCGCTTGCTCGTCCTTTTTCTTGGCGAACTTGGCTCTCCCGCCGGCGGCGGCGACGCCACCCTCGCCCGTTCCCCCCGCTCGCCCTCCTTTGCCTTGGTTAGGCTCTCCAAACCTCCTCTCCTCTCCTCTCCAGTCCTCCCCTGCTGCTCTTGCTCTCTCCCTTCCGCACGCCTCACCTCGCTCTCCTCCGTCGGCTTCCTCCCTCACTCACTCTCCTTCGCACTTCGTGTGCATCCCGCCCTCCACCGTTCTCCCCAGCCTTGTCTCATCCTCCCCAATCTCTTCCACTATCCATCATCCTCCCGGGCTCTCGATATTCCTCTTCACCCACCCTGCTTCGCTTTCCCCCGTTCTCCCCGCCCTTTTCGTCTTCCCCCTTCTGTCTCTTCCTCCCTGCCTTCTCCCTTTCTTGATTGCCCTCCTCGACCCCGTTCTCCTGCGTTCTTCCCATACTCTCTATTTGCCTCCCTCCCCCTCCTTCGATGTCCTCCTTCGCTCGCCTTCACACGCATTTCCGCCTTCTCCGGATCCCCCTCCCCCTCCCAACCCATTCTTCCCCGCCCCCTCCCACGCCTTCGCTCTCGCCGCCACGCGCGCTTCGGGTCGAGGGCCTGTTTAAAAGGTTTTTGCGTGGCGCGGCGAGGCGAGGCGCGGCGTGGCGTGGCGTGGCTTGAAGGGAGGAAAAAGCTGTACATTCTGAGCGGTGCTGCCGAAGTGCCTGGCTGATAGATGGGCGCCGGGCGGAGCGCGGGGCGAGGGGGGGGGTCTTTGGGACGCCGCCGCGGCAACGGAGACGCTGTCGCAACGACGAACGCGCGTTTTTTTTCTCTTTGACACGTGAGGAAGATTCTGAACGTACCCCAGGTGCAATTGTAGGGGCTTTGTTACAATGTTATGAAATCTCTCAACGGACAAACTGTAAAAACATTCGTTTAACGTTATTGATCAATTAAGTCGTAATGTGTTATAACACTCGTAACTATTGACGGGGCCAATTGATTGGAGGATAGTTCCCTCCCTTTCATTTGTTGGAATCCAACTGCTTTTAATCCTCCTCTTGACAGTTTGATTCTGCAGAGTAAATGTTCAAGACAGCGAACACGAAGTTTCCGTTGAAGGTTGTACTCGTATCTTGCTAGTTAGAATTAATTTTGTCTCATAAAATAAAAAAAAAACAAAAAACCACTTGTAAATGAAAGTAAAATGGAATATAATTAAAACACGTTTTATGACTAGTTTATGACATAGCTATGTCATCTACAACACAATTTCCTGCATCCCCAAGGTTATATCGTAAAGTTTGAGAAACTGAATCAAGATGGAAACTTGCATAATTTTTACTTGAGGTTTAAGGATATGCTTCCAAAACAGAATTTTCGGATAGAACGTCTCTATTAGCAATAGAAAATTAAAACCTGAGCATTTTGCCATAAAATGAGGTGCTATTGCATCAACTTCTGGCGGTACAATTCAGTAGCTTTGCGGCGCGCAATTCGGGTTCGCAGTTTGAGTAGAGGGACACGCTTGTGTAGGAAGTCGGCCTCGTGCGCACGCTCGGGTAATTGCAAGCTTCGGAACTCGCGATTTGCAGAGTCAAAAGGCCTCCGTTCAACCTCCCTGGCCGCGACGTGCTAGGGATGTTAAAGCTGACGATTAGGAAAAAGCTTCAGGAACTGAATTGCAAAGGCATTCTCAGGCCCACTTAAGACCACTGCCACTTAGTAAATTAAACTAAACACATTTATTACAAATTTCATAAAATGTCATAGTAAAAGCTATTTTGTAAAAACAAATAATTGATGTACAATGAAAATACGACAATACAAAATACGATCGATAAAGGAGGTCATCTCTGAAGAGTTAAGTCAGATATCCCTGCTCTCATGGAAGAGGAATGAATCATGGCCGTGTAGGCAAGCTGCACACACGTACGTGCAATTTTGGAGAACACGGTAGACCTAACCTTTGATAGACACGCTGTTGGATTCCGAGAACGCAGTGTGCCGAAACGATCATAAATATCAGAGAAACTTAATTTGATTTCTTATTGGGTCAGGGCAACCAGTGACAACAATCGCAGATAGAGAAAAATTGTACTCAGTGCTTACCCTAAAATGCCTGTGCCGTAGGACTGTCTCTACGGAGAAGAAAGTGCACGTGGTACTCGTAAAAAACTTGAAATCGTAGGCTATTGGCACGGACAGCCAAGATCATTCTTGGCTGTTTACTTTCTCAAATACCTTGTTTACTTTCTCAAATACTAGTAACATAGTGTAGAGAAAGTATTGTCATACTGCCGCGAAAAGTGGTATTTATCGACAGAAATACTCATTTTATGCGTTTATACCGAAAAAAGTAGATTTTCCTTGCTCGTATATGTGCTAAATTATTTTCTCGAATACGCGGTGTTGTCGATTCTTGATTCTGGAAAACTGATATTCGGCATTCCATCCGTCCGTCTGTACCTAAACCATACAAGAAATATTCAACAAAATTGATATTCTCTGATCTATCTGACTCGTGTCGCGGGTCTCGAATTGGAAATGGATACTTTACATGGTACCCAGCGACATTTTGAAAATTTTCTCAAAAATGGCTTCAAATGTTTTCTTTTAATGTTTTGCTCGAAGCTTATAAAAATGTTGCAGGTCCGAATTTTATTGAAATCTCTGCATTTTCGAGAATTGCTAACGTTTAACATTTTCCCAACCCTTTCCACCAATTACATCTTCAAAGATTTTTCCATTTTCTTAAAGAAATCTGTTCTTCAAAACTATATTTTTAAATAATATCAGGTAATATATTTTCAAAATGTAAGAATATTCATCCTGTTACACGAGATTTTATATGATACCCACAATGTCTGCGGGAAACCAGCAGTGCTGATAACTCTGTACAGCACGTGAGGTGGGTGATACTCAATTCGGGTGTCGGTTTGTCTTCATAGGCAGGCTTCAGAGGGGTGGCCGTAGTTGATCTTCTTCTGTCTGTAGCGCTTCAATCCTCCGCGGGTTTTGTAATGAGAGCCGCGTTCTTGAAATATCACTGGAACCTCGCCGATTGATTAGACACAATTTCACAAGGCTATTGTTACGTAATGCAAACAAATACATTAATGGGAATTTATTTATATATTTAGAACTTGTGTCTAGAAGCGTCATTTGGAGAAACCCAAGATACTTTGATTTCTTCAGATTCAAACACTATGACTGTAAATTATCATCTTAATTCGCAAGATACCTTCACAAACAAGTAAGAGATACATTAAGGCAAGAAAATGAAATTTTGAAAAAGACATTTCTTAATTGGCAAAACAAATACTGATGACAAGTGAAAAATGCTTTTCTAAAAATTCGTAAAAGACAGTGAAGTTTTTGAAAAAAAGGTTCAGAAATTAAATTACCTGAACTGATTATAGAGAATATTTTAAGTTCATTAGCAGATCATAGTCAGAATTACAAGAGAAATTTCAAAAATTAATGAAAAATTGCTTGAGTGTGAATGCTGACTTAAAACATTCTCAATTTAGATTACACATATTTGATTTCATCTGATTGCAATTTTGATGGCATTCTGCAAGTCGAAATATTCATCTGTAATATAAACAGAGAGGATTAAAATATATTGTAGGATTTTTGCAATTTAATTTAAAACTAAAGTTTTGAACTAGTATCAACATCAGAGTTGGAAAAAACAGAGAATGCTCAATGTGATAAAATAAAGATACTGTTTACAGAATATTTGACTTATCCTACTGAATGAATGCAAGGGGTTCTTTCTATTAACGAAATAATTGAGAGATTTCAGAGTAAAACCGTGCAAGAAGCATTCATTTTTACTTTACCTATCCTATATGTATGTACGTATGTTGCTAAATTAAGAAAAAATCTCCTAGCACGTGGTGCAGACAGAATCCGTATTTTGTGGGTCATCGATACCGAAAAACCAATTGAAAGCAAAATGTTTGTCAGTCCGTCTCTCTGTGAACAACGCTAGCAACTAAAGCGTTCAGCCCCTTGAATTTGAAAAAGATATTTTAATTTTGGAGGGTACTTTATATGACGCCACTGGGACATTTTCAATATTTTCGAAAAAATGGCGCCAACAATTTTGACAAAATTTTGTTGTTGGATAGTCTGAAGGTCATTTAAGAGAATGGCGTAGGCCTCATGATGGTTGAAAACTCTGATATTTCGAAAATTGAAAAAATTCAAAATTTTTTCGGCATCTTCCTACAACTACAATTATGAAGATTCAATTTTTTTCCTTAATGAAATGTGTTCATAAACAATAGGTCTTTAGAAAAGGTCATGTTCAATTTTTCAAAAACCTAAGTATTTTTTGCGAATATTTGTGTCAAACATAGGCATTTTTTTCTTTTCTTTAAACCACTTTTTCTTAAAAACCTCACATTTTTTATTAAATTGAGACCTGAGATAGCATAAAGGAAGCTTAAGAGAATGGGGCAGGTTTCAGGTTCGTTGAAATGCCTGATTTTGCAAATTTTTTAAAATTAAAAAAAATTTCGGTGTCTTTCTACAACTACAATTGTGAAGATACGATTGTTTTTCTTAATGAAATTTGCTCATGAAAAACATATCTTCAAATAAGGTGATGTTGAATTTTTTGAAAATATGAGTAGTTTTTCTATAATTTTTTGACAAACATAATAGCCCGCTCGGAAATGACTGCGCTTCGTTTTCGTCGTTTTCTGACAACCACAATTTTAAAAATACAATTTTTCTCAATTAAATGTATTTATCAAAACTACATCTTCAAATAAGGTTATGCTTAATTTTTTCAAAATAGGAGTAGTTTTTCTATAATTTTGTGACAAACATAATAGCCCGCTGTAAATATACTGCGCCTCGGAGAGCTGGATACGGCGTAAATTTGAATTTGCAATTTTGTGTATTATTTCTTTGTTCGTTTCTTACATTCGATCTTTTGTAATACATTTACAGATAAATATTTTAGAAATTGTTTATTTTTAAATATTTGAAATAAAAAGTAAAAAAATTAATAGCTCTCAGAATAGCGACAATTTAGGGTCTGCAACAATGGAATTCCATTTGCGCTCGCGAATATCTGTGAATTGCATGTGTTTGTTGTGTCGTGATGGAGCTGTATGGAAAGGAGTTATAATTGTTTAATTTATATTGATATTTGCATGAAAATATTTAGTTTTTTCACCAAATGCTGTACCATTTGTAGTGAGTAGAGTATTTGTTGCATGGTTTTAGAATTCTCTTTTCTAATCATGACCCTATGGAATGCATTTCTATATTGTCCAGGGTATGAGGCTTCTTTTTCCAGTACAGGTTTACAAAATGTTTGTATTCTATTTTTGTGCAGTTGTAGAATTCACATGGTTTTGACAACACTGTGATGGAAACTGAGTTGTTCGCTTCTTGGGTGAATTGGACGTTTTCAAATAATAGCTAAGATGTTAGTAGCGCTTAAAGTGCAATATTTCAGTACTACATAGCTGTTTCCAGTAATACGGGAAAGTATGTGCTGTTGTAGCATAACTAGTTTCAAAAAGTGTGCAATTTAGCTCGAATTGCTTTGATAACCAATAATTTGTCTCCAAAAGTTATAGCAATATTTGTAAAACTGGAACTTTGATAATGCTGCGGATGCTTAATAAGGGAATAAAAACAATATATAAATTCAGTGTATAAATTCAGATAGTAAGTGTAATACGTATTTCATATACATAAAACTTTTCACTTTTACTTCATTTTTTAAATTTATCTACATGTAACATAAAGAACTTTTAATTACGTGGAGTTAATATGAATATCAAGGTTTTATTTGAGGAAATAATAAATCCATAATATTAAATGTGTCCTGCTTTTTGTTATAATTTTCTTTCATGAAAATAAACCAAATATTCTACTGATGACTGATGGGAAATCAATGACAGACGAAAATAGCATAGCTCGCTAGTGGCTTTTGACATACCATCGGATTATGAACTGGGCAAGTGCGTACGTATGACGTTATGGGAGTTAACACTAAGCTTCTTGTGTGCGGGTGCCACCTACAGTATCGGAAGCGTATAAGCGACTCTGAGAGTTCAATGCGCTGTTGCCACACATTACTACGCACAAGGCACCACCTACATCGAAGATAAATTAAATCTCAAAACATTAACACTATAGACTATGAAACGTCTTGATATCATGTTCGTAACTTCCGCCAAAGCCGAACTTTATCGTCTCCCCGACTTCGCGTGAGTCAGATTAGCGGTAACGCTGAACCCTGGCTGTAAGAAAGTAAACAAATCCTCACAAGTTGATTGCTTCGGAGCAGGTCACATGACGTACCAGAGCAGTGGCGAGAGAGCTCTCAGAGTCACTTATACGCTGCCAGTACTGTAGTAGCTTCTTGGTAATGTGATCTTGGTGGTCCGGGACCAGCCGCGTCTGTGCTGTGGGGGCTGACGTTTCGTCCCTGACAGCCAAGATCATACTAACTCGGGTCGCGGAAGCCTACACCATCAGCATCTTCGTAATGCCTCAGCGATCGCCTAGTCTTGAGCCAAGAAAACTACGGAGACATGTCAAAGAAGCCGGCTTATAGAACTCATTTACTGCATTTAATTAAAATAAATATTTCCACAATTTGTCAATTTTTTCCCTTAAATTTGTATAATGATAATATAGTTTGCGCTAGTTTTCTTTTCTTTGTAATAACATATGTTTTGTATGATTTTATGTAAGTATGTTAGGTTATTTTCTTGTAAAACTTGCATATAAATTGTGTTGTCATTGAACCGTATCTTAGTTTTTTGTTTTTGTTATAAGCGTACTTAAGCTGCACCCGAGGGCAAGCATTTTTTCATTCGAGTGCACTTACAATATTTGTTAACTTACGTGAAAATGAATACAAAATACTATTTGATTATTATTACCTCCAAAAGTTATTTACGTAGTAATGTAATGTAAATATGTAATTATTATTATTATTATTATTATTATTATTATTATTATAAAAAAGGTAGTGGTAGACCTTGCCCGCGATGCTATAAATTCCCTCACAAAAAAACAGGAGCTGGATTTCAACCAGCATCTCCTAAGCGGTGTAAACAGACATTTATCATCGGACCATTAACTTGGAAAGACAAACTAGCTACTTTTACACGACAAACAAAACGACCGCAGCACTTTATGCTTATGAATGCGCAGTGCAAATGTACAGGAAAAATCCATTTTTGGACCTGACATTTTTATTACTTAAAAGCAATTGAATACATTAAAGTGTTTGTTAAAAACAAGTTATATCTACCAAAAGACATTGAGCACACAAATTTAACAGTATCAGTTTGAATTTGATTTAGCATCTCAAAATATGCGTTTGGACTGAGTTTCTCTGGCGTACCATCAATATGTAATAGCCTATAACTTACAAATCACATAGGAGACGTATAGAGGTATCTTGGGTATAAAAAATAGCAAGGAATTATAGTGTATATGTATAGATTCAGATGACTACTAATGGTGCGTCGAGGCTGAAGTTAAGTGACAATAGCACACTGAATAAATGAAGGTGAGTTACCGAAACGAGGCCTTGTGAGAGCAATATCAATGCATTTGTTTTTTTTCTTCTTTGAAGACTGCAGATAAAATAAATGATTCTATATGAAACGTGTACTGAATTTCTAAGCTAAATTTATAATTAATTTTACAGACCTGCAGACTATTGTTAATGTATTACAATCGTCGGTTCGCATTTAATGTGAGAGGAAATTAGATGGAAACTGGTACAGATGGCTGGCATATTCCAAGAGATCCATTAATTTTTGTCTCCTGTAATAGAACAATTATTTTGTCAGCACATGCAGTCGTTAGAAACTGCCAACACCAAATATATCAATATGAAAATTTCAAATTGTCATCTCTCAGGACGTCGTTACTAAATTTTTACCAGATTTTCGCGTGGTGTTTTTCAACTGCGCCTGTGCGTGTGCATAACAGTTCAAGGAGAGTAAATTACGTGGCCTGCAAACTTTGTCGATATGCGCTAAAAATAAAATGGTAACCAACAACTCCCGACTAAGCAAAAATACCCTCTGCTTCTCTGCTCCGAAGACGCCAAGCAATATGGAGAGCAGTCGATGTTCTGCTCGTGTTTCAACAATGAAAGGGAACGGCGTCTTCTTGTGAATTTTTGTTTCTTGGGAAGTCTTGCTTTTAAGCGCGCTACCCAGACAGTGCTGCTCACTAGTAGTGACGGTGCGAAGAACTATATTTTAAATGTAAAAATTTCTTGGGTTATTTTTATTCTCCGCAATTGGTTCCGCTGGTTCTTCTTCTTCTTAGTGAGGCTCAACAACATTATTTGCTAATTATTTTGGCCTGTTCAACTATGGCCTTTTATGGTTCCGCTGGTTATGGATCGAGAAAATAATATCTTGAGCTGCGATATTTGAAAATTCATGATCTTAATCCGAATTTGTGCCAAGGAGCGCTTAGTTTATTAAAGGTTAGGCGCCAAATTTAAATAAAATGTGAAAGCTATTGGTGAGACCAATGTATTTAGAAATGAACGGTGAAGGGATCCGTAACGTAAAATGAAACAAAAACCTGCAAGTTCAGGGGATATTTCAAAAATAAACAAAAATATTAAAAACAGTGAGAACATTCATGCGGAGCTTATACCGTTGTATTTTATTCTATTTTACATTTGTATATAAAGCTGCAGTAAGTTACAATTGAAACGGGCGATCGAGCAACGGAACAGCGCAATCGTGACAAATGTTACAGCTGAGCACATTTAAGAGGAATTTTCATAGACAATCTCACGAGTTCGTTGGAATTTCTTGAGAGATATTCAAGATTTGCGAGGCCAGGAACATTTTATTTTTCAATCATAAATATTGACAATCGACATCTAATGGTAGGAAAACATGGCGTATCAAAATAAGGATTATTTAACATGTTGAAGCTTTGTTTTTTTATATTTATTTATTTATAGTCGCATCAACTGCGAGGTTATTAGCGACTGTTCTGTAATTTTACAATAAGGTACACACATTAAGTTTACAAAGTTCTGTAAGTTTACATAGCATGGTTACATTTTTTTTACAATAATACATTTTTGTTCAGTGAATAGTGAGACATTACAGTTTATATTATACCAGGGGTTAGAAATATTTTACTACATGTGATAATTTACACAGTACGTATGCTTAAAAACAATATTACAATTTGTTTTACAGTTCGACATTAACTGATTTGCAAAATTTTAAAATTTTTTCTTGTAGGGAGCTTGAATAAAGTAAAGCGTCAGCATTAAAGTTCTGTAAGATTGTTTGGCGGGATTGATTGTACATAGGATATTCCTGAATAATATGTATTATTGTTATTTGTTCGTTACATATATTACAAATTGGGGGAGTATTCTTGTTCATTAGGTAGAGGTGAGTAAGCCTCGTGTGTTCTGATCTAATTCTGGTGATTGTAACTTGATCTTTGCGGCACAGTTTTTTTGAAGTTTGCAGGTTGTAGAAGTTTTTTATCTTCTTATGAATACTACTAGCCTTATAAATTTTCCAATCTTCGCTCCACTTGGTTTTCATTTTTCCATACAAGTACTTCCAGATATCATTTGTCGTGTGTGCTATGTTATGCACAATTTTTATTGACCGGAGGTCGACTAGTGATGTTGGAATCTGACTTCCTGGTGCAGCCAGTGGTATATCCAGAAGATAAGTTTTTTACCAAGCCTTTGAATAAGATGATGTAGTTCTTGAATCTTGACAGCCATTTCAGAGTTTGAAGTTTTGTTGGAGCATAGTTTTATTGTAGAGATTGAGTTTGTGAATACAATTGTATTTGAGTCCAGCGATTGATGTATCATTTTTAGTGCTGTCATTAAAGCATAACTTTCAGTACTATTAGAACTGCAGTAGTGATGTAGTAAGAAACTACATTTTTCATTGGGTGTATATACTATGGCTTCAGTATCTTGTTCACTATTTTTGTTACTAATATAAAAATGGGAGTAGTTTTTATACTTCTGGATTACTTCTTTAAATTGTGTGTTCCAATCTTCTTTTGTTAAATTGCTATTGTTATAATCAGTGAGTGATAGCTCTAATGTCATTTTTTCTTTGGTCCATGGTGGTATTTGAAATTGTCTTATGTTTCTCAGCACTTATATTTTTAATGTTTAGTTCTTTAAGCTGCTGGGTTATTCTACTGTACATAGGTTTATATCGAAAGTGACTATTATAGATATTCTGTAGCTGAGGAAAAATGTCATTGCGTATTATAGGGTTAGTAGACGAGGCAGCTTTAGCAGCATACTTGAGATTGAGAGTTTTCCTTCGGTGGTTTAATGAGGTTTCTTGTGCTTCAATAAGTATACTTCCTATAGGGGTGGTGTGGAAGCATCCAGTGCATATTCCCTTTATTGTGTATTGATTCTATTTTCCTCAGCTCCTTTTTCTTAGCAGATTGGTACAAGAGTGAACCATAATCGATTTTTGATCGAATGATAGCTTTATATGTTAATAGCAGGAGGTTTTTATCAGCACCCCAGTTGTTGTTGGAGACACATTTAATAACGTTAAGTCTCTTCTTGCATTCCATTACTAGTTCTTGTATGTGGATCTTCCAAGTTAATTTCGGGTCAGATTATAGTCCAAGAATATTCATTTTGTTAACAAAGCGAAGGGATTGAGTTCCAAGCTGGAGTTTAGGAGTTACTGTATCAAATATCTTTGAGAAAAACATGCATTCTATTTTCATGGCAGAAAATTTAAATCCTTTGCTCAAAGACCATTCAAAAATTGTGTTTAGTGCTTTTTGCATGGTCTTTTGAGTAGATGGGACAGATTTTCCTTTGCATAGTGCAGTAATGTCATCCGCATATTTTCTTATAATAACTGGTGGTTGAACCCCCTTGTCTATATCATTAATTGATAGTAGGAAAAGAGTCACGCTTAGAACGGATCCTTGGGGTACAAGCTTTGTTGACGTGTAGCAAGTAGCACGATTTGGCAAAATGAGATCGAAGTGATTTTCATATTGACTACATTACATTTCTTCACTCCTTGTGCCGCAACCGCTCCGGCAAGGCAAGTTGAGACAAACTGGTAAGATACCAGCTGCTGAATCTCTGTTGATGAGCGGCTGCCGCCGTCGTCACCGTCGTCGTTTAGCCGTCGTCGTCGTCGTCGTCGCTGTCGTCGGTGCCGCCTTCGTCCAAGTCGCCGCTGCCGTAGCTGTCGCCATCGCAGTGGCCGCCGCCGTTCAGCTGTCGCCACCATAGAGGTACACCACTTGGCCGTCGCCGTCGTCGTCCTCGCCTTCGCCATCTCCGTCGCCGCCGCCTCGGCCGCCGTCGTCGCCTGCGGGGCCCTGCGCCGGCTAAATGATCCGCCGGCGGCGGCTCCAGCGGCGCTCTTGTGCGCGTCTCGCTGATCCAATAAGACGTCGGGGCCGCCCGCGCAATAAGGAGGCGGTGGCGGCGGCGGCGACCGGCCGCGTGCCGCCTGCGTGGCCCCTAACAGCGTTAGCGGAAGTTGCGGCGCTCGCCGTAACTTCCGGAGCTCCGCGTTCTCGACGGCGGCGCCCGCACACTAGCCAGCTCCTCCGCTCTCCCCCCGCGCGCCCGTCTGCTGACCCGGGAGGCCCCCGCCTCCAACGCGCAGTTTGGCAACTTGGCGCGTACCTTGCTTCGCTCCGCACCCCGCCGTTCTGCAGAAACCTGTCGCCTGTTTTCGCTGCATCCGCCTCCGCACTCGCTTCTGCCCTGACCGCCGCCCTCACTTCACCTCCGCCTCCTCCCTTGCCGCCGGCCTCGCTCTCGCCCCCACCCTCGACCTCGCTTACACTCGCGTCTCCGCCCTCGCCACGCCTTCACCCTCGTCACCACCCTCGCCTTCGCCTCCCCCCTCATCCTCGCATCCACCCTCTTGCTTTCCTCCACCCTCCTCTTCGCCCTCGCCTCCACCCTCGTCCTCGCCTTCACCTCGTCCTCGCTTCCATTCTCTTGCTCTCCTCGAACCTCACCTTCCTCGCTACCACCTTCGTCATCGCCTCCACCCTCGTGACCATCCTCGCCCTCGCTTTCATCCTCTTCTCCACCCTCGCCTCCATCTTGTTCTCCTCCACCCTCCTCTCTGCTCACGCCACCGCCCTTGCCATCGCCCTCGTCCATCGCTTTCTTTAAAATCCAATTCATAACAATATTCTGTAAAAAAATTTTTAATTTTTTAATTTTTGTAATTTAAATATATTATCATTATTACTATTATTATTTTTGTAGCACTGAAGATGGCCGCAATGCGGCCGAAAAAGCTTTATGCCAGAATAAAGAATTGCGATGGAGAGCCAACACCTCGTACAGATTTCGATGATAGAAGAAGCATCGTAAATACCGCACCATTTCCTACTAATATGTTATCAACCTTTAATTCTTATTGTAATTATAACTGTAAATGTTTGTAATTGTTTTGTAATTGTTATAATTCTAATTATTATCATGTTTTCCACTGAGCATTACCTGAAAGCGAACTTTGATAAACCTATCTATCTAAATCTACATGGAGTGGGGACTAGGAGCGTTTTCTTTTAATTACATAAATGGGTTTTGGAAAATATTTCTCTTCTTAGGTATAATTTTTGGTATTATTTGAGAACATTTATAATCATTGATAGAAACTAGTGTTAATTTATGTGAGTAGTATTTGTTTTGAACTGATTGTAACATTAGATACATTCAAACTAGACTATGCGAAACCTGAGTGAAGTAGAGAATATTCCGGTCGAGAGGAAAATATGTAAAACTAACATGAAACCCTAAATTCCTAAAGCCATTCCTTTCATATATCTTGTGTGGATTAAAAAATTTCAATTAAAACAGGGTGGTCGTATATTGAGTTCCCACTTTCCTTCAAACGAAAATAAGGTTGTAAAGAGAAGAGTTTGTAAATTTCCCCTTTGATCTTTTAAATGAAGATGTACTAGTAAATTAATATAATATCAATTCAAAGGGCACAGTCTATCATTTTTTCATGTTCGAGGTCTGTGAAATGTGGAAAGGCATATTTTTCATCAAAGAAACGTGGCAATTAAATGCTTGTTTTTGTCCCTTCAAAAGGAAAATCTGACTTATGGACTAGATCCTAGCCTAAGGTCGGCAGGAAAGAAGACGTCATTACGTTTTGGCACCCCTATAGTCTGACGGGAGGAACAGAATCATACCGACGATGCTACTTCTAATCTTGTAAGTTTCAACAATAACTAGTGGTTCTACAGAATGACACAGACCTTTTTGTACAAGTTAGTTTTCTAATTTCTTTGGTCTGGTCTTCATACGCTTCTCTGTCTTGCCTCCTACTTTTGACAGCTGCCATCTATAGCCGCTCAAAGTACATTTTTTTACATTTTCTCAATTTTTCGGTTTACTAATAGCAGAACCGAAATATTATGTGAAGAATATTAAAGAATAGTAAAACCTAGTCCTAAATGGTAATTTTAACGAAAAAATTGAAGTTGTTTTTAAGAAAATGGCGTTTAAGCCGCCACTGTAAATTCGAAATTTGAAGCTGTTTTTCGTAGAAAAAATTTGAATTTTTGAAAATCTCCATTAGAAGTAATTTCAAGCACTTTAACTCGCAAATGTTATAATGTATACAATTTTCTGGAAAAGTGCATATCAATGACATGAAAGATATTTTAAAAATATTACATTTGTGTAATTGTTGAAAAAACAAAAAATATAACAAAATGAATTTGGCGTCATATTAAGGAGTGCAATTAGCACTATCCGCACGAAAAGTTTGAAGAAACAATTTGTAGTAATCGTACGTATATGAGAAAGTAACAAGATGACGATTGAGTATTCGAACAATATATGCTCAGCAATTTATCCTGTTCCACAAGGCTATACCGACGCCTCCACAGTCATTAAATACGTACGACAGTGATGAATAGGGAACGTATTTCTATGATTTTGTATATTTTCAACCGTTGCTTCAGGGTATAGGAAAGTAAAATTTCTTTACGTATGGTTAGAATTTGATTCTGGGTGGAGAAATATGTTAATGCATATTTGTGCATGTTTGGCTGATTTTTTTCTTGTTACTTCTTATTCGTATAAGCGCATATTTTGCATTTTTCTTTAAAATAGAGACTCCTCTCTAAAACGTTTTGTCTTTTCATAGAATCTTTTTATTTGTAAGCGTTAATTAATTCGAAAGAACTTGTCACAGTTTGCGTTTGTTTTCTTTCTTCTTTTCTATAAATGATGAAATACTTGTGTAAATGTACGTTCTTGATATCATATTTTTTTAAACCAGCAATAGAAATGCAACTAGATATACTTGGTGAAAATATACGTCAAGCGATTCTCCTGTGAAGTAAAAAAGATTATATTTGTCAAGAAAGGTTCTTACAGGAAATTATATATTGTTTATTTCAATTGTATATTAAAGTGCATATTTAGGAATTTTTGGTCATAAATCCAAGTTTTTAAGAGCATATTTTAAGATTTTTAAGGTATTGAAATCATCCCCCTAATGATGGCATAGATACAGTGCAGGAGACGGATGATACAGAGTTTGAAGAAGGCACAAATATGGGTCACATTCTATTCACTCAGTCACATCTAATTGATTTATACTGTTATAAGGGACTGACAAAGGATAAGACAGAACTCATAGGGTCGAGACTGTGTGAGGGACATTACTACCCTGTACATCCTTTACATTTTACAGAATAAAGGACTTGATATTCACACTATATTTTGTTCGAAATAACTTGTTTGTATATGCAGAGATGTACAATGATTAATGGGTTAGTTTAGTATCTCATACGCACTGGGTGACTGTTCATTCATGTACTAAATGAAGTCTGAATATAGTTCTGCGCACAATGGTAATATTTATGCCTCAATATCGGACGGCCATTCTATGCACATGAAGGAAACATAGGCCAACATGAAGGTCCTTCTTACTGCAATTAATCATGAGTATCACAATTGCATGGTATGTGGAGATTTGAAGGTGTTAGATATGCTTCTACGATAACATTAAGTATATACCAGATTCCCTGTTTCATCTGTGAATGGAATGGTGGGGCCTGTGACAAATATTGGGAGCAAAAACAGTGGTCCCGGAAGTTAATTGGTTTCAGGGGACACCAATATCAAGTGAGACCCTCTTGTGGAAAGAGGCAATACTCTGCAACCTCTACACATGAAACTGGGCAAAATCAAGCCATTATCTAAGTGTGGAAACTGTTCCACATATGTATGTAACCAGTACCTCTATCCATTTTCGGAAACTAATGGTAGCCGATTATTTCTTTCATTCAATAAATTCGGTGGAGCGAGAGACATGGATATCCTTTATGTCCGCGGCTCAAACCGTCCTCGGAAACAATGGTAGCCCACAGAAAAACATGGGGTCGTACAACAATAATGACATTTTGCACGACAATACAAGATACGCAAGACGCCTACTGGTGCTTTATATGCTCTTAAACCGCCGTAGAACTGTCCACGACCCATCAGTGGACCAGGAACTCTCTGCCGCCGTGTCGTAATTAGCGCAACATCGGGACTCGGGGAAGCCCACGGCATGAGAGGAGGGGGGAGTCACCTGACCCCAGTGTTGCAGTGCAGCTCTCTAACTCGCATTGATTAGTTCACAAAATACCCCGTCAGGCGTTTGTATCGCGGCCTTCCTCATTCCCACCACAACAGCATGGAGAGCTTTTCTCTACCGAAAACTGGCCAAGTGCTCTCATTCCCTCCAAACCACTAATGGATCTGGGCACCTCACTATTGTCTCCGTTGAAATCTTCGGAGACAATACATGCACTAATATCAACGTGTTACCTATGTTGTCCCAAAATTGCAGACATGTCTGTAGCCATTCTATCCAAATTCGAATATTATTTCTGTTCATTTGTATTTATATTGAAACCTTGCAAAATAAATAATGTTAAGAATATGTCATGACATCGGAGATGGGTCATCGGCAATGTACCAACTTTCCATGGTGTGGTCCCGGTTTTGGTTTCCGGTCGAGGCAAATATACAGTTGTACCTTTCCTTTAAAATCGTCTCAATTTCTGTAGCTGTGTGATGAAGAAAAGTTCAGGCAGGCAGAGTTTGCTAGTTATCTTGAAGAAAATACGTCATGTTCGCCACATGTCGCTCTTACCCCTGAAGCGTAGGAATTAAACCAGGCACAGGCACAGGGGGACACCGTTAGCTGGTCGGTGAAGTCGGACACATCGACACAAAAATGTCAAATATATCAAGAATATCTTAAAGCATTACTAAGTTCATACTAAGCATGCTCTAAATATCAAAACTGCTAGAGATAAAATATATATAATTCATTCGTAAAAATTGGTTCTCTGAGCTCCCAACGCTTCAGGAGGTACACTTTCATAGTCATAAAAAGAATTTAATTTTACATTCTGTTATCATATTACATTACTATTAACGTGGGTTCGAAATAATAAAACGCGAACAACGGTTTGCGATGGTGTAGCGTAATTGACTACTGTACCCAAATTCGTGGGTTCAAATCCGATCGAAGCCGTGGATTTTTAAGGGCGAAAAAATCCTTCGCGGAAGTAAAGCCGGCTGAACCATGTTGTAGATTTACTTGCATGTAAAAGATCCTCAAGCCTAAATGAAGCCTCTGAGCTAAATTCAAATCGCATGTTTCGTCGCCCGAGATAATACCTTCTTTCTCCGCTAGTTAGTGAAAGGAGCGTAGTGAAATTTGCGTGGTCAGACGAAAGAGCAGGCCTCATGGCCTGAGTCTCGCCACGTAAAATAAGGCATCAATTCAATTCAACAATATAAACTTGACTGCGTGCTTCCGTGAAGACATTCCGACCTGACGTGAGCACAAGCGCCGTGAACTACGTTGAATCTCTTCGGGCTGGGATTCACGTTCGCCATCGACAACTCGGCGGCAGCTTATTAGCTATTCCGACAGGCGAGCGACGGCCTTCATTAGAGAACAAGCGCCGTCTATTGTCGGCGAGGAGGGCGACCTCGCCCCGTCGCCCCGTTGCCCCGTCTTTGCTTCCGACTCACTCCACCCACCCGCGAACACCTCACTAGTGGCGCAACGTGGCAGTAGGATACACACAGGAAGAGTGGCAAAAGTAATTCTTCAAGTGGTGCTATCACATACTTTCTCCCATTATTTATAGATTTGCCGTTTTCGAAAATTTAGAGTTCAACGAAAATGAGACCCACGTCATTATTTTGAGCATCCCTTTCTCTTTGCGAGGAACAAAAATGAAGAAAGAATTTGGAGCGGTTTCTGAGAAAACATTTAATTTTTAGAAATTGTATTGGAATATCAGTTTTTGAGAAAATCAGTTGAACGGTTTAGGTGCTTACGTTGAGCACAGGTGGACAGACGTTACGCCGTCAATCGAGTTTTCGGGATCAGGGACCTACAAAACATGGATTCTGGCTATACGACGTGTTAGAGGAAATACTTTGCTACATGTAGCAACAGGATTTATCCACTTTTTTCACGTTATCTCGGTCCGACAGTACGAGTTTTTTTGACAAAACTTCGCCGTTTTCCTGAGCACGATTACGTAATTTTCTCTTCTTACGAAGTAAGCGCGAGACAGTAAAAATGCTTCTCTTGTGTCCCGTTGGAAAAGGGATGTAGATGAAAGAAAAAGATTTTAACGATACTTTTAGATAATATAATAGCTCGCTCCTGCTCGCCGTGAAAAAATCAGTATGTAATAAATTCTGAATGTCGGAATAACCGCCGGGAAAAAGTGAAGGAAAGTTCCAATAATATTAATATAATATTAATATTTATTATTTCCTGCTAATGAGCTTTCGCTCGGTGGCAGGGTTTATACAGATCATACAAAGATAACTTAAATATATATATATATATATATATATATATATATATATATATATATATTGAAACGAGTTGTTAATTAACTCACACAAATTTAATTAAAGAGAGGGGGACAGGGATTCTTTCTCAGGAATGGGTTCCGGGTCTGATCATACATACAATGGAAATTGACAATGGTTTATTACAAAAAAAGAACCATGATCATTACAAGCAACTGGACTTAACATACACTTGCGGCCATGTGATCTGTATTCCCTACACCAATCTCTTGTAAATTACACCATTCAATGGTTTGCTACTGTTCGCACCACATTCCCCTCCCCTGACATCCATTCTCTGATTACCCTGGTTACTGAATATCAGGTACTTATGCTGTATGCCTCTTGTAGCTCTGACGCGTGACTCCACCTCGGCGCTATCCTCGGGATTGCTCGGGTCTGCTCGGTCGCCCGCGTCGCCGCCGTGTCGCCACCGCGCCCGCCGCCTCCTCCAGCAATGCTCGCGAGCACGCCACGCCGTTTCCCAAATCTTCGTTCTTCACAGTACTGGCAGACGAAATTCATTCGGCGTGCTCGAACACTCGTGTCTCTCACGCAACGGGAGCATTAGTTTCACGATTAATCTTTCTCCGTACAACTCACCAGCGTGTGAACGACGCCTGGTTACTGCACTCGCTCGTGTAAATATAATAGTACAAGTCTCAATTATCCACTTTCCGCCCCCTTTTTCCCAGGTTGTGACTTTGATGTTACTGCACAGTCCTCACAATCACAATTGTTACTATCCTACGTTTACTCAACGTCTCTATTAGTTGCTGCACTCGTCCATGTCCACGTGTTTACCACTTACTACCGACATTATCTGTAGCATCTCTGTTCTTTCACATTACATACGCATCTTTTTAACTCCGCTTTACCACAGTTACCTGTATCACTCAAACGTCTACTCACACGATTCTTCTACTTTTTTCACACCACACTTTCGCTGATTTCATATATTACATCGCTCTACCATCTGACCTTCGCCATGTCTGGGCGCTTCTCTCTCGCCACTCTGCCCTCTTGGCCCGTGCTCGGTTCGCGGCACTCGGTTCCTCCGCTGAGCCGGCTCCGGCCCCCCCCCCCGACTCCGCCGGCTGGCCAGCCTGTGCCGCGCAGTTTAAACCTACGAATTGGGCCGAAACGCATTGTTATCACTGAGATGATAACAATTCGTTTCATCACCCCCTCCTCCCCTTTTTCCGGATTTTTCACACAAAATCCGCCCAACTATTGAGTGGGGTCTTCGAGGTCGCCCCCTTCTATAGGGCATGGTCGCAAGTTATAAACATTAGAACATCCTGCTATTTCATGTCTATCTTGAATCTTGACCAATGCCACGCCATCCACAATTTTCCATCGATCCCGTTTTCTCCTTAATGCCGCGATGTCCGGGTCGTCCTCCTGGATCCGGCCCTCTTTAAAACATTTAACTTTGTAATCTTTAATTGGGGCTTGATTCTTACTAAACACTTGCCTGTTGCCTAATATCCCTATTTGCTTGACTTGTTCCCATAGTTTTTCTTCTGATTCCTCCACTACATTACCCGAACATACCTCGTAACCTTCTTCCAATCCTTGGTCCATTTCAGCTTTCTGACCTCCTAGTTCCGCCAGTTTCCGGTCGAGATCGATCGCAACCCTGCATTCCAACAAGAATTCTGTCCCCAGGATTATTGGACGTAATAAGTTCTTCAGTACCAGCGCTACTACTTCATACCTTTGGTTGCCGATTTCCACATTTATCATGATCTGTTTTGTAATGGGGCTGGACCTCTTCTGGGTTGCT
Source organism: Acheta domesticus (assembly GCA_031308135.1). Classification (NCBI taxonomy): domain Eukaryota; kingdom Metazoa; phylum Arthropoda; class Insecta; order Orthoptera; family Gryllidae; genus Acheta; species Acheta domesticus. The sequence goes on from JAHLJT010004567.1 coordinate 213,298,764, forward strand.
CCTATTACGTACGCCCCATTCATGGGCAAACACCTCATTTTCTTGCCTTCCGCCAACAACTCCTCATCAAATTTCTCCGACACCACCGTAATCGTGCAACCTGTATCCACTAACGCTCCAGTACTCATCCCTTCACACATCAATCTAATCGTGGGGCATTTTCTTATTCGAACGTCTGAGCTCTTTCGCCTCTGCCACGGCTGGTCGTCGTAGGTCACCGTTTGGATGGTGTTAATGGGGACCGCGTTTGACATTTCCCTTGTCTCGTCGGTAATGGGGTCTCTCTTCACCACAGATTCTTCTAGTTTCATGTTTTCTTCCCTCGACTCCAATGGTACTACTTTGTCTTCCACCTCGCGAAGTTTATCCGGTATCTCCATCTGGTATTCCTCAATCTTGTTTTCATTTGCTTTGGCGTCTTCTTGACACCTGACTTCCATCTCTCCCATATTGTTGTCTTGTGTCCCAAGATGGTCGTTGATTTGTTCTTGCAAACGAGTCTCCCTTTCCTCTTCCATCTTGTTTGCTAGTGTTTCTGGTTTTCTGTCCTGCCTCTCAAATCGTGCCACTACTTGCCTTATTTGATTAGCTAGTTCCCTCGTCCGTTCCTCCTCTCTCTTGTTCTGTTCTTCTGCTAACTCCTTAACTAACACCCTCGTTCGTTCCTCCGCTTTCTTATCCCGTTCTTCCGCTCTCTTATTCTGTTCTTCCATCAGCTTCATCTGTTCTTCCGCTCTCTGATTCTGTTCTTCCATCAGCTTCTTCTGTTCTTCCGCTCTCTTATTCTGTTCTTCCATCAGCTTCTTCTGTTCTTCCGCTATCATTTTCTGTTGTTCCATCAGCTTACTCATCATCTGGATTATGTCCGGTTGAGTACTTGCTTGCATCTCTCGATTCAATGTTCCTGCTTCAGTCTGGTTGATCGGTGTTGATGTAATTTTGAATTCATGGCTGAAGTCTTCTCCCGTTTCCTCCCTCCATCCACTACCATTCCCTACATCTTCACCTCTCAGTAAAGTGCTCCCACCTATTCCTTCATCGCTATCCTCCATCCTCCCCTTCCTCTCTGGTTGCCCCAATTCCCTCTGTTGGGCTGCCATCTTGCTATTTAATGACCTCGTTCCCTTACTTAATTCGTATGTTCCCACTATCTACCAATCAACCTAGTACTGTTTCTATTTCTAACTTTCGCCTATTTCCTCCGTCCACCTACATTCGCAGTGATTTTGTAATTATTTCTATAGCTAATTATGTTCTGCCCCACAACAATGCTCTTTACCAATCGTGTATCAATTTTCACTATTAATTGACCATGCACATGATTATTCTCATTAACCTGTACAAACTCTTACATATATCACAGGCCCTATTAATAACCTTCACTTCACCAATTAGATTTACACACTTGTATCACCCAATAACACAAAATTGACTAAGCAGTGGAGTACAATATAACCTACCCCCTTTTTCACTTTGTGATTTCCAATCTATTTGAACACAATTACTTTAAAAATAATCATTAACTTCACGGTAACACCTTCACAAATTCTTACAAATAATTTTTCATAATGCTCATAATACTGCAAACAACAATCTCCATACCATCTAAATCACAAATGAACAACTTATTAACACTACCGTTAATACAATTTCTGCGAGTACATCCTCATAGTACCCATAATACCGTCAACACCACCTTCATACACTCTGGACCCCAAATACACAAGTTGTGAAACACTTGTAATACATGTAATACTACCAGCAACCTCATAGTACATATAACACTACCAGCAATATCCTTCATACAATCTAAATCACCACATAAGCAAATTATTGAACACTACTATTAGTATAAATTCCTGCCAATAAACTTTCATAATACATATAACACTATTAGCAACAACCTTCATATGATCTCAATCACCACATAAATACTGCTATTAATATAAATTCCTGCAAATAGATTTTCATAATACAAGTAACACTGTAACACTGCCTTCATATAATCTGAATCCCCCAATAAAATTATTACCCACTGCTGTTAGTATGCTTTTAATCTTACAATCTGAACCACAAAATAAACAAATTATTAAACACTATTATCAATGCCCATTCCAAAATTACATGAATTCACCAGTCTACAAACTTATTACCTATTACTAGCATTATTTGTTATTCTGCTGCAAAACTCCCTTTTTGTTTCCAAAATGACAATGTTAATACCTCACTTATTTTAATCCACCCATTATCTTGCACAAGAAAATAACATTTATGATGCACCCTTAGAACACTATTAATGATTACTTCATTGAACAAAATTCTTTCAATCACTTGAGAATGCTTTGTTTTTCAAGTACCACCGAGTACTGTATTACTTAATGTGCCCTCTTATTCTCATTAAACATACAAACAATAATATACAACTTATTCAGAAAACACTGGCATCAATTAAGAAAAATTTCACTTAAAAAACACTTTTGCATTATTATGCCTATACTTGATCCTCTTCAGAAACCCACCACCTCAAACATAAACATGAATGACAAATCAAATTTAAGTTATTACTATTGCCTGGCAACTATTTTCCTGGCTAACAAATTACATCTATGCACTGGATCACTTCAAAACAACTTGTATTCATCACACACTTTTTGTTTTCCAAAGTAATTATAATAACTGCTTGTTAATGTCACCCTGATTCAATATATTTCAACTGCAATACTACTGTTTATTTTATTATCTCAATAATACCCACACTATTAATTCCCATTGCTTGCATGATTTCACCGGAGCCACATTACTTAGTTTACCGAGTCCAGCCTGTGCGGGCGCCAGTGAAACGAGTTGTTAATTACATTTGTGCACTGAATCAATTCAAAGCAAGTTGTAATTATAACATGCTTCTTACGCATTTCAAGGTTATTGTTATAACTGCTTGTTCAATATCAAAATACCTTAATATGCTCCAAATGCAGTACTACTATTTATATTCTCTTATCTTATTAATGCCCTCACTATTGATTTCCATTGCTTGCATGATTTTACCGGAGCCACATTACTTAGTTTACCGAGTCCAGCCTGTGCGGGCGCCAGTGAAACGAGTTGTTAATTACATTTGTGCACTGAATCAATTCAAAGCAAGTTGTAATTATAACATGCTTCTTACACATTTCAAGGTTATTGTTATAACTGCTTGTTCAATATCAAAATACCTTAATATGCTCCAAATGCAGTACTACTATTTATATTCTCTTATCTTATTTATGCCCGCACTATTAATTTCCATTGCTTGCATGATTTTACCGGAGCCACATTACTTAGTTTACCGAGTCCAACCTGTGCGGGCGCCAGTGAAACGAGTTGTTAATTACATTTGTGCACTGAATCAATTCAAAGCAAGTTGTAATTATAACATGCTTCTTACACATTTCAAGGTTATTGTTATAACTGCTTGTTCAATATCAAAATACCTTAATATGCTCCAAATGCAGTACTACTATTTATATTCTCTTATCTTATTTATGCCCGCACTATTAATTTCCATTGCTTGCATGATTTTACCGGAGCCACATTACTTAGTTTACCGAGTCCAACCTGTGCGGGCGCCAGTGAAACGAGTTGTTAATTAACTCACACAAATTTAATTAAAGAGAGGGGGACAGGGATTCTTTCTCAGGAATGGGTTCCGGGTCTGATCATACATACAATGGAAATTGACAATGGTTTATTACAAAAAAAGAACCATGATCATTACAAGCAACTGGACTTAACATACACTTGCGGCCATGTGATCTGTATTCCCTACACCAATCTCTTGTAAATTACACCATTCAATGGTTTGCTACTGTTCGCACCACATTCCCCTCCCCTGACATCCATTCTCTGATTACCCTGGTTACTGAATATCAGGTACTTATGCTGTATGCCTCTTGTAGCTCTGACGCGTGACTCCACCTCGGCGCTATCCTCGGGATTGCTCGGGTCTGCTCGGTCGCCCGCGTCGCCGCCGTGTCGCCACCGCGCCCGCCGCCTCCTCCAGCAATGCTCGCGAGCACGCCACGCCGTTTCCCAAATCTTCGTTCTTCACAGTACTGGCAGACGAAATTCATTCGGCGTGCTCGAACACTCGTGTCTCTCACGCAACGGGAGCATTAGTTTCACGATTAATCTTTCTCCGTACAACTCACCAGCGTGTGAACGACGCCTGGTTACTGCACTCGCTCGTGTAAATATAATAGTACAAGTCTCAATTATCCACTTTCCGCCCCTTTTTCCCAGGTTGTGACTTTGATGTTACTGCACAGTCCTCACAATCACAATTGTTACTATCCTACGTTTACTCAACGTCTCTATTAGTTGCTGCACTCGTCCATGTCCACGTGTTTACCACTTACTACCGACATTATCTGTAGCATCTCTGTTCTTTCACATTACATACGCATCTTTTTAACTCCGCTTTACCACAGTTACCTGTATCACTCAAACGTCTACTCACACGATTCTTCTACTTTTTTCACACCACACTTTCGCTGATTTCATATATTACATCGCTCTACCATCTGACCTTCGCCATGTCTGGGCGCTTCTCTCTCGCCACTCTGCCCTCTTGGCCCGTGCTCGGTTCGCGGCACTCGGTTCCTCCGCTGAGCCGGCTCCGGCCCCCCCCCCGACTCCGCCGGCTGGCCAGCCTGTGCCGCGCAGTTTAAACCTACGAATTGGGCCGAAACGCATTGTTATCACTGAGATGATAACAATTCGTTTCAATATATATATATATATATATAATAAGAAAACTACAACTAAGTAACTAAGAAATATAACACACACAAATATTTGACATCACACGCAATTCCCTAGACGATTCCGGAAGCAACTCGCACTAGGGGGAAAAGTCGCTAGTGCTGCAGCAGGTAGATTGTTCCAATCAGTTATTGTCCGGTTGGCAAAAGTGTATTTGCCTACATCGGTTTTCTGATTCGTATATTTAATTTTGTATGGATGGTCTCCCCTTCCGAAATATTGAGGGCGCCCTATCCTATTTCGAATGTCACATACGCGATTTTAAAACGTCCTAAACATTGGCTGCATACGCCGACTGTGAGGCAACAATGCACCTGCGGCTACAATACTAAGAGGTCGTCTTAGGGCGATCTGAAGCTCGTACTGAATGAAAAAAGCTTCACCAAAAATAAACTCAATAGTAAGCTTGAAGAAAAGCTCAGAAAGAAACGCGGAAAGTATTACTGGGAGGGACGTGATTCAAGGAAGTTACACTTATGGCTTTTCTGATATCGGTCCCCCGATTATTAGGCAACTTTTCCGTATAGGTGATTGTACACAAACTCTGTATTGGTGATTTCCGTATTGGTGACTGTTATCTACTGGGAAATGCAGGGCAGAGAAATAACAGTTCAGATTACACAATTTATTTCAGTTGTCCAAAGAATAACCAAATACAAGCCAGGGGTAACAGATATGCCAGTAGAAGTCCGAAACACGTAGCCAGTCAAACCAATATACCAGAAGATGTACCAATACGAAGCCAGTCCATCCGAAAGTCCAGAAGGATAACCACTCGCTCACCACTGACGTCTTCAAAGCACCTCCGTCACGACAACACTGATCACTAGCGCGGGCTCACTCTCCAAACACCAACTGTCCGCTCCGAGCCGGCTTCCCCCTTTTATAGGAGCGGAGCCGGAGTGACGAGTCTGGATCTTCCCGCCTTTTCCGGCGGGAACGGCGGTGTCGCCTCCGCTGACCGCTAGCCCGTAACGCCTCGGCGCGGCCGGTCGCCGCCCGACCTGCCCCTGGAGGCGATCCCGGGAAGCAGGCATTCCTCCCCTGGCAGGCGGCGCGTTCGGGGATCTGCTCCTCGGACCACACACTGTGGGCCGCAACCCACTCCCGGGGCCACAGTGGGCCCGCTAGGCCCGCCTTGGCGGGCATAAATGCTGTGTTTACAGCAGTGATTGTACACAAACCCTGAGGAGACGAGTGAAAAGACTGAAAACATTTAGGTTTTTGTCGTTATTTTTAAGCTTTGACTACAAAAATTTCTTCAAGTTTGATGAATGCTTAGTAACGGCAATGCACCTTCTGATGCACTCTTGAAATTTCTTGATGTAGGTTAAAAGCAACAAAACGGATGAATTTCTGGCTACCAGATGTTCTTCTGTTTTCTCTGACGTTTCATATTTGACAAACTTCATGTGACTCTACAGAAATAATTTAGGAGTATCAAATCTACCGAAGTCGAAAGGACAAGGAACGGAGCCGTCTCTTCCGAATGCTGTGACAAAAGCAATATATGAATTCTCGTAGGTCTACGTGTGACTGTTTCTGGATTTTTGAATGGAAAGTTCGAAAACGAGGCCTCGTCACTAAAGAAGACGTAGTGAAGTAACTTGTGGTTATTCAAAGAGAGCCAAAAAATTCATCCTACTGCTCTCCGTATATGGTGCATGCCCTCTGGCCACAAATGCAATACAAAAGAAATTCCTTCTGATCAAGAGTGCGATGTCAAAAAACAATACGTGGTTAATTTCGTGAACTCCACTGCCTGTTTATTCTCAGAAACTAATAATTTCGGCCACCTACACGCTCGAGAAAATTTTAGCATTTGTTATGAACTACCTTTATAAACGTTGGTAACTCTGGAAATTCACCGCCTGTTCATTCACAGAGTGTAATCACTTTCGACGCCAAGACTTCCAAGAAGATTTAACATTTCTTCTGATCTATGTATCTTTAAAAACGGGGGTATCTGTGAACTCCCCCGTCTGTTCATTCACAGAATGTAATCATTTTAGCCTCTTGCATGCCCAAGTAGTTTTATTACAAACTGCCTTTATAAACGTGGTGAACTCGACCGCCTGTTCACTCAGAGAATGTAATCTTCTTCGAAGCCAACACGCGCAAGAAGATTTAACATTGGTTTTGATGTATGTATCTTTATAAACAGGGGTATCTGTGAACTCCCGTCTGTTCATTCACAGAATGTAATCATTTTAGCCGCCTACATGCCCAAGTAGTTTTGTTACGAACTACCTTTATAAACGTGGTGAACAGCATCACCTGTTAATTCACAGAATGTCATCATTTTAGCTGCCTACATGCCCAAGTGGTTTTAACATTTATTACGAACTTTTATAAAACGTGGATAACGCCGTAACTCCACCACCTGTTCATTCACAGAATGTAATTATTTTGGACGCCAACGCCCAAGAAGTTTTTCTGAACTACCTTTGTAAATACCAGACTCTTGCCACCGAGAGAGACACAGTCTCTCGGCCGTGACCCGCATGACCTTCCCCCGCCGTCCACGCGCACGCTGGCGGGCGCCGCTCTCCTTCGGCGGGTGGCGCCGCCTAATGGGGAGTGCAGTGCGCGCTGGATCACGCGATTAACGAGCCAAGAGCCTCGGAGTGGCGCCTTCGGGCTTAGGCGCTGGATGAGCTCCTCTCGCCGTTGATGGGTAGCGTTTGCCCTGCTGCTGAGTGCGGGCCAGGATTTAAGTCTCATTCGTAATGAATACGTGGGAACTACGGGTGTATACAAGGTGTGTACAAAAAGTCATGAAATATAATTTTTTGCAGCGCTGTTATTGGTTGCAACGCACTCGAACTGACTGGGTTAGGTGGGGGAGACCCTCAGCTTTACAGCGCACCAAAGCGCAGTCTGCTCCGAGCAACTGTAGCATCAGCATCGTTGAATAAGTGCGCCTCTGTTTCGCGACCTCGTCTCGACACGCGATGAGTGATTCGGTCGAACAATGTTGGGCGATCAAGTTTTGCACGAAGCTCGATAAAAAGCCTTCCGAGACTCACGCAATGTTAAAGCAAGCCTACGGGGAGTCTGCTATGCGTTATGTGCAAGTTACGAGGTGGGTGAAGTAGTTCAAGGATGGCCAGGAAGGGGTGGACGATGACCCTCGTTCTGGAAGACCATCAACAAGCAGAAACGAAGCCAATGTGAATCGTGTTCGTGAATTGATGAATTCTGACCGCCGATTGAGTGTTCGGCTTTTAGCTGACACTCTGAACATCCCCAAAAGTTCCGTTTTCAACATTGTTACGGAGGAATTTCACAAGAGAAAGGTGTGCGCCAAGTTAGTGCCGAAAGTTGCCAGACGAACAAAAGGTCTTTCGAGTGTTGATCGCAAGTGAACTGTTGGAACGAGTGGAAATTGAAGCGAATTATTTGGACAATGTTATTACTGGTGACGAGACATGGACTTTCGCGTATGATATATATTTGAAGTGCTAATTTTGTACAACCAACTTTGTCTGAGGCGAAAATTTCTATCTTCAATTTTGCAGTTTTTAAACAGTTTTTTGCAATTTTCGAAAAATTGGGCCTATCAACGAAAATGATGCCTACGTCATTCTATTCAACGTTCTTCGCACTATTCAACAACAAAATATAATCAAAACATTTGGAGCCATTTTCTTTTAACTTAGAAAATCTAAAAATGGGCTTCAAGTACCCTTAAATACTAAAATATCGGTTTCAAATTCAAGAGGCCTTGAGACGAGTAAAAACCATCGGGGAATATCAATTTTGAAGAAAATCGGTTGAACGGTTTAGGCGCTAGCGTTGACCACAGACAGACGGACAGACGGACGTTTTGCCGTCAATCGATTTTGCAGTATGAAGAAGCAACAAATCATGGATTTTGACTACACCACGAGATAGAGGATTTTTTTTTCTAAATTGAGCAACAGGTTTTATCCACTTTTTTGTCACCTGACCCCTGCTATAAGAGTTTTTCTGGCGAAAAAACCCCGTTTTCCGCCGCACGATTACATAACTTTCTCTTCTTACGAAGTATTCGTAAGGCGAGAAAGTAAAAACATTAAAATAAATAATATTTATGAAAATTTAAGAAGTTAGTTTTAAGTAAAGAACTTCAAGAAAATTCTAATTTGTTTTATTTTGTAAAATTCGGGCTATCACATAATACTTTTCATAACAAAATTTATCGCAACATATCAAAACTCTTTTTCGGATAAAAATATAAACAGAACCTATAAACAGAAGGTTCTCTACACATTAGTGAGGTATTACTGAACACATTTTTATAACATGCATCTCATGTTTTTTAATATAAACCGTCCAAAATGAAAGTTTTTTTAAAATTAAAGAATACGATATGCAGATGAGTAGTTGTTTATGTTTTATATGTGTATTATTCAACATTTTATTTATTTTCATACCACTGCACACGAATATTTGAAAATATATTCTGGAAAAGAGTTCGTTATTTACTGAAAAAAATATGCGTCCTAAAATATCAGCCATTTGAAATGAGGTAAATGAAGGCAAATAAATAAGACAATTTATTTGAATCGTATTCTAGAATTGTAATATTTATTTTTATTTTTAGAAAATTCTTATTTATTAGGTTCTTCTTCCAGTAGAATTCTGACTAAATTTGTTGCAAAACAGTCGTGTTTGTACTATTTAAGTCACTAATGAAACTGGGAATTAAATATGTGAATAGCAGTAGGTATAAAAAGCAAGGGAATAAGAGCTGGATCAATGCAATCAGTTACATCCGATTAATATTAACTTTATACAAAATATGCTGAATAAAAGTTTAACGCTGACAGCAGGGTACTGTTTTTGTTTTCACAACACATTTGTGGTCATATGTAGATGAATTAAAGGATGCGGAAAATTAAAAACGGTTTATAATGCGGTGGCGTTTGTAATCGGGTTGAAGAATGCTTTTGGGTTGCCCAAATGATACACACGTTGATAAGGCAAAACCGATATACGTTACATAGTGTTTAAAATATGCAAATACTTCCATAAACCCATGGGATGTAAATCGACAGCCACTGAATGATAGTGTAACGCGTCAAAATGCAGTGAATAACAACGAGAAAGCGTTTATAAAGGATGTCTCGGGATGAAACGTCGAAACTTCGAAAATAAGCTCTTAAGACAATTTTAAGCATATTTTGTGTAATAAACGATTTGGATATTCCGAAAACCTGATTGACCCAATCTACCCAATTCAACTGCTTTTTACTTTCCCGCATACGTACGGGAAAGTAAAAAGTCCCGTATACATACGGGGTAATATATGTAGTACAGGGAAAGTTATATAATACCGCGAAAAATCGATTTAGAGATTTCAACGGAAATACACGCTTGACTTGAATGAATCTTGACATGACTTGAATGACAGATAAGATTTCCTGTTAATTGAAACATCTAAGTTTGTTTCACAACGCAATCTATAAAAATTATCATTATAGATATCGAAATATGGGAAGAATAATACTGACATTGAGGAATAACCGCCATATCACTAGCTCCACCGGAAGGGCAGCGTACGCAGCAGTAAACCGAACGAGAGACCAAAGGCGGCGGCGGCGGCGGCGGCGGCGGAGAAAGTTCTGCTCAGCACCCTGCGCGCGTTCGGAAAAGCAAACAGGTTTATGGAGGCCTCCCCCCCACCCCCGCGCCCGCAGGCCTATCCGCGCGCCACGCACCCTTATCTGAGGGCGGAGGGCGAGCGAGGTTATTGCGGGGCGCGCTTCGGCGAAACGTCACAGGCGTCACAGGGGGAGACGGGCAGAGGGGGAGGAAGGTTGAGGCGGAGAGGAGCGGTGCGGAAAGGGTAGGCGCGGAGGAGGGTGGGCTGCGGGGTTGAGTGAGACTGGATTCGAGAGGATGCAAGGGCGCGGAGTGGCGGCTAAATGTCAAGCAAAAATTTTGTCACTTCGAAAATTACGAGTACTAAACTTGCTACAACTAAACAATTGCTCTATTCAATGACTAATTTCTTCCACCTCTGTAAAATCGTTAGTCCTACAAATAGATCACAGATACAACTGTAAAAATCATATTACTTCAATAGCCAATAAAAATTTACAAAATATAAAAATTGTATCAATTTAATAATATAAAATCGAGTACAAGATTTGACACCGCAGTAATAATTTTCGGCACTCTTTTTCCTTTATACTTTATTCAAGCGTCTCTACCTTAGGCTTCACAGAGTTGGTGAGGTACTGCTAAAACTAATTTTCATCAAGTAGATGTAATTCAGAACAAATTCCTTCACTGGTTATTAAAAGCTCGGTGTTCAACCCTTAAAACATTGGATTACAAAATTATTATTGAGCTTTCTGTCCTACTAGAATAAAAAATCTTGGCCAAACGGCAAATTCTTTTTCAGCAAATCCTTTTTAAAATCAGCAAATTTTCATTTTCCTAACATTGTTATAACCTGGATATTGATTAAAAATAATGTTACTTAGAAGTTTTATCCTTGATAACCCTTCATATGTTAAATGTATGTATTGTATTCGTAATTACGTTCAAATGTTAAGTCTCGTAAGGAAGGTATTAACTACCGAACAAGGCAAAATAAATTATTTTAAAAACGAATGCCGCAAAAGGAGGGGAGAAAAATATTCAGCGAGAGGAGGGGGACGTAAACGAGCTCTACAGCTGCAGGTCACGCTCGCCAACTTCCGCACATAAAAATTGGCTAATATGTGAGAAATACGAAAAATGTCTTCTAAATGTTCAATTATTCACAATATGTACATATAAGAAACCGCTGAAGAAAGCGCGAACATCGACGCTATCTTTTGTAACATTACGCGCGTGCTTGCGTGACGCAAATCTACGCAGCAGCCACGCACGTTTGAAGTATCGTTGGCAGCAGTTCGTCGTATTTTAGTTCCTGTCTGTAAGAAGGTGATGCAGGAGAGCGCGCCACTGTAGTGGTCTCCGAGTGTTGAAAGGCCCTGGAGTGGAGCGTGATGGCGCGGACAGGGACGGAGCGAGGTGAGTAAGCGGGATGCCGAACGTTACAGAGGCGAGGGGGATCTCAGGAAGTTAAGAGCGCGATGCTATGCGGTGAGGCGGGACGGTCAGAGGAAGACGGAGAGGCGGGAAGGGTGGCGCGTGGAGGTAGGAGGAAGTGTGTAGTGATAGGATGTGGAAGAGGGGGATGGGAAATAGCGCTATTACGGTCGTCTTTGCCACCAGATTTCTCCTTATCAGACGAGACCAAGCTGCAAAGTCGTTTCATGCTGTATCTCCATGGCACAGTCTTCACGTTTCCCCTCTCCCCTTTTGAACGTCGTGGCTTCAGTAGTACACGATTCCGACATTTTGGTTTCTCGATTTGTTCATAATATAAATTTTTTTAATATTGTATAGAATATTCCTCTTTCATTCCACCTGAATATGGTTTGTGAACCTGATGGTTTGTGAAAATGAACATGGTGATTTTCGTGCATTAGTGCTGATAACTAAATTAATTTTTTACTGATACTTTATAGATTGTTATTGCCCTCGATACGGAGCTCAATATACTCTGTATAACTTAGCTGACTCGAAAGGATTGTGGTTACGAGAGAAACATGAAAACAGTTGAATGCTGCTACGTGTTCTTTTATGGAGCGAATAATACAAGGGAATTATGGAAGGGAGATATAAAAAGAAACAGAATCAAGTTAATATCTAGTTAATTAGTAAATAAGTAAATCTGAATCAATAAAATTAGGTGAAAAATAAAATTATTTATGTAACACGGGCGTTAACTGGTTCTAATGCTCTTGGGCGACAAAAAGCTCTCGCGCCGAAGGGCCTCGGGCATTTTGTCGGCGCTCCATCATTAGAACGCTTGCAACGTCCTTGGTATATAATAGTACATTATGAAACGATGATGTAATGATGGGTATTAATACACGAGTATGATATTACGATACGAGCGAGGAACGAGCAAGTGTAGTAAACTTTACAAGAGTGTATTAATACCCATTACATCGAGTTTCATACGGTACTTTTTCTACGACCTATGGTAACTTTTATAAGTCAAACTTCTCCACGAAATCGTTTCGTGGCAGTCGACAAGCAAGATTCAGCCATGGCCACCTACCGGACACCTCTCTACCCTACACCCGCAGGTAGCTTTCTTTTCCCAGAGCGCCTGCGTGGGACTACAAAAGTTGTGGGAATACCCTACTCTGGTTGGTGACCCAGCCAGAGCGCCAGCTTCCCTTCTGTGTCTCCCGAGGTTCAAGCTCAGGTCGATCTATGCGGGATTTGTGGTGGACAAGGCTGGTTCGTGGCAGCTTTCCTTGGTTTTATCCCTTTTTCTTGACTCTTACGCAACCATTTTTCTATCATTGTTCTTATGAAAATAAACTAACACAATAATCATTGATCGAGTTGTTAATGGCCAACAAGGGAGGAATGTAATCTTAATTCATTACTTTTTTATTGAATCAGTATAATTTACATTCACCAAGCACATCAGCTTAATGATTTCGTTATTCACCCAGCTTATTAGGACAATTGGACGGATTAACACTTGTTCTTGGACACAAGTAAATGCAACGTTCTTTATTGGCGAAGAGAAGGTCAACTATTCACTATTGGATTTTATTTTTTTAAAACTTTTCTACAAACTTAAATAGGTTTTGACGTGAGTATTGGAATGGGTCCAACTGTGTTTCAGGTATTTTTAAACAGATAGTGAAAAACTATGTAAACCAATACAAATGAAAATTTAATTTCACATCGTAAGCAAAAGTGACGTATTTGAAATAAATGACATGCAAATTTAAATTTAATACTCAAAAGTTAGGCGATAAACGTCACGATAAATCTCTTCAATATCTTTTCGCAAAATAATTGCATGTCATTACTGTGGTCGAACTTACCAACTTCGTTAACAACTTTTGCGGAGACAACCTTGGACATTTCTGTCAATTCCTGTCTTCGACGGCCGGCTGCTCTGATCGAAAGTTTCCTGTGGCTTCTCCGATGAATTCCAGGCGAATTCCGGAGAAAACCCGTGTAAAAAATGCCTCGAACTACGCGCGAAATTTGCTTCCTCTTCCATGTTCTCTTCTCTGGCCTTGCACACATTTAAATTTACACTCCCCACACTACCGATCACTACGAAGGTCATAAGTCACATAAGTGTCGTGCATTGTTTCCTCGGGAGGTAGCGGTGATCTCCCTCCACTGAATAGCGCGATCCGGCGCCGACCTACCGTCGGCTGGCAGGGTTTTCTCCAAACAGGTATTTCCCACTAGAGCACCGCGCCATTTGGAGCAAGCATTCGGCCGGTCTCCCGGCTTAAGTGGTAGTGTAGTGCATGTTAGTGTGTATGCAAGTAAGAGGCGAGGATAGGACAAGGAATAGGAAGGAAACATCACGTGCGGTCCGTGGCCCGTTTGTTAGGGTACTGCTCCGGCATTCGCCTGGTGTTCATCGGAAGAACCACGGAAAACTACCGATTAGAGAAGCTGACCGCCAGAGTTCTCCTCCAGACAGCGATTGAATTCGATCTAGCTGAGATGCTACTGTCTGAAATCCTGCCACCTTTGGGAGTGAAATCCAAGGACCTCTCGGTCAGAAGCAGTGCAGTGCCATCAGCTGATGCCCTGAGCCACTTCCTTCGGTGATAGTTGGAGAAACCTATTGGAGGAGAAACCCGAGTAAGCTGACGTATAGGTCGGCACCGGATCTGACGTTCTATCAAGGTAGAAACACTACCACTTCCCAGGATAGAACATGCAGTACACCTAAGGGACTATTGACCACTGCAATTGACGCGTCCGGAAACAAACTGGTCTGATCGTTGTCTCCGGAATGGCAAGGCTGGATATGGATGTACGATGATTCTTGCCCATCGTCGTAGGGTTTCATAAGAATCGGCAAATTTTCCTCCACATCGAACAATTGACGAAGCGCGCTTGAAATGTGGCACGGCAGTGCAAATCCAAGTGCGCTGATTTTTGACACGTAGAAGTGATTCAGAGGTATTTCTGTGCAGTACTGGGTCTCTGGGTGTCCCTTAGCTGGCAACGCCTTATTCCTCAGCACGGCGAAGACGTAACTGTGGTGGTGGCTCAACAGGGCCTCGCCCACGTGAAGAACGATTCATAATCATGAAACATTTATGTGACAATAAATTACAGAGAGAGTCTCTGTCTGTCTTTACTGGCACAACAGCCTCTGGTGGGGCCAAGCCTATTAGTTGCATCCCCTTGCGGCCATGGGTTTAGGGGTAGGTGTGATTAACACATAGGCTTCCCTCTCCGTATTCTGGTCTTCTCAATCTGAGAAGTGAGCTTTCTAACCAAGTCACACTGCAACAGATACTGAGACATTGCAAGGAATGCGCACACTTTAATCTGCGCCGACGGGGATCGAATCCGGAGTCGCGTCGTGGAAAGCGAGTACGCTCACAGAGACAGAGAGAGAGAGAGAAAGTAAGATGAAGAGAGAGAAAAAGAGAGATAAAGTGAGAGAGAAAAAGAGAGATGAAGAGAGAGAGAGAAAGAGATATGAAGAAAGAGACAAAGAGAGATGAAGAAAGAGAGAGATAGAAAGAGATGTCTCTCTTGAGAGAGAAAATTTTCACATAACTATTTAGTATTTACTGAGCCAAGTGATTTTTGATGAAAGGAAAAACAGTAGTAAAATTTGATGAAAGGAATGTGAAATTGAATATCTCGTCCCAAGAAAAGAAAATAGTGGGAACCAACCAGTTGGAAGATTTAAATTCCGAAACGTGAAGGTAAAATGAGAAATGAAGAAAATAGAAAGAAGGAATCGTAGTTTCAACGTCGGAAAAATTCTACTTCATTTCCAAGAGAGAAATATTTTGTCATATTCCCATTACGTTACGAAGTGCGCTTGTGAAGAAGGCGAGCGAATGAGAACGTGGAGAGATGCAGAGCTCATCTGGCATCAATTCTTCATCCATTGCACGTCGCTGCGTTGGGGGTCCCTGCGGAACAGGCGCATCTGCTCGCCCGCGCAGCGCCCGCCCCGCCCCGCCCCGCCTCTTCCGAGCACGCGTATTTCCCACGGCGCCGAGGCGAAGCGGTGCCGCTTGCCTCTCCTGCTCCACGCTTATCCCTGCCGCTTTCCTCGCCGCCCTGGCAACTCTTATAGTCCAGGTCCATCCACGCCGCACGTTCCCCCCATATCACCCTCACAAGCTCATACCGCACTATATCACCAACATCGTCGATATAGTCCGTTCCATCCACACCGCCAACGTAACCCAAGCCACACATACCGCCCATACCATCATCGCGCCCGTACCACCCTCGCCGCCTATACCACGCACGCCGCCTATACCACGCACGCCGCCTATACCACGCACGCCGCCTATACCACGCACGCCGCCTATACCACGCACGCCGCCTATACCACGCACGCCGCCTATACCACGCACGCCGCCCTTACCACGCACGCCGCCTATACCACGCACGCCGTCTATACCACGCACGCTGCCTATACCACCCTCGCCGTCTATACCACGCACGCCGCCTATACCACGCACGCCGCCTATACCACGCACGCCGCCTATACCACGCACGCTGCCTATACCACCCTCGCCGCCTATACCACGCACGCCGTCTATACCACGCACGCTGCCTATACCACCCTCGTCGTCTATACCACCCTCGCCGTCTATACCACGCACGCCGCCTATACCACGCACGCCGCCTATACCACGCACGCCGCCTATACCACGCACGCCGCCTATACCACGCACGCCGCCTATACCACGCACGCCGCCTATACCACGCACGCCGCCTATACCACGCACGCCGCCTATACCACGCACGCCGCCTATACCACGCACGCCGCCTAGACCACGCACGCCGCCTATACCACGCACGCCGCCTAGACCACGCACGCCGCCTATACCACGAACGCCGCCTATACCACGCACTCCGCCTATACCACGCACGCCGCCTATACTACGGACGCCGCCAATACCACGCACGCCGCCTATACCACGCACGCCGCCTATACCACGCACGCCGCCTATACCACGCATGCCGCCTATACCACGCACGCCGCCTATACCACCCACGCCGCCTATACCACGCACGCCGCCTATACCACGCACGCCGCCTATACCACGCACGCCGCCTATACCACGCACGCCGCCCTTACCACGCACGCCGCCTATACCACGCACGCCGCCTAGACCACGCACGCCGCCTATACCACGCACGCCGCCTAGACCACGCACGCCGCCTATACCACGAACGCCGCCTATACCACGCACTCCGCCTATACCACGCACGCCGCCTATACTACGGACGCCGCCAATACCACGCACGCCGCCTATACCACGCACGCCGCCTATACCACGCACGCCGCCTATACCACGCATGCCGCCTATACCACCCACGCCGCCTATACCACCCACGCCGCCCTTATCACCCACGCTGCTCGTATCACCCTCATCACCCATTCCGCCCATGACACCCATAATCCCACGCCTCCCGTGTTATCAATACCATATGCCCAAGCCACCCATACCACCCTCGCCGCCCATACCACCCACGTCGCCCATATTAACCACGCACGCTCCCTGTCTCACCCCCGCCGCCCATGCCGCTGTTGCCTGGCCTCCAGTCTCCTCCATTGCCCTCGCAACTCCCGTCCCCCACACAACCTCGCTATTCCCACCTCCACCACCAGAAGCGTCACTGTTCTCGTGTTCTGGTTAGCTTGGGGGCGGGAAAGAAGAAGAAGCAGTCGCGTTGGGTGCGAGAGCGGGGAAGAACGCTGAGACATGGAGCAGTAGGAAGATCAGAAGGGAAGTGTCGATTTGGGACTGAGGGCACGCTGGGAATGACGGTAAGCGAGAACCAAGGACAACGGGAAAACGACAATGGGAATAGCACGGAAACGGAGACGGCAGGGACACCGAAACTCCGGAACAAGCAAAGGCCACGGGGAAAACGAGGCACAGGATTACCGAGGGCAGCGAGAACACGAGCAAGAACATTTATAATGGTAATAACGGCGTCATTGTGTCCGGAGGGGCAGTAGTAACGGTTTCACACGGAGCGACTGTGCGGGTAGGTCCAACGGCAGCGACAGGGGAAAGGGATGGGTTGCGTGGGAAGATGGGAACGGGCGGGCGCAGGGAAATCGGCTGGCGCGGAGGGGCGCGCGTAGAATTTATACTGCGATTTTTGTAGGAGCGACTGTGACAGAAACCAGCTGTTCACGGTTTCATCCAATTGGGAGCTTGAACGTCACCATAGTGACGTCACAGTCGCGAAATATAAGCTGCCGATTGGATGGCATCGAAATAGCTGATTTCTGTCACAGTCGCTCCTAAAAACATCGCAGTATAGGGGCCGTGCTGTTATCGCGGCGCCACGTATGCCAGTCACCAGGCCAGCGGAGTATACTGCGATTTTTCTAAGAAGAGCTCTCAAGATAACTCAAATCCCATCTTCGCGATGGAATATGTCACGGCATTTCGCGTCTTTTCTCGGTCTTGCCGGTAGAAGTCGCATGATCGCAAGCACTGCTTCATACGGTCGCGATTGTGTGAAATCTAGCGGAACGACTGAGAAAGACGCGAAATGCCGTGACATATTCCATCGCGAAGATGGGATTTGAGTTATCTTGAGAGCTCTTCTTAGAAAAATCGCAGTATAGTTGTGGTCTATCGCGCGGACCTCGCGTTATTGCGTTTTCGCTCTCTGCGCTCCGCGCGCCGCTCATCCACGCGCTTCGTGCGGGCCCGACGTCGGCCGGAAGTGGGAGTGGGATTAGGGGGAGGAGAAGATGACGACCGCTTTCGATTTCAGAGGCGCTTAAATTGTGGAACCGTGGATCCATTTGTCATAAGTAGAGACCGGAGTTTTATGTAATTACATAATTTTTGTCTTTCTACTTACCGTTCTCAAAATTGTAATCTTGGCGAATCATAGCCCTCCTAACACGATATCGAATATTTTCGTTACATATTTTTACATATTTAGTACTATTTTACATATTTTGCTGTTTTCACAATATATTTTCTTATTTTATCAATTTTCTTCTTTTTAAATTCATATTTTTATGAAAAGATGTATTTTTTTAAATATCAGCATTTTTCCTACTTTATTGGGGAAATTTAGGTGTCCAAAGCATCACTGTCACCGCGTTTTGTGATCTGTAACCATAACTTCGGAGAAAAATTTGCGATCACTGACGTGTAACACTTCGATGAAGATGCAAGTGTATGTTTGCTGGTCGTAGATCTCGCCAGTTTGTGCAATGGCTTCTGCTAGTCCGGCTGCTAAACTACGGCCCTGGATTACAATAGATGAAGCATTTACTACTGACGAGAAAGTTTTATAATGTGAAGTGAGCAGTTTTTATAAATCTATTTTCGTATTACGTAAATGTATTTTATTATTAGTGTATTTTAATATTTCATATTATATCCGATTTTACATATTTATTACATATTCTTACTATTTTCATTACATATTTTTGTACATATTTTGACGTTTTATACTACATACTTTTCCGGTCTCTAGTCATAAGGTGCAACTCGAAATTCAAATGAATCTGGGAGAAGAGAAAAGAAGTTTTAATTGGTTTCCCTATCATCAATTGCGTTAAACTTACTTAGTCTTTTGACATCAGTTGATGCCATTGCAAACCGAAAGGTTCTATGGCTCCAATCCCGATGGTGGCAGGATTTTTCTACACAAGTCTAAATAGATACGTCTTATTCAGCCGCTGTCTGGAGGAGAATTCTTGCAGACGTCTGCTCGGTTGGGTAGTTTTCCGTAGTTTCTCCAATCAATACCAGGCGAATGCCGGAGCAGTACTCTAACAAACGGGCTATTTACCGCGCGAGATCTTTCTTTATTCTTCTTGTCTTATCTTCATCCCTTACATATACTTACACTTACATGCACTGTACTAGTGTGACGATCCATCTGGATACATTAAAAATAATTTTAATATGTAAATATTTGGCCCCGAAAGTTACATTGGTTAGTAAGCATTTTACTAGGAGGCAAATGACTAGTCAACAATTGAAAATATAAAATAAAACGTTTCTACTTGAATTGTTCTAGATCTGACAAAAATGTTCAATAATGACTGACGCCAATTAAGAAAAAAGAGCATGTAAATTACGTAAGCATTTGTTTATATATTGTATTTTGGCGACTAAAAAGAAATAATAATATAACGTGCCAAGGCGGCGCCCGGTCCCGCTGACCCCCGCTTGCCTCTCCTGCTCCATTCTTACTCCCGTAACTTTCCTCGCCGCTCTGGCATTCTTGCAGTCCATGTCGCCCGTACCATCCATGCCACATGTGCCTCCCCATGTCACCCTCTCGAGCCCATGTCGCGTATATCACCCACGTCGCCCATGCCACCCGTACCACCTACGCGCCCATGTTATCAACGCCCATATCACTCACGCCACCCATATCACCCTTGCCGTCCATACCACCCACGCCGCTCATGCCACCCTTACTACCCATTCCGCCCACATTACCCCATTCTACCCTTAGTCCTTTCTACTGGGGCGAAGGAAGGGTGAAGTCGAAAGATTTATGGGATGATTTCCACTTAAAAAGGATTAATGGAGGAAAAGACAAATACATTTTGGGTGGAATGATATTAAACATATTTTTGTCGACAGGAGAAATGAGTGACACATATCATTATTAATAAAGTGAACAATAAAGAGAGAAATTATACAGAAATGTTGACATATGGAAGCGATAGGTGATTGTTTTAGTCTTTATTTTAGCAAGCGGTAAACAAATGCAGGAGAATAATGTTAGGCAGCATAGGGATCGGTAGTAGGCGGCGAAACGTACTGATCGCTGAATCGCAGGTTTCGATTTTCTTTGAAAAAAATTCGATTTTCAGTGAATTTTTTTAGGAAATGAGAATATATGTCATAACGTGGAGGTGAAGACACGGAATAATGGACAGAAATGAAGATTCCTGTGTGGCGATGGAATGAGAGATGATGGAACGTAAGCTAGGGATCGCTGCAGTAAAAGGAAGTGAATGACTTTGAACGTTTTTACTAGAAATTAATGTAACAAGGTCAAGATTGTTTAGCGATTGAAAGGGATAATTAAATTTTACAATTAAATGGCCATAATTGCATGGATGTGTAGTAGGAGGATAGGAATGAATGAGTTGTTGAATTAGTATAATGTAAATAGGTGTGAAGTTGTATATTTCAAGTTTGTTATTCTTCAGGGTCTAATCTTTCTCTGGATATTTCATTGTTTTTATGTAGTGTGTTCTTGTGATTTAGATGAAGTCACGTTGGGAATAGGCGGTGAAAACGAACAGTGTTAGCTTAGAGTAGAATAAATCAGAGTTGCACTGTTTATTGCGGTCGCAACATTAAAAGTTTGAAACTTCATTTTTTTATTATGTAGGTAAGAGACGAAGGTTACTAGAAAACTAAGCTACGTATCCTATCCCTATAAAAATCGATGAGGACATTCCGCATCCCTTATTGGACGGTTTTGCGAACCTTGACCCCAAAATAAATTTCTGGGCCCTGTGGATTAATTACTTACAAAATAAAGAAAAGTAATAGTAGTAGAGTTGGAAATTGATTACGTTAACGCCTAATATCAGCTACAATGTTATTTATCGAATAATTAAATTAAAGGAATAGTCGTAGTATTACGAACACGTAGAATTATGAGTTATGCGAAAACGCTCTCGCTACCATTCATGTCGGGAGACTGGTTGGGAGCTTAGAGCTTGAACCGGCTGGGATGCTATATCGTTGGTGGGAGATACTTATTGGAGAAAAAAGTCAAACCGACGTGTAAGTCACCTTCCAGCGAATGAATATCATTTCCACCTTCTGAGAAAAAACATGTGCTACACTTACGGGAAAATGACCCAAGCAGCTGACGCGCGGAAACACTCATCAATCATTCGAAAAAACGAGCGTTTTCAGAGGCGCACAAATTGTAGAACCACGGGGCTGTTGGAAGTTAGTTGCAACTCGAAATTTAAATAAATGTCCGAGAACAATGAGAAGAATGAAATAGAATAGAATTAAATAATATTTAAAATATTACGTTCTTCTACATATGAACTTATAAACAGGCGGGTTTAAAACCAAAAACTGCATCGTACCGCAAATTCCAACTCACTGCATTGCTCCGCCCTCACGCTATGATAGACTGCATTGCATTCAATTGCGCTTTACAGCCCTTCGCTGCATTTCAAAATACAATACTTCCGATATCCCAATTTCGTTCACTAAATTTTAATTTAACTTGACCCAAATTTCTAATATTATTACTGATGTTATTAATCTTCTTTTATCTCTTTTCTAAAACTGCGTGCACTGTGAGAAATTGATTTTAAAATTGCTGCTGAAAAACTGTCCCATATCTTATCCTTCTATAGAAGAATAAACTTTTCTACACATATGTTATTGTTTCTTTTCTGATTTTTGGAATCAGAA
Organism: Acheta domesticus; assembly: GCA_031308135.1. Taxonomy (NCBI): domain Eukaryota; kingdom Metazoa; phylum Arthropoda; class Insecta; order Orthoptera; family Gryllidae; genus Acheta; species Acheta domesticus. The sequence continues at coordinate 213,321,041 of JAHLJT010004567.1, forward strand.
GAATGTTGCAAATTTGATTGTCTGAAATATCATTGCTGTATCTACAAGTAAAAAAAGGTCGTTATAATTTCAAGCATCGTCAAATAGGATGGAGAGGTGAGAAAAATAATCCATTGAAGTTCTCATTGCTGGTTAGAGTGGGCAGCTAGACTGAACCATCGTGATTGATTAATTAATGATTTCTGACTCGTCAACTGCCAAGGCCATTAGTCCCATAACTGCAGTGCATTTTATTTACCGTGGGAAGTAGCTGTGATATTTTTTCGCCGTTTGGCAAGATCTGGCGCCGACCTGCCCGTCGGCTTGCGTTTTCCCCCAATCAGGTATCTCCCGTAATCGGGGCACCGCTTCAGCCGAGACAAGTTCTAAACTCCCGACGGGTCTCCCGGCATGCGTGGTAATGTAGCATGTGTACATGTGAGGGTAAGTGCGTGTAAGTAAAGGATGAGGAGAGGACAAGAAAGAGGAAGGAAAGATAGCGAATGATTCGTGTTCCGTTTGTTAGGGCATTGCTCCAGCTTTCGTCTGGTGTTCCGAGAAATCACGGAAAACCACTGATCAGAGAAGCGGGCCGCTAGACGCACTGCAATGCCATCAATTAATGACCTGAGCTACCTGAGCCGGTCAGCCTTCATGAGCTTATAATGAATTGCAATTTAACAGGTTAGAAAAACCTTTTTTTGTTTTCTCCAAAATCCAAAATAAAATTAAACATAAAATTTTTAATTATTTTACTTCCCCCAGTAAGTAAAATTTGGTTTGTGTGACATTTCCTCAAACATGGCTCAAATGTTTTTCTTTAAATTATTTGCTGGAATGATATTATGGTATATTTTCGTCAAAAAGATGTTTTTCTGAAATGTAAGCAAACCATCTATTCCAGTATTTTAAATAGAAGTTCTGAAATGAAAGCTCAGGGGGTTAAGAAGTCACCCTGCGGATCCGAAGATTTAGGTTGCATCCTGGCCCTGTAATACGTTTTTGCGGGTTTGAATCACTTTTGTGGGAAAACTATTATATTCCGTTTCCGTTAAAAATAATACAAGAAAGTATGTGCTGTTTTAGTGTGAGTAGTTTATTACTGCGCAAACGCTTCTACACTTCCTTCTACCTTTCATTGTGACTTACTTTAGCTAACCTACTTCCCAAAGTTACAGAAAATCACCTCTCTCGTTTATTTTATCCACATGAAGTTAGTTCCACGTAAAGTTCTAGAATTTCATCAGTGTGCTTTCTCGAAATCTAAGTTCTGTGTTGCCTCATACTACCGACTTAAACGGAGTGCAGGAGACCCCTCCCGTGCTTTCTCTCCCAGATTAGAGGATAATACCTGCCTCTCCCACCTCGTGTTCGACGACTTACCGCTGCCTGATATTGTAATCGGCGCTTTGCGGCTTCTGAACCATTCTGCCTTACACGTCATGCCTTCTCTTCTTCCATCTCGCTCCTTCTCTCATGTACCTAACCGTAACGTATTTTCCTTTTTACTTTCTTCAAACTATCCTTACCTATTTTTATCACTTTCTCTTTTTCCAGTTCATCTGATATCTCTCCTTTATCCTTTCAAAAGTGATACGACATCCCTCTCATTTATACTACCGTCTTCACTCTCATTAGATTTGTTATTTATCAAAATGTATTCTTAAATGTACTGACGATTTATTTTGTGTCAATGTTCAAAAGTTAATTGATAATTTGGTTTTATTTATCGTTCTTATCATGTGAATGTCCTGGAATGGGTTATGAAATGTTATTTACGATATATATCTTTTAGAATTTGAAATTGATATTGATGGGTTACTACGCTATTAATACGTCTTTAAAAACTTTCTTTCAACGAAACTCCAAAGCGAGATATGAGTTTAAATCTTAAAGATCTTTAATGATCTATCTGACAAGCTAGATAATTCTTCACCATGTATTAGAGTCCTCTGACCTCTCATTTTCTAATATATTTTAGTGCAGCTACCCTTCTTCCCCCGTCCTCACAACTCTCTTTTTCCGTCTTCTTTGCGTAACATTTATTTGCCCAACGAAACTACTTTCACGCCTGCCCTTTTTATGCTCATCTTATTCTTTCCGAACAATTCGCTTATCCTCTCTCCTTATCTTCTGTCTTCCACCCCCAGCGCTTAACTGAACGACCCTTCCCGCCTTTTCTGTAATCCCCCTCATTCAACTTCGCTAAGACCTGACTTCCATCCCCCCTCTTCCCTTTACACTGTGTCCCTACAACTAACCCTTTTGTCCTTCTCACGGATTTTCTTCCTGTAGCACAGGTTTGTACAATAACCCATCTTCACTTCCCTCTCGCTGTTTCTTTCCATCAATTCTCTACCCAATCTACACTTATTTCAACCACCTATTTAATTCAACCATAGGCTAAGGATGTATACATCTTTACCCTATGATTCAACTTTCTGCCTGAAAAACCGACCCTTTGCAGGTGCTCATCCTCCATTCTCTCTTCGTATCTCCCCTTTCTTCTCTGCTATTACCCGCATCTGAATAACTCTCTCCGTTCTCCCCTCCCCTCTCCGCAACCTCCACTCGAGTTCACCGACACATTTCTGTGAAACCCATCATATAGAACCAGAATGCAAAATAAGTTTCCCTTTCGCAATTTCCTCAAGAAATTCTCCGAACTAGATCCGGACTAGAGGAGCGCGATGGGTAACCTCAACCTCTGTATTAGTCGTAAGTTTTAATTTAAATGAGCTATTGCGACATCCAACATTTTTGTAGTTAATTTAAATTGAACTATGCGTTCACCATCTGTGTAAATAAATGAAAAAAGAAACTTTTGTGTGAGGATGCCCGATTTTCCTTTGTCCATTCCCTACGTATACGTACGCCACTCCTTCCACGCCACCTACAACGACTCCCTCCATTATTTTTTACTCGCCAGAACACCATACCCCAACGTCGATGCCTCAATGATCTCCTGTCTTTCTGCATACTCTTCTTCCAGTGTCACCACTCTCTTCTCCACTTCCCTTTTAACAGCTTCCCTTCCCCTTTAATGCAATGCCCTAACTCCCACCATAAAGTAAAGATACCCTCCTCCTTCCTTTCTTTTCTTCTATCTCATTTTCCTCCTCCTTTCGCTTCCGACTTTTCCTGCCTCTTCCTGTTCTCTTTTCCCCTCGCTCTCCCTCACCTACACCCCTCACGTCTTTCTATTTTCTCTTCCCACTTCGCACCCCCGCCTCCGCTGCAGCCACTGTGTGCGGAGATCAGTTTGCCCCCCTCCCCTCGGCCCGGGATTGGATTCGGTTATTCGAGAGCTCCCGCGAGGGCCGGCCGCTCCGATTTCGGCGCAGTGTTAATACGGCTGGCGGTTAGCCCGGCGAATCCCGAGACATTTCGCCGGCGTCCGATTTTTTGCGGAGGCTGGCGGCGGCGGCGGCGTCCGCGGCGGTGGTGGTGGCGGCGGCGATGGTGGCGGCGGCGATGGCGGCGGCGGTGGTGATGCTGGCGGCGGTGGCAGCGGCGGTGGCAGCGGCGGTGGCAGCGGCGGCGGCGGTAGCGGCGGCGGCGGTGGCGGCGGCGGCGGTGGCGGCGGCGGCGGAGGTGGCGGCGGCGGCGTGGCGGCGGTGGTAGAGGCGGCGGCGTTGGCGGCGGCGGCGGCGTTGGCGGCGGCGGCGGCGGCGGCGGCAGCAGCAGCGGTGGTAGCGGTGGCGGCGGCGGAAACGGGGCTGGTTGGACCGTGGCGACCGCCGCATGATGTCGATAATCCTGTCAGTTTAAGGGCAGCTGTATCGTTTTACGATATTCGTGTTACTCTCGGCTCTGTGATTTGATGAAAAAGAGTTATGGCTTCTAGTAAACTCTTCGCGCTGCAAATGGGGATAAATTGTGAAGTGCGTGAAATCTGGCGGATGAGATAGTCCGCTTAGAGCCGGTTCTCTTCACTTAGTTTGTCAACGTTTTAATTTTTCCTGACTTCGTCTGCGTTTAAAGGGCTGCAGTATGTTTCAACATGTGCAGTATTAACCAATGCACAGATATACTGCGTTTTGCATTGATATCTAATGTTTTACATGCTTCAGAAATCATTCTTTGATTAATTGAGGCGGTTAGAACCAAAGGGGTGTAAGTGACAAAAAGGTAGTTTAGAGAAAATGAGCCTTAAAGTTTGGATCAAAATAAAAATTCTGAAGTGTTCTAGAAGCATTTCTAAAGTAATTATTCTTTCTGTTAGTTATTAACGAACTTATGTTTACAATTTCTATGGATTTTGTTTAATACATATTGAAATAGGATCTTTTTCCAAAATTCTTACGTGTACTTACACCCATTTGCCACCAAATGGTCACTTACATCCGTTTTTCTATGAGCGTATTAGATTGGAAGTGAACTGAAAATACCGTTTTGACATTCAGAACCAGTATAATGACAATAAATAATAATAATAATAATAATAATAATAATAATAAGTCGTTACCAAGGAGGCAGAGAAACGTCTTAAATACAAGAGTTTGGAAATCGAGATCAGCCGAATGTGGGGCGTAAAAGCACAGGTCGTACCGATAGTTATCGGAGCTCTGGTATTTGTTCCGCAAAATTTGTGTAAGAACTTGTCTAAACTCCCAGGTAATCCAAAAGACTGGGAAGTGCAAGAAATAGCTTTGTTTGGAACAGCCCACATTTTGCGCAAAGTATTGTAGAGGCACCGACAGTCCCTAGATCTGCTCCTTAGGTAGCTGGTTGCAACCTGGAGTAGATTTTATATTCAGCCGACACATAACATCTTAAGTCGTGATTTAGAGGAATAATAATAATAATAATAATAATAATAATAATAATAATAATAATAATAATAATAATAATAATAATAATTTCACAAGTAATTCATCCTGACTCCAATGTTGTGTCTTCGCCACTATCTGCTCTGGGCTCTTCAATGGCATCTTGAAGCAATTTGTTTCTGGAGTGTGTGTTTTTGATGCCTGTAAAACTGATGGTGAACAGGAGGTATAAACTGAAGACACTGCTGTAGATTCTTATATTTTGCAGTTGTTATTGCAAGCGTTGATTCATACAGTAACTGTAAATGTGTGGATGAACGTGGTCGTCCTTTCTTGGTTTTCCTGAGGTCGACTGATTCAAACTGTATGTCTTCGTTTAGAGTATTCTCCTAATAAAGTGTGTGTGGATGATCCTTTTCTAGATGAAACCATTGAATATAGCGCATCCCTGTAACGTTGTCTTTGACAAGATCATTCATAAATTGTATTGATACAAAATCATCTGTTGATATACGTTTGGCACTTAACTTTCGGCTGGAACTTGTCACAACCTTAACCCAGTCATGTGGTATAAACACATACTACTGATATTTCTCAGTCTTTTCAATTTGGCCGAAGTCTTGATCACATTCCATATAGATTTGTCCAGAAACCAGGAACTTGTTACCCACAGTTTGTAGAGATGTATTTTGTAATAAGAACATCCAGAACAGATATTTTTATTTTTTGTCCTGCAGCATTATCACTAAAAGCGGATTATTATTCGGAGAGGCGGTGGTGCGGGCGATCTTCTGTGGCGGTGTTTGATTTCAGGGGCTGAGGAGACCAAAGACGGGATGGAGAAGATGCCCACGCCAGGAAATAAATAAATAGTTTAGAAAATAAAAACTAGTAGTTTAGCATGTACTCGTCTTCTGACGGCAGGTTTTTCCCCCTTCAGGGTTTTTTTCCTCAGCCGTACCTTATGGTCTCCTTTCCGCGGCTTTGATGCGATGAAGAGACCATTAGGGGTGAATGCCAGAATTCGAAAGGTTAGAATGCGGTAGGATGTAGGTATTGTAATGGCTTAAAGGCCTTCAGCCTAGCCACATAGTTAAAAGAATTGAAATAATGTATCAATGTGTCATAATTACCTATTAAATAAATAAAATAAACTAAAAGCGACTAGATGATTTGTAGAAGCAGGACGTTGCTGTGCACACGTAACTAAACAAGACCCAAATTCTTGAGATCCTCTTGAGGCTTCTCCTTCGAGCCACATATACATTGTAGAACTGCCGATAGCAAGGTCATGAATGGCGAAATTGTACGTCCATATCTGTCGAAGGTAATAGACTGTACTACTTGTTAACATAGGTGTAGGTAATGTTTTCTGCAAATCAACACATATCGCTTTAACTCTTGTAGGGTTTTTTGCCAGTTGTTTAACATTACTTTTCGCTGTTCTGGCTTTCTCTACCTGTCGCAAATGATATTCCTTATTTATTTTACTTCGTTCTATCTCTTGCAAGTCTTCTTATCAGTACTTCCTTATCACTACCATCTGCTGAATCTACGTGTAAAATAAAATACTATTAATTCCTCATTTGGCATTTGATAACATGAACAATCATAATGTACATGACCGGAAAAGAGAAAGGTTACATTCAGAATCAGATTCTTTCGGGTACAAAATTAAGTAATATTACCTTATATTTTCCTCTTTGTCAAACTCATCACTAGCTTCCATTGTAAATGTACAAAAATACCACTTTAAGTAATATAGCTAAAGACACGTCACGTAAAGTGTGAAGCTCCTTCGCGCTAAAGAGGTGCAACTGCACTTACATCCCTTTGCCGCCAAATGCTTACGACGTTTTGTTAAGTAGTTTTCAGAAATACCATTAAAACGCAGTCCAGATCAATGAATGATCTTGCATGCCATTGCCTACAAACACAATCCACTTCATGCTTCAAAGTGAGGGAGATACCTTATATTTCTCAATTTTGTCACTTTTATTTATTTATTTGTCAAAAAAACAGTAAAAACTGTATATGACGTGTGGGGAAAGAAATTTATCTGCGCACATTTTCTTGAGGGCCAGAATTAAAAAAAAAAACAACAAAAAAAAACAACGAAAAAATGAATTTAGAAAATAATTATTTTAGAAAAATAAAGATATTTGAAAAATGTACACCCCTTACACCCCTTTGGTTCTTACCGCCTCAATTTAATATTGTTGCAATAAAATTCACCACTGCATTAATAAGGAAAAAATATTTGAATGAACTTTTTCGAAATATTCTCTTAATACAGGTATTGATACCATAAAATGCATAATCCGTAAAAGGAAATGCACAACACGTGAGCAGAATTCTCTGAAGAAAATTTGTAAGAAATTTATTCGTCCCTAGGGATTCCTTTAATACTCCGAACAACTTGTAAGAATTTACACCATCTGCCTGGTAAACTCATCTTTAATTCGCCTGAAGTCTTCCCGACAAGAACAAACTTCTAACATCCACTCTGCAGTCTGGAGTTACGAGTCGGCTGCATTTCTCATTCCTTCTTTTGTTCAGCAAAAAGTTTTTGGCGTTTCCTTCACCACGATGCTCTTTACTTATTTATCGTGATACTTCTTTTTACCTTCCGTTTTTTCAAATTCTTCATGATGAACATCTCTCTCAACTATGATTTCTGCCCTGCGATAACCTCTTTTTGTACCCCGATCTACCTTTTATTTTCTTACACGTTCCATCTTGTTCAGTGATGTAAACATTCCTTCTACAACTGTATGAAAAGAGCGGATTCTGTACATTACTATCCGCAAGTGAAGTTAGTCATTTGTTAATATCCATTAAAAAGAGGTTGGCGTTTTCGTAACTCGCGGTATTATTACCGCGAAAAAAAAATACTTAACGCATGGAAATATCACAAAGTGAGAAGACGTATACCTCAGTAACGCTGGCACACATATGGCGTTTTATAACATACTGCAATTTCTCGAGATATCAAACATTATTATCTCAATATAAAATTACAATTTTTTTACTGTCCCGTTTAAGTTCGTATATGCGGAGTATTATACGTAGTATAAGGAAAGTTATGTAATGCTGCCGAAAATCGATTTCGAGGTTTCAACGGAAATATCCGTTTTGGGGTCCCCTGATACCAACAAAGTGGTTCTTTTCAAAACGTCTGTCCGTCTGTCCGTCTGTCCGTCTGTCCGTCTGTCCGTCTATCCGTCTGTCCATCTGTCTATCTGTCCGTCTGTCAGTCAGTCCGCCAACAACACTAGCGCGTAAACCATATGTACGATTTCTTCAAAAATGGATATTCCTCTGTCGACCTGCTTCCACTCGAGGCGCCGCGATTTTGAAAAACTTTCTTCAAATTTGGGGGTACTTTACATAAAGCCCCCCGGACATTTTCAATATTTTCTCAAAAACGGCTCCAAATTTTTTCTTTAAATTTCTTGTTTAAATAGAGTAAAATACACTTATTAACATGGCATAGGTCCAATTTTCACGAATAACTCTGAATTTTTGAAAGTTGTGAAAGTTTGAATTTTTTTCGGCGTCTTTCTCCAACTACAAAATTGAAGATAGAGATTTTTCCTTCAAATAAAATGTGTTCTACAAAGTGAGTTCTTTGTTTGTCATGTACATTGTTTTGAAAATTTTAGTAGTTTTCGCGCAACATTGGGTGCAATATGTGCAATTTTAAAAATTTGTACAACTAGATTTTCTCAAAAACGGCTACAAATTTTTTCTTTAAACGTTTCGTAGAGATAGTGCTAAATGAAGCCTATGAGATGATATAAACGTCATATTGCTATATTCTTTTGTTTTTTCACAAAATTGCAAAAATGTAATTTTTTTGACTTGTATCTCACGTCGTTAATATTTACACTAGTGGCGAATTGTTCACATTATATATATGAGTATATGTGCTTTAAATAATGTCAAGTAAATTTATCGAAAACAGAACCGTTTTTGTGAAAACTAGCTCAAATTTCCGCATTTTCAGAAACGCTCAAACGCCATTTTGTTATAAATGGCTCCAAATTTGTGTTAATTACACTCTTTAATATGTCATAAAATTTATTTTGAGGAAATTTTTTGTTTTTTCAAAAATTACATAATTGTAATTTTTTAAAGGAACTCTCACATCTTTAATATGCACATTACCAGCAATTTGTAAACATTATTATGTTTGTGAGTGTTTCAAATAACTTCAAATAAAGTATTTTGAAAACTCAAACATTTTCTGTGAAAATGAGCTTCAAATTTCGCGTTTTTAGTAGCGCTAAAACAAAATTTTCTTTAAAACGGCACATAATTTTTAAAAGAAAATTGCCATTTAGGGCTAGGTTTTTATGTTCTTTAATATTCTAAATTAATGTTTTCGTTCTACCAATAGGAAACCGAAAAAATTAAGAAAATGAGAAAAAATGTACTTTTGGCCGTGATAGATGGTAGCTGGCAAGAAAGAGTATGTGGCAATTCCGAATAGCTAGCGAAGACCCAAGGAAATAGAAATTTAATACGGGAAAGTCTGTGCCATTCTGTGGCATCACTAGTTCACATTATTATATTTACGTGTACATGTAGATAATGTCAAGTAAAGTTTTTTGAGATCTCAACCGTTTTCTGTGAAAACAAGCTCAAAATTCCGCATTTTCAGAAACGCTCAAACGCCATTTTCTTATAAATGGCTCAAAATTTTTTCTTCAAACTTTTCGAACGGCTAGTGCTAATTGCACTCTTTATTATAATGTAAATTTAAATTTGGGGTAATTTTTTTTACAAAAATTACACAAATGGAATTTTGTTTGAAAGTTCTCTCACAACTTTAATACGCACATTACCAGCAATTAGTAAACACTGTTGTATTTGTGAGTTAAAGTGCTTTAAAAGACTTCAAATAAAGTTTTTCAAAAACACAAAAGATTCGTGTGAAAAAGAGCTTCAAATTTCGAATTTACAGTAGCGATGAAACACCATTCTCTTAAAAACAGCTCTAAATGTTTCAAAGAAAATTGCTATTTAGAATGAGGTTTCACTGTTCTTTAATATTCTTAAAATAATATTTCCGTTATACTATTAAGAAACAGAAAAATTAAGAAAATGTTAAAGAAAGTAATTTAGGCGGCGATCGATGGCTGTGTCAAGTCCGAATTGCGAGCCGAGACCGAAGGAAATAGAAAACTAATACGGGAAAGTCTGTGCCATTCTGTAGCACCACCAGTTCGTAATCAGGGCCCGGCAATAATTTTTTTTCTGCTGTTCGCTGTTTTTTCTCGCAGCATTACATAACTTTCCTTATAGTATGTGTATTACTCCGTATATACGTATGTGTGCGGGAAAGTAAAAATTTACATGACAAAAAATCTTCGAAAAAAGTGATAATTTAGGGCACAATGGGTGAGCACAGTGGTCACCGTCGACCAACGCCGTGAGTCTGTAGGGAGTTGACCATTGCAGAATTATTAGACCATTGCAGAATTAGTACCTATTCTATTGCTTCACAAAAAAGTAAATATAACCATGATCATTTGCTGTTGTTGAATGCTACTGAAATTCTCAGAAAAATATCCTTTTCACCAAAAATAATAATATTCATTCTGAAAATTCTATTCAAGCAACCAACTTTCATGATGCAGTCTTTCTTCTCCGTATTTTGATTCCTCCTTTCATACTTCGGTTTGCATTTCCTCGTAGCTCTATTCTCCTTCCGACTTCGGCAACCCTCTGTCGCCACCCGATGCCCCTGGCAGTACCTTTGCCCGAATTAATTGAATCGCACCGAGAAACCTTGAATGTTTTCCTTTGTTTCTCGCATAAAGCGGCTTAAATTCCGCGTTTCCGCAGTCTCCAACGGGGAGCGCGAAAGCATCAGAGAAGGGAATGAGGGGTGAGAAGGAAGGGGGAGGAGGTGACGTGGGCGACAGCGGTAAAGTAGCTGAAGTCGTGGGCGGCCTCATGAAAGGTGCGACTGCGACGTCGTCGCTTCGGTCGCTTGGAATTTGTTTTGCGCCTTGAGTGGTATTCTGATGTTACCCTCTTATACCTAAGGTACATCATTACTTAATAGTAACTTCATTACTTAGTAGATCTTACTTAGTAACATCATTATTTGTACAAGTACCATCGTTACTTCTAAACTTACCGTAATTTCTTGTAAAAGTACCATCATTACCTGTTCAAGTACCATCATTGACTGTTGAAGAACCACCATTGGCTGTTCAAGTACCATAATTGACTGTTCAAGTACCATCATTGCCTATTCAAGTATCATCATTACCTGTTCAAGTACCATTATCCCATGTAGAACTAACGTCATTTTTAAAAACAACATCAACTAGTACAAGTATCATTACTACAACTATCTCTAGTACAATTATCTCTAAATACAATCGTAAGCCTCCACGGCCAGCGTCAAGTGAAAACTCTCCACTTTCCGGGTGACGCCGCGTCAAGGGCTAACTGTACTACTGTAACTACTGTATTACTGTAACAGCCTAGTGCCTTCATATATCTATTTCTAGTACAACTATATATCTCTATCGTTCAACTGTCAATCTTACCACAATAAACACCACCACGTCTACTGTTAATCCAGAGAAAGCCTGCTTACATCTATCTAGTAAAGGACATAAAGCAAACGTCAACGTAATGGAATTCCTTTATTTTGTGTAGGCCTTTCCACCCTGTACGGTTTTCATGGAGCTTCTCTCACAGAAGCTATACAGAAACTTCAAGATCCCAAACTAGAAGTTCACGAAGCCAAAAGTCGTGTTTACACGGTCTGCACGTTCTCTGTACGAGTTTCTCAGCGCGCTGCCAGGGGCTCTGCCGGCAGTGCCAGCCTGACACGAACGAATTGCGCCGAGTACATCCATTCGCGGCATTTCTGTACGTACGCTCTGGGCTACTTTATTAATACTTTTTAAAGTATTACTTAAACACGAGTAGAAAAATAGAAAGGCAGTCATAGTTGTCGCTAGAAGCATGGCTATGGCTACGAGCGCTTCTTTGAGAGAGTAGAAACTAGTGGTGCTACAACAGCACATACTTCCCACGTTATTGGAAACAGCTACGTAGTATTGAAAATATTGCACTTTCTGCGCTACTAACAGCTTAGCCGTTATTTCAAAACGTCCAATTCAACCAAAAAGCAAACGACTCACTGTTTCCATCGCAGTGTTGTCAGAACTAAGTGAAATCTACAACTGCATAACAATATAATACAAAAGTTTTATAAACTTGTATTGGAAAAAGAAGCCTAATACCCCAGAAAATATAGAAATGCATTTCATAGGGCCTGATTAGAGAACAGTATTCTAAAACCATAAAAAGTACTCTACTCACTACAAATGGTAAAGCATTTGGTGCGAAAACTAAATATTTTCATGCAAATATCTACATAAATTTGACAATTATAACTTGTTTTCATACAGCTACATCAGATCACAACAATGATACGCAATTCACTAAAATTCGCGAGAGCGAAAGGGAATTCCATTGTTGCATTCCCAGCATTGTCGATACTCCCTTAAAGAGTTAGCAATTTTTATTCCAAATATTTCAAAATAAATAACTTCTAAACGATGAATGTGTAAATGTATAACAAAAAGGTCGAATATATGTAACAAACAAAGAAGCAATATACAAAATTGCAAATTCTAATTTACGACGCATCCAGTTGTCTGAAACGCAGTAAATTTGCAGCGGACTATAATGTTTGCACGAAATTATAGAAAAACTACTCGTATTTTCAAAAAATTAAGCATGAACTTATATAAAGATGTAGTTTTGATAAATACATTTCACTGAGAAAGATTGTATTTTCACAATTGTAGTTGTAAGAAGACAACGAAAACGAAGCGCAGTAAATTTCGAGCGGGCTTGTCAGAAAATTATAGAAAAAATACTCATATTTTCAAAAATTTCAACATGCCCTTATTAGAAGATCTGTTTTGATGAGCATATTTCATTAATAAAAACAATTCTAACTTCCCTATTGTAGTTGTAGAAAAAGGCCGATTTTTTTTAAGTTTTTAATTTTTTTACTGTTTCCAAAATTAGGCATTTTAACGAACATGAACCCTGCGCCATTCTCTTAAGCTTCCTATATGCCATCTCAGGTCTCAATTTAATAAAAAACGTGCAGTTTTGAAGAAAAAATGGTTTAAAGAAAATAAAAAAAGTCTGTGTTTGACAGAAATTTTCGCAAAAAATACGTGTTTCTTGAAAAATTGAACATGACCTTACTTGAAGACCTGTTTTTTATGAACACTTTCATTAAGAAAAAATAGTATCTTCATAATTGTAGTTGTAGGAAGATGTCGAAAAAAGTTTGATTTTTTCAATTTTGGAAAAATCAGTTTTTAACCATTATGAGACCTGCGCCATTCTCTTAAAAGACCTTCAGACTATCCAACTACAAAATTGTCAAAAGTTTGTTGGCGCTATTTTGTTTGAATATTTTGAAAATGTCCCAGGGACTTTTTCCCTCCAAAATTAAAATAGCATATGCATATTTGGTATTCATACTATACGGACAGTCTGTCCGTCTGTGAACACTGCTAGCGCCTAAACCATATGTAGGATGTCTTCCAAAATGAATATTCCTCAGTCGATCTGATTCTAGTCGAAGCTTTGAGATTTAGAAAATTATTCTTCAAAATTTTGGGGTATTTTATATGAAGCCCCCCGGGGATTTAAAAAAAATTCTCAAAAACGGCTCCACATTTTTTCTTTCAATTTCTTGTAAGAATAGAGTAAAATACACTTATTGACATGGCATAGGTCCGATTTTCACGAATAACTCTGAATTTTCGAAAATTGTGAAAGTTTGAATTTTTTCGGCGTCTTTCTCCAACTACAAAATTGAAGATAGAGATTTTTTTTTCAAATAAAATTTGTTTTGTATATTGAGTTCTTTAATAAAGGTTATGTAAATGTTTTTCAAAATTTTAGTAGTTTTCGCGCAATATTGCGTGCAATATGTACAATTTAAAAAAAATACAAAAACAAGATTTTCTCAAAAACGGCTCCAAATTTTTTCTTTAAACTTTTGGTAGGGATAGTGTTAAATGTACTCTATCAGATGACATAAAAGCCATATTGCTCTATAGGTTGGGTTTTTCAAAAATTACAAAAATGTAAATTTTCTCACACGTTTCTCACGTCGATAATATTTACGTTCGCGGCGATTTTTTCACATTACTATATTAACGAGTACATGTGCATTAAATAATGCCAAGTAAAGTTTGTCGAAAACACAATCGTTTTCTGTGAAAAGTAGCTCAAATTTCGGCATTTTCAGAAACGCTCAAACGCCATTTTCTCATATATGTCTGCAAATTTTTTCTTCAAACGTTTGTAACGGATATTGATAATTACACTCTTTAGTATAGCGTAAAGTTTATTTTGAGTTATTTTTTTGTTTTTTCAAAAATTAATAATAATTGTAATTTTTTTGAAAGATCTCTCACATCTTTAATATGCACATTACCAGCAATTTGTAAACATTATTATATTCGTGAGTGTATGTGCTTCAAATAACTTCAAATAAAGTATTTTGAAAATTCAAACATTTTCTGTGAAAATGAGCTCTAAATTTCGCATTTTTAATAGTGCTGAAACGCCATTTTCTCTTAAGCGGCACATAGTTTTTAAAAGAAATTTGCCATTTATGACTAGGTTTTTGTGTTCTTTAATATTATAAAATTAATATTTCCGTTCTACCAATAGGAAACCGAAAAATTAAGAAAATGACAAAAAAATGCACTTTTGGCCATGATAGATGACAGCTGGCAAGAAAGAGTTCGTGGCAATTCCGAATAGTTTGCGAAGGCCCAAGGAAATAGAAAATTAATACGGGAAAGTCTGTGCCATTCTGTAGCACCACTAGTTTTATTCACTTCTTCCTTTTCACGACCCGGCAATTAATTTTATTCCGCCGAAAATTGGCCATTTTTTCGCATATCATTACATATCTTTCCCTATACTACGTATATCACTCCGTGTATACGTACGTATACGGGAAAGTAAAAAGTAAATATATCTTGGTCTTCTATATAGTAAATCACTTTTTCTATCATCTTTTGATGTGATAAGTAAGCGTTTGGTACTCTCTGAGGTAAAACTCTGAGAGTAGCCAATGAGAGAAGGGCAAGGGCGGGTCTTCGGCGCCTTAAAACGGGAGCTTTTATGCTATGGGAAGGAAAACCCTGACAGAAAACCAAGGGGGAGGGGGGCCTCCGGAGGTGTAGTGAAACCAGCCTCCCTAGAGGAAGGACACCTCAATTAAAAATCCGGTCCTCCAGGGTGGGGTTTGAGAGTCGGGCCAGCTCCTCGTCTCTCAGAAAAACATACCAAAGCTAAAAAGCCTAATCAAGGAACAAAGCCGGACCTGAAATATAAACGACGAAAAGGCAATCAAAAAAGACAATGCAATTTGGAACATGGAATGTACAAGGCATTAACACAAAATTCTTACAAGTTTTCAAGGAGTTAAGCAGATTACATCTAGATGTGGCAGTACTCACTGAAAGAAAAAAGAAAGGACAGGGAAGTGAAATCCAAGAACAATATATCCATTTCTACAGTGGGGTAGATAAAAATCAGAGAGCAAAATATGGGGTTTCTATCGGAGTCCATAACAAGTATAGAAAAATATATTACAAATTGGGAAGCTATTTCTCCCAGAATAGTAAAAGTGGAAATGAAATTATATAGTCTACGTGTGGTAATTGTAGGAGTGTACGCCCCAACTGATGATGCTAATGTGCAACTTAACGATGATTTTATGCAGGAATTGACAACGGCATTAAGTGAAATTAGTGACCGGAAAGAAATTTTTATGATGGGCGACTTTAATGCACGAATTGGCAAAAAAGTAGATGATAAGATGGTGGGACCTTATGGGAAGGATACTCTTAATGATAACGGAGAACGCCGAATTGAAATCTGTAATCAGTTCTCTCTCCGTATAACAAATGCATTCATTCAACATCAAGATATACACAAAAAACAGTTTCAACCAAGAAGAAATTTATCATCAATTATAGATTACGTGGTGGTAAAACAGCAAACGTAATCTAAAATTCTAGATACGAGGGTGTATAGGGGAGCAGATTCTGGCTCAGATAATTATCTTTGTCCTTTTTAAGTATGTAAATTATGTAGATGAAGATCGTAGACAAGAAAACAGTATTCCCAAACAGAATGTTTTTAATGTATGTAAGCTTCAGAATGCTTCAACAAGGTTTAAATACCAATTATATGTAGCACAAGGTATAAGTACCATGCCAATGGGAAATGCCAACCTAATGTACCAAAATCTTATAAACATTTTAAAGAATTCTGCAGAATTAACTATCGGCATCAATGGAAAGGTACAGAAAAGATGTGAATGGTGGAATGAAGAACTCGAGTAAATGGTTGAAGAAAAGAGAAAAGCTTACAAAAGGTGGTTGTCTTCAGGATGTTATCAAGGTAGACAAATATATGTAAGATGCAGAGTAGGAGTTAAAAGAAATGTGTCTAGAATAAAAAAATGAATACTGGAGAAATAGATGTACAGAAGTAAGTAAACTAATGGGGAGTACGAGGTCAAGAGAAGCATGGAAATTTGTCAATACAGTCCGGAAGAATAAAAAAGAGCATTGGAAAATGGATCCAATAGGCCTGGAAAAATAGAAAAGCTACTACGAACATTTACTAACTGAGAATAGAACTGAGTATATGAACATTTCATATGAAACTCATGAAACTGAGAAAAATGTTCCACAAATAATAACAATGGAAGTCAGTAAGGCCCTCATGGCAATGAAAAGTGGTAGAGCTCCGGGACCTGGAGGTATCCCAATTGAATTAATTAAAACTGCCCCTTCAAGTGCCATAGATTTCATGGCACAGATCTTCAATAAATGTTTCGAAGGAGATTTAGTTCCCGAAGAATGGAAAATTGCACACATTTCATCTATTTATAAAAAAGGCAACAAGAATGAATGTGAAAATTATAGGGGCATTAGTGTTACCAGTACAATTGGGAGACTGTACGGCCGGGTATTAAGGGAAAGATTGGAAATGGAGATGGAGGAAATGGAGGAACAGAGTGGATTTTGCGCAGGGAAATCTTGCATTGAGAACATATTCTGTCTAAAACAGATTATTGAAAAACGAATGAGTGTAGGCAGAGAGATTCATATAGTATTTGTGAATCTGAAAAAAGGATTTGACTCGGTACCCTTAGCCAAACTGTGGGATACTATAGTAGATGAGAATATAAATACAGTATATATAAATGCTATAAAGCGTCTATATGCAAATTGTCAAAGCTGCGTAAAAATTGGTACAAATAGTTCATCAGCTTTTAAAATAAATAAAGACCTAAGGCAAGGTTGTTGTATTTCCACAACTCTATTTAAAATATACATTAAACGAGTTCTTCACACATGGAAAAGAAAATGTAAGAGCATGGGAATACCTATTAGTGGAGATTTCCTTTATACATTGATGTACGCACACGACCAAGTGGTCCTAGCCAGTGACGAGGATGATATCTACTACATGACTCGAAAATTAATTGAAATGTGGGGACTGAATATGAAAAGTGGGGATTTGAAATTAATACATCTAAAACAAAATATATGGTAGTGGGAGGAAATGGCCAGGATCTGTTAACCCATAGGGGTGTCATTAAATGTGTAAAGGAATTCAACAATCTGGGTGTAATCTTAACAAGTGATGGTCGTGATAGCAAAGATGTTTTAAACAAAACGAACAGAGGTAGGCAAGTAATAAGATCTTTACATCCATTGATCTGGAATTCAAACATAAAAAGAAACACAAAAATTACATTGTATAAAACAATTGTTGAAAGTCTATTCACATATGGAGCTGAGTTATGAACTATTAATGCCAGGGATAGAAGTAGGATTCAAGGAACAGAAATGGAATACTGGAGGCGGTGTTGTCAGGTTACAAGAAAGGAAAAAAATGAAAAATCAAAGAATAAAAGAAATAATGAAACCTGGAAAATCAACCTTAGAACTCATAGAAACAAAGGCTTTGCTATGGTATGGGCATTTAAGAAGGTTGGACAGTGAGCGACTGCCAAAGATGATGTGGAAATACCATCCTGAAGAAAGAAGATATAGAGGAAGACCAAGAAGGAAGTGGGAGGAAGATATAAGATCAATGATGGCGGCGAGAGATTTAGAAGATGATGCTTGGGAAGATCGAAAGAAATGGAGATTAGGCAGCGAGAAACGGCGACAGCTGTAGAATACTCGCTTTACTACTTACTACTACTACTAAAAAAGCTTTTGAGGGTCTTTCATACACAAAAATGATTGACGATAAAACGCCTGTCCATCCGCCAGCATTCTACGTTTTCGTTCCATATTTCTTGTTCATCTATGCATATTGTCCCGTCCGTAACCATTTTACTCGTATGCCTGTGCACTAGAATATTATGTTTTCGCAGAAGCGTTTGGCAAAATTTTGAGCGTACAGCACATCTCTTTTATTCGGTCAGAGGTCAGTCTTTTTTTCCAAATATGATTGATTCATCTGTTGAAAACACCAAATACGATTTGACCACAGAAATCACAGCGGATTTGATGATTGATTTGTGATATTTGAAATATTTTATTATTTAGGAGCGAATATTTAGTCAACAAAACTCAAAAAAACTCTCTTTTCTGTATTCAAAATTCGACTAGAATATGGCTTAGGATAGAGACCACAGAATTATGAAAACGTGCACAAAATTCACTTCTCCCCATAGCTCGTCATACGCAGTTTTTAACTGTTTTTGACGTGAATAAATAAAAAATAAAAAGGAAATTTATTTCAATGACTTGTAGTACATGTTATTTTACCATATGAAAGGGCATTGTTGTCTGTTTCTATTGTGGAGCAGCAAACAATATCGCGAAAAAAAGCACATCGTATGAGTATTTTATAACTTTTCTATAATACAGCTTTTGTTAATTATTCCATTTTTGACTGGGTTTGCCCGAATCAATGCTAAGTGTTGGTCACTTTTCAGAGCTACTTAATTTTTGTTGGAATTTTCGCCTTCCCACTTGAAATTTCTCTCTCTTTTCTGTCAATCTCAATACTTGCTTACTACTCACTATTATCACCGGCCATTTTCTTTCTCCGCTCCACATAATCTGGCTTACAGGACCTACCGGCTATCTTTTGCTTTCCAACTTATAGGGATGCATTGGTAAATGCTGGGTCGAATTCAACCACTGTCTTCAAAAGATGATCTTATCGGTACATTTCCGTGGTTTCTCTGATTAATATTCGTCGAAAGCTGGAACGGTTACTCCACAAATGGTTACAGCCCCCAAATAATCACCTATCCCTTCCCGTTTCACAAACACACTCACGCACGATACACTAGCACCCAGTGGTGGTGTGGTTCATTATTTCGACGGCAGAACTATTATATTACATCTGTAGCTGGATTGTCGATACAAATAGCTTCTATTGCACTGTGGTCAACATTTATTGTAATGAAATGCAGTCAACAACGCAAATTGCTATTTTTTGTAAATATAATTTATCAAATGTGGTTGAAAGAGAGTTATTGGAATTTTGAACTCAAGAAAAGAAGCGGATATAATTACTGTCGTCTCCGTTGTTTCAGTAGTCAATTACTATACACGCCGGTTTTATTGTAGACTCGTATTGCGGGTTATATAGAGAAAGTTTCCTCCTGCCTTAAAGCAGGTAGGTGTGACTGTTACACGCTGCTATTATGATTGAAATATTAATACCACGATTACTGACGGATTGCTGGCTATTTAACCGGGAGTGCTCGCAATAGATCTGTGAGATCCAAGCCAGGGAAATTTTATGTTTCTGAATTATAGCGGTGCATTAGTCGTCTGATACTTCATGTATTTCTTCATTGTACTTTTCTGAGATCGCCTGGTCTTTGATTTTTATCCATTCGCTAAATCATTTCCCGAGAGCATGTTGAAACTTGATTGCCGCGCTGCCCGATATCTGTCATACACATGGGTGCAATGGCGTCAATACATTATGAGCTCTTGCCCTGAGCGGTACGTGTCGTGACATTATTTTCAGTCGTGTCTATGACAAGTGCCTATTTAGAAAACGCAATCGTTTGCCTTTGACAATTTCGACTGTCAAAATTTCTTACCAAAGAGAAAGAAAATATGCAGGAGACGACTGTAGGGAAACGTAAAAAACGCGAAACTTATAAAATCGAAAAAAGAAAAAACCTTCTAAATATCTTGATGAAAAATTAAAATATGTGTATTAGCTTTAAATATGCCAAAATTATTTTGGAAAATTGTATATAATAATATTCAATAGGATAATAAGATATTTAATGAGTTTTGCGTGAACTTTGTGAATTTTTACCTTTCTAAACGTAAGTATTCAGAAAATAATTTTACAGTGTAAGATTTATTAACAATTGCTTTGCAGGACATGTACAAACAGAATAAAATACGTATTTCAGTTAATAAAGCTTTAGATCATTCCCATTCACGAAAAGTTTCAGCTATATCTGAGAGATACTTTGCGGGCACTTGCGTGAGTCTACCTATTGCGGGCACTCCCGGGTTAATGCATAGTAGGACGTAAGAACAATTAATTAATCACTACTTACTAATGAGACACGGGGTTGTACTCAATTCCACAATCGTTATCAGATTCCCCATAGTGCCAGAAGTAAAATAAAATGCAAAAAGGTAAATTGTAAAACAAACAGAACCAACTAGAGATGCTGCAATGTGTCATAGTTTATCGCACTACTTATTTCCTAATCTTTTCGGCGTATAAAAGACTATCAGGATCACGTTGGTACCTACCGCTCGACTAGGGAGTAGTGAAGAATGTCTTTGCGCAATTAGAATACCACCCACCAGCGGTATCGTCCACCAGCGGGGCACCGCCCAAGCCAAGACAAGCTCTCAGCACCCGTCTGGTCTCTCGATATGTTTGGTGGTATAATGCATGCTAGTGTAAGGAGTAAGGATAGGACAAGGAGGATCGCGTGCAGTCCGTGGCCCATTTGTAAGGGTACTGCTCCGGCATTCGCCTGGTGCGGATCGGAGAAACCACGGAAAACTACCGATCAGAGAAGCCGACCGCTAGAATTCTCCTCCAGACAGCGACAGAACTCCACACAACTAATTGTGAAAATTGGGTTTATGCAATCTTAATACGATTACTTCACTATTATTACTAAAAGAAATTTATAGAAAATATTAATTCCATATTTGAGAATATTGGGAAAATGGCGATGTTTCATGTTCCAAATTTAAAGAATTCGTTTCAAATTCGCAGGACCTTGAGTTGGCCAGATGGGGTATATTTATTTTAGAATAATTCTACGATTAGTTAAGATGCTTCTAGTTAAGATGCGGACGTTTGAACAATATTTTTCGGTATCGGGTAACCTAAAAACTGGTATTTCCGTTAAAATCTCGGAATAGATTTTTCCGCAGCAATACAGAACTTTCTCTATAGTAAGTATATTACTTCATGTTAATGTATGTATACGAGAAAGTAAATATAATCGTATAAATGAGTACATAAAACACAAGGAAGGAAAAAACAAATCATAAGATCTAAATTCATTCGAAAGGAGCGGTACAATAGAATGTCCTGACAATGCAATGTTTCGAAGGAGACCAATGGTTTTGTGTAGTTCCTGCTGAATGGTGCTAGTCGAGATCCAAGGGGCTCAGACGTCAAGAAAACGTGAATGAATTTCATTGCCTTTCCTACGCATACTTCTATCTCATACCCTCACGAATTCAAACTCGATTGTTGTGTGATTCGAGCTCCTTAAATAACACACTTTATCCCTTTACTCATCATCCCTAACAAAACCTTTTCTTTCCTTATGCTTTGTTTTGATTTTCCGCATTTCACACCTTTTCTCACGTCCACACAATACGTCTTTTATTTTCGTCCTAGCTGGGTCTCTGCTGTCTGGCGAAAGACAATGCTGTAAATCAACTTTGAGGTGTTACATTTCTCTTCTGGCAGTGTTAAAATGATCCCTATCTTTTGTTCCTCCTAATTAAAGTGTCCCTGACTCCCGACGCAGGGAAGGCCTCTTTCCGGAATTTACTTCCAAAGCGGGTCAGCGGCAACTCCGTAGAGGGCAAAGCTCTTGAAGCAGAGAGAATGCGTTTACAGCAGGACAACAAAAGCGACACTCACACTGGTCCTCGGTGTAGCTCTGCAGCTGCGTTTTAAAGACGCGGATTTTTAAGTGGTTTTCTCCCGTGCCTCGCAATTGGATATAGACAGAACTGTAATTTTGTTCTGGGTGTCACAACGGCTGTAATAGCTTTGTTTGTTTGTTTATTTGTCAAAAAACAGTAAAAACTGTATATGACGTGTGGGGAAAGATTTATCTGCGCACATTTCCTTAAGGGCCAGAATTTAAAAAAACAAAAACAAAAACAAAAAACCAACGAAAAAATGAATTTAGAAAATAATTATTTTAGAAAAATAAAAATATTTGAAAAATGTTCGTTTCCGAGTTATAGAAAATCAATTTCAACGGTAAATGAACTACAAGCAAAAGGAGTGCTCAACAAAACGTGCGCACAGTGAAGCTACATTTACGTCCAGAAGCAAAACAAGGGGCCATCTCAGCATTTGCTCAATGGATCAGGGAAACTGGACAAAAACCTGAACGAGATGGGGGGGGATGGGGCTTTGTGACAGTCTTTAGCGCTGCAGCATACTTGAACGGGAGGACCTAGGACTTAAGACTTGATGGTAGGGGGTTTTCGGCATTTGCTAGAGAGTTGGGTCGAGTTCAACCGCGCTGTGTCTGCAGAATAATTCTGACTGTTGGGTCTTCTGATCCGTAGTTTTTATGGATTTCTTCTATCAAAACCAGGCGAATTTCGGATCAGAACCTTAACAAACAGGCCACGGGAAATTTTCATTCTTCATCCTTACTTCTTCCTCTTCCTTCTCTCTCTCCCTCTCTCACTCACACACAAACACGCACCATGAACACACTTTCCCGTGATGCAATGCCTGACAGCGGTTCCTCGGGAAGGGGATCGCAGAAATGGGAGGTGTTTCTAGCGGGTGGGCACAGACTAGCTGTGAATGCTACACGCTGCGAGGTGCAGGCCCCGCAGTGTCTTTGGAAGATTTTCCCTTGCCCTCATAACAAAAACAAACCATTTGTGTCTTCAAATGCGAATATTTAACGTTAAAGAGCTGACAACCGAACTTAATGAACGTGTGTCGCAGTATTTTGACCATCCCCACTATCCATAAGAAAGGTTAATGTGTTGTAATTAGAGAACATAGGCAGTTACAAAAATGAACCAGACTAGTTTTTTTATCTATATATAGCTTTTGTTAATATGTAGAAGAACATTGCATAAAATGCGTACTTAAAATTTAGCTCGTTTACTAAATGCAATATACATGGACTTTTTAAAAAAAGAATTGCATATATTTGGGAGGGGTTCATGACTTGCCGACGTTATGCACTCCGCAAATGCGTCACTGACGAAAAATTGTTTACGAGAACTTCATGGTGAAAGTGAATTGGAATACGAAGTCCAAACCACATAAATACACTCTTAAACAAAAAAGAGTTGAGTTCAGAAGGATGTATACAAATGGATTGTAATGTGAGATGGAGGAAGAGAGTATCGATGATGTGAAATGATTACATTTTCAGCTCACAATGCACAATATTTATTGCACATTGCATTGAAAAATGCGATTCTCAAGAGGGCGTGCGACTTCCTCTATTTATTAAACAGTGAGTCAACTGCCGCGACATGTGAAGATGTCGGCTGGCATTCTGTGTTATCCCGTACCGGGCCTCTTGCATGGACGTACACAGTTCCCTAATATTGCGCAGGCGAGGCGTGTTCTGTAGGAACCGACCCATTGCATCCCACATGTACTCGAAAGATCTTGGGGTGCTGCGGGTCATGGAATGTTGCAAGTGCCTTGCAGGCGCTCTCTAGCGATGGCTGCTGTGTGCGGTTGGGCGTGCCCTGCTGGCATATTGTCCCAGGCAGTGAGTCCAAGAACAGTAGAGAAACTCGCTGCAGGATCTTCTCCACTTAGCGGTGTGTTGTTAAGGTGCCTTCAATAAACACCAGAGTTGACTGGGCGTTACATGCAATGGCACCGCACATCATGACACCAGGTCTTCGAGCCGTTTGGCGATCGACAATAAACCGTGGGATTTCACTTCATCAGGGTGGAGAATCCTCCACACGTGGATTCTCAGGGCTTCGCCTCCCAGGCAGGAGTGAGATTCATCGCTGAACACCACGCGCCGCCAGTCTGCGTCCGTCCCCGCCTCGCGGTGCGACACCTTTGCTGCCAACCTTTGCTGCCCCTGGCGAACCATTAAGGGCAGTTGTTTGCACAGCCGAGGTGAGCGTAATCGCACGTCATGGAGACCTCTGGCAATGGTGCAGCGGGACACGGGATGTTTGATTATGGATTGTACTGCGCAGTGAAGGAATCCATATTTTGTGGGGCCTTGATACTGAAAAATCGATTGACGGCAAAACGTCCATCCGCTATCTGCCCGTCTAGTGTGTGTGAACACCACTAGCGCCTAAACTATCCGTAGCTTTTTGATGCTGAATAAACCCCTGTCGATATGGCGTCACCAAAAGCTGTGCGATACTGAAAACATTCATTAATTTTTGCGGGAACTTTACATCAAGCCGCAGGGACATTTTCAAATTGTCTCATAAATAGCTGCAAATTTTTTCTTTACATATTTTGAATGAATGGAATAAAATACACTAATAAAGTTGGCATAGGCCCGTTTCTTATTGTTAACTCAGAGTTTTCGAAAATTTAAAAGAACTGAAATTTTTTCGTCTTATTCATACTTTTACAAAATTGAAGCAAAAGATATTTTCTTCAAGAAACTTTTTTCTTCATAGTTAATTGTTTCATGAAGGTTATGTACATTGTTTTTAAAATGTTAGTAGATTTCGCGCAATATTAAAAAAATAACAAAAACAGGATTTTCTCAAAATCGACTCCAAATTGTAAGAATAAACTTTTTGTAAGAATAGTGCTTAATATACTCTGTCAGACGACATAATCGCTATATTGCTTTTTATTTATTTTTAAATTACAATAATGTTTTTTTGACTTATCTCTCATTAATATTTACATTAGAGATGATTAGATTATTGCATTTGGGTGTATTCGTGCGTCAAATAACGTCTTATGAACTTTCTCGAAAACTGAAATTTTCTGTGAAAATGAAAGCAAAATTCCGATTTTTAAAAACTTGCGAACACTATTTTCTCAAAAACGGCCTCTAATTATTTCTTCATATTTTTCGTACGGATAGTGCAAAATATACTTTATAAAATGACATAAAATACATTTTGCAGTATTTTATTTTTTAAAAATTACACAAATATAATTTTTTTAAATCTCTCTCACATCATTAATATGCACATTTCCAGATATATGTAAACATTATTGCATTTGTGAGTGTAAGTGTTTCAAATTACTTCCAATGAAGTTTTTTGAGAAGTCAATACCTTTTGTGTGAAATATAGCTTCAAATTTCGTATTTACAGTAACGCTTAAACGCAATTTTCTTAAAAAACGCTCCAAATTTTTCAACAAAAATTTCCTTACAGGACGAGGTTTTCCTTTTCTTTAATATTATTAAAGTAATATTTCGATTCTACCATTAGGGAACGAAAAAATTGAGAAAAAGAGAAAACATGTACTTTGGGCGGCAATAGACGTTGGTTGTCAAGAGGATGGGGAAAGACCGTCAAGCTAGCTTAGATCAAAGACATTAGAAAACTAAGTAGTACGAGAAAGTCTGTGCCATTCTCTAGCACCACTAGTTTCGTTCTCAGGGCTCGACAATAACATTTTTAATGCCGAAAATTCTCCGTTTTTCCCTGCAGCATTATAAAACTTTCTCTCTACTGCGCAAGCGGTAGCGATGACGTAATAAATCGTTTCCATGTCAACATTTTACGGGAGCGAAAATAACGGTAAGGAGTGCCAAAAAACCAGAAACGGTTACCAAAAGTTTATGAAAAAAATGTGAAACCTTCCCTCACATTATTCACAGACTATCAATTTAGTTTGTCTAGTTTTAGAAGTGTCAAAAAATCAATCACGTAACCAACCATGTAAGCCAGTGATACTGAAAATGAGAATACTAGGCATCAACAATATGTTAGATCCAATCACAAATTCGAAACAGCAGAAATCAAGTTAACAGCAAACAGACGTTCACTGCCAGTGCGGGTTTGCACCACCTTCCTAAAGCACTTCAGGCAAAGTGAACGCGTCTGTAGTGGAACAACAAAGGCGACGCTCGCGGAAGACCTCAGAGGCACTCATTAACTGCAGTTTCAAGAGTAGTAATTAAGCTATTTTCTCCCGTGACTTGTAATTCAGTATAGACAGACGGCTATTATTCTGTTACATTCGCTACTTTAAATGAATTTCTGATCGTGTAAAGAAGCTGGACGTGAGTTTCGTCACTTTTGAATGCGTTACGATTTTTTTGTCATGTCCATACTACAGTTATACATTTTTTTTCTTCGCGATTATAGAATGACATGTTCTTTGTATGTGCCCTCGGTGGAGCGTTGGTTAGCATGCTCGCTTTACATCGCGAAACCCCGGTTAGATATCCGATCGGGGCAAAAATTAAAAGTGCGCTTTCCTTGCAATGTCTCAGTATCTGTTGCTGTGTGACGATGAGAAAGCTCACTTCTCAGCCTACGAAGACCAGAAATACGATATAGGGATGGGTATGTGCTAACCACATGTATCCCTTAACCTAGTGGTGACAAGGTCTACTGGTGGCAGTGGCACGCGTCGTGCCTCGGTATCATGCCACGAGCTACTCTGCGCAACTAGCGTCGGGAAAGGAAACTATTAGTAACCCCGCCGTTTTACAATAGAGATGGCGTTGCCTCTGGTGGCGGGGTAATGAACTGCGTGAAGAAGCGATTTCGTCGTGTTACTCGTGCCACGGACTCCCGCTCGTGGCATCGACCTTGACAACACTGCCTTAACCCATGGCTGCAAGGCCGGGATGCCGCTGCTTAGCTCATAAAGAGCTGTTGTGCCAAAGTTCATACATACTTGTTCTTTGTATACATCCAACTCGTGAGGATTTTATTAGATTAAAAATGTATAGCAGAAGTAGAATTTGTTGTAAGTTGTAATATTAAGAGTATTGGTGTCATTGCGCGATTTTCTGCCCTGAGAGCACGTGCTCCGTTGGTTTTCCCATTTACTCTTTTTTCACTGAGATTTCCCATGCAGTTTTATAGAGAACCTAGAGTCTTGATTGTCTCGCCACGAGCTAGGCATAGGCGAGCTCTGGTACTACACACATGACATCACTACCCCTAATGCCGATGGCAACATTAAATTGGCCAGTTTGCTGTATATTCAGGGAGTCACAAACAAAATTGGCAAGTTTTTGAGTCGCTTCGGTATAAAGGCAGCATACGAAGCCTATGAAAAACTTGGGTGAAAGCTAGTTCTAGTTAAAAGTCGCCACCCGTCGCTTTTGATATTAGGAGTGTACAAGATACAATGCAGCAGCGGTCACAGTTGCATCAGCGAGATTGGACGAACCATTAAAAATGCCTCCAGTAGCACATTCGCCACTACAAGAACAATAATACAAATAAATCGGTCATCGCCCCCCAATTTGGGCACGCCATTCTTTTGACTAAACCCGCCCCCTGGGGAACAAGAAGGGTAAAAGGGGCAGTGGAAATCATTGAACATCCACAAAACTTGAATACGCACCAAGGTCAACGAGAAATGGAAACATCTATTTTACCATGACTCCCGGTCGCGTCTTGGCGCGGTTCCCGCTGCTTCTTGACGTCCGATCACAGACAGTCCTTTACGCCGATAAACACGGTATAGTTTTCCGTGTCGATTCTTCATGTAGTCCAGTCTTTACGCTTTCTACATGAGAAAATTATGAACATGTTCGTAATTTTTTCGCGTAGAAAGCATACAGTTTGACTCCAGTGCTTCTAGCAGCGGAATCGTTCACTAACGGTAATAGGCCATGTCGATTTTGTGGTTAGGTGCGATTGTATGAAGTGATATATTGTGATAAACTACTTCTTTCCTTATTGCAACCTTCCAATTTTTATACTCTAGGCCCCTCATGGTTAATTAACACTAAATCAAGAGTATAGCCAGAACGCACGCATAGAAATACCATCACTGAAAGTACTCGGACGACGCAATTCAGTTGTTTCCCGCTAGCCCCCCCCTGGTGGCGGCTTGTGGCGATTCATGCAGAAAGCGTATAGTGTAGCGTCATGCACGTTCAAACGCGCAGACGGTAGAATTTCACCGGAAGCTGAACAAAGGGCTGGGCATCGGGCGTGGTGACGCGCAATGACGCATCGGTTTTTCCGAGCGCGTAGCGTCGTTCTCAGGTGCTGGGACGGCAACGGTGGCGGGGGAAGACGCCAGGGCACCTTTAAAAGCCGGGTGACGAACGCCCCACTTCCTTCTTTTCTGTAGTTCGAGCTGTGTGAGCAGGAGGCTGTGCGACTAGCACGCGGAGGGGAAGCCGGCATTAGTTTGTCGTCAGTCGTGAGACATGTAGGTTTGTCTCGGCAGAGCGGTGCATCACACCGAGGGGAAACGTTGTTGTTTGGCGGTGTGGTAGCCGCACTGTAATATCACTTCTAGTGGTGGGCTCTATTTATTTAGTTAGTAGATGGCAGTGTTATGGTGTTTTACGACTTCGGTCAGTGTTTTTTTATTAATAAACCAACTGTTTATTCTACCCACCCTCGTCTGTGTTTTAATACATCCGTATGACGCCACAGACGAAGGGGCGATCAAATGGTGCCAGCGGTTATCGAATCCACCGGCGGGGGAGAGGGCTATTGTTTGATATAAGAACAAATAGAAGCAGCAGTTATCGAATTCCACGCGCGGTGTGTGCTATGGTTTGATAAATGATCAAATGTAGCAGCGGTTACTGAAATTCACGCAGGGTACGGGCTATCATTTGCTGTGTGATCTGATGGTAGTTACGGTAAGGGCATTATTGTGGTAAGGCCATTTATAGTGAATGTGGCAGCAATAATCATAACCCACGCGATTTCATATGCTGTTAATTTGTGAATAAAGTATAGCAGCAGTTTATGTGCAGTATTTTGGAACTGTAGGCATTGATTTAGTCCTGAATAATTAAATTGTCAGTAAAAATAACTGGGTAGGCTCCGAGTAAGTGTTCGGGCCGAGTATTGTTAGCGTGTATGCTTTACCTAGCGTCACGTGATACAAGTTGCGGAATCATACGCATAGTTGATCGAGTCGTTAGGCCGTGAGCCAGTAAAACGCGACCGGTAGCGACGAAGTAGCGATCAAACGGCGCAGACGGAGCGACGCGGACGGAGCGGCGCAGACGGACCGGCAGCCGAAGAAGAGGACATCCCGAACGAGGACAGCAGATAGCAAACAGCATAAGAGTAAGTGCGTCTTTCTTGTATGTGACGGCATTATCTGGAGCTATGGCATACCTCACGCGGTTTAAGAAAGAGGGGATGATTCGGATCGCCAATGATCTGGGTATTCAGTTAGACGGGACAGAAACCGTGATAAAATTGAAAGGTTTAATAACCGGACACGAGGATTATGATCCGGATTTCATTGAAGGGCTAGGCGAACAACATCGCAAAGATATTGAAGAAGAGAAACAGAGAGAACGAGAGGAGAAGGATAGGGAAGTACGAGAGGAGAAAGAGAGAGAACGAGAGGAGAAAGAGAGAGAACGAGAGGAGAAGGATAGGGAAGAACGTAGGGAACGGAAGGAAAGATATAGGGAGTTAGAGCGATTTCGCATAGAAGCCGAAGTTCAAAGGGCGCGAAATGTTGCGGACGCGGAACCACGTGGCGAGGCACGCGGCGAAACGCATCGTGATGTAATTAAGATTGGGCAAATTATAGGTCGTTTTAGGGGCGAGCAGGACGACATCACTACCTATTTAAACGCGTACGAGAGTCAATGTAGGCAGTTGAAGGGTCCAGAAGGCGATTGGGCCATGCATTTGATAGGATTGTTGCCTTATAATGTAAATAACGGGATCACTTTAGATGAGCAGGAAGAGGAATGGACATACGACGCGTTGAAGGCTAAATTGTTAGAATTATATCGATTCGATGCGGAAAAATTCCGCCAGTAATTTGTAAAACACAAGAGTAATAATTCAACTTGGGGTATTTTTGCCAGGGAACTTTTGAATTATGCTAGAGAGTGGGTGTCAGGACTCAATGTACATACGTTTGAAGAATTATTGAACCTAATTGTAACTGACCAGATGAAAAGAAAAGTTTCGTGGGAAATGCGGAACCATTTTATTGATTCTTGGTCGTAATTCAGCAATCCCATTGAATTCGCTAAAAAACTCGACGCGTACGAGAATCACCGGCAAGGGTGGAAGAAATCAGGTCCTTTTCAGGGTAAGCAGAAGGAGCAATCTGAATCTAAGGTCGTAACTGGGCAGACGAAGGCAACCTTTAATGTTAGTGATACGGGCAAAGTAGCTACGAATCCTGAATTTGATAAAAGGTTTGTGAAGAAATGTTTTGTGTGTAAGTCGACGCAACACTTAGCTAGGCAGTGCCCTAACAAAAGAGTGGAGCCTATCAACCATGCGTGCGAGCCTGAAGCCAGTGAAATTTTGAAGCCTTATACTTTAGTTGGCAAAATCAATCAGAAAGAATCTTTGATTTTACGCGATTCGGGCGCATCGTTCGATCTTGTGAGTGAGAGTCTTGTAAATGCATCAGATTACACGGGCGAATCTATCTGGATTAGCCAGCCGTTAGAAAGGGCGCCGAAGAATTTGTGTGTCGCGCAGGTTGAATTAGAAATACCTAGCGGGCGTGTTATTACAAGGGCGGCAGTTGTACCAAAAGAGTGTGAATTAGCGTATTATATTTTAAGTAATCGAACTATGTTATTGTTAGAAGAAGTTAAGCAAGGTTTTGTCGAACCACAGGAAATCAACGTGGTAGTTACGCGAGCCAGCGCAGCTAAAGAACAGTTTAGTTTAGAAAACTCTGTTCAAAATGTAGTACAAAATGTTGAAATTAATATGTCTCAAAATGATGTGGAGGAGGAGGAAAATACAGAGGCGATAAGTGCTGAATGTGATAGTGTAGTAGAACTTGCCAGTGAAATTAGAGATTTATTACGTGTAGACACGAATCAGTTTCGCAGGGCACAGCAAGCTGATGGAGAAGTTAAAGCAATCTATGATGAATGTAAGACTGTAAATAGTGAGCCAGGGAAAGATATGTATTTCATTAAGAACGATATTCTCTTCAAGAATAGGCGGAGCAAGAAAGGTGAGAATTTTGAAATGCTGGTAGTGCCGAAGATATATCGCGGGGACATTTTGAGAGTATGTCACGAAACTGCTTCCAGTCATTTAGGTTGTTCTAAATCAAAGTCTTGTATGTCGCGGTATTTTTATTGGCCGAACTGTTTTCAGGAGATGGAAAAATTCGTGAAAACGTGTAATAGTTGCCAGTTAGTAGGACACGGTGGTGACAAGAAAAAAGCACCTTTGATTATTGTGCCGACTATTAGCGAGGTATTCTCTAAATTAAATATAGATACGGTAGGCCCGTTTGCACCAAGTAGTACTGGGGCAAAACATATTCTTACAGCAATATGTGTATCTTCACGGTATCGCGAGGCCATACCCATCAGAGATTTACAAACTACTACTATTATTGAGGCTTTAATGGAATTGTTTAGTAGAACGGGATTTCCTCGTGAAATGCAGACAGACCAAGGCACGTGTTTCACCAGTAATTTGATGGTTGAGTTTGCGGAAAAATTCGGTATTCGAATTGTTCACAGCTCCTCATACCATCCTCAAAGTAATTCAGTTGAACGGATTCACCGAACTATGAATAGGCTATTTAAGGTGTTATGTTTAGAGGCAGGAGGTGATTGGGAAATGAATCTACCGGCAATTTTATTTGCCATGAGAACAACGGTTCATGAATCTTTAGGCTATACTCCAGCGGAGCTTGTATTTGGGAAGAACTTGAGAACACCGGTAACATTGTTGTATGAGAACATTGTAGGGAATGAATCAGAAAGCAACACGGTAACAGAATATGTTTTTGAATTGATTAATAGGTTAAAATATATTAGGGAAACTGCACACCTCAGGTTAGAGAGTGGGCAACGCAAAAGGAAGGTTGCTTATGATAAGTAGGCTGTAGTTAGGAATTATAATGTTGGGGATAAGGTATTAATATTTGCTCCCAATAGAACAAAGAAATTATCTGTACAGTGGATAGGACCGGGAGAGGTTATGGAAAAAGTTTCTGATGTGAATTATCTTGTACAATAGCCTAACAAAAGTGCAGGAAAAGTGTACCACGTCAACATGATGAAAGCGTACCATCAGAGAACTGAGTATGTTAATTTTGTAGCAGAGTGTAGGACTGAAGATGAAGCTAACGATGCCGTGATCAATAGGTGTGCGCTTCGGTTAGAAGCTGGCGACTTCGACGCGGAATCGATGCTCATCGGCACCGATGCTACACCTGAATTGTACAATAAATTGAAAGCTTTGATTGTTGAATTTAGTGAAATTTTCTCAGACAAACCTGGTTTAACGGATAAGGCTGAGATGGACATTGAATTGGTCGACAACACGGCGAAATTATTGAAAGTTCTGACTCTGATTTCGCGTCACCAATGATATTGGTCGAGACGCCAAATAAAATACCTCGAGCTTGTGTTGATTATAGGAAATTAAACCAGGTGATAAAGACGGAGTATTTTCCATTGCCGAGTATTGATGAGCGTATCGAAACTGTAGCGGCGGCGAAAATAATTTCCACGTGTGATTTAAGCAAAGGGTTCTGGCAGGTTAAAATGACAGAAAGAGCGCAGCGGTATGCCACTTTCTGCACTAAATTTGGTAGCTATAAACCTTTACGCATGCCATTATGTATCAAAAACGCACCGTATGTGTGTAGCAAGTTAATGGCGGCTTTGCTTAAAGATTGCTCTGATTTTGCAATACCATATATGGATGACATACCCATATTTAGCAATGACTGGACAGATCATCTGCGTCACTTACGCATTGTGTTTAATATTCTTAGAGAGGCGAAATTGCATATTCAGCCGGCAAAGTGTAAGTTTGCTCGCGGGAAGGTGATGTTTCTAGGATATGAAATTGGTAGTGGCCTAATGAAGCCGAATGAGATCAAAGTTCGTGCGATTTGTGAGTACCCGAGACCGACCACGAAAAAGGAAATCAGGAAATTTCTTGGCTTTATTTCACATTATAGGCGTTTCGTGCCCAGGTTTTCAGAAAAGGCGGCACCTCTCACAGATCTATTAAAGGGAACTATGAGACAAGGGAAGGTAGCGTGGTCGCAAGAGTGCGAGAAGGCGTTTATTGAATTGCGTGATGCTCTGTGCGGTGAACCAGTTATTCATGCGCCTGATTTCAACAGAGAATTCTTGATGCAATGCAACGCGTCAGATAGAGGGGTGGGGATAGTACTTTCCCAGGTAGATGATGATGGAAATGAGAATCCTGTGTTATTTCTAAGCAAAAAGTTTTCTCCTTCTGAGATCAAATATTGTGTTACTTAGAAAGAATGTGCTAGTATTATATGGGGATTACAGAAATTAAAACATTATATTGATGGGAATGTTTGCCTGAAAGTGGAAACCGATCATAATCCTCTGGTCTGGTTACAACAGTGCTCCGGAAACAACCCCAGATTGATGCGCTGGTCTTTGGCGATCCAGCATCTGAATATAAAAATTAAGCATAGGAAAGGTAACTTGAATGTTAATGCGGTTATATTGAGTAGAGTGTACGAGAATGAGCTCCAGCCAGTGCCTGAACTTGCAGAGAGACGTACGTCCCTCAGCAATGTGCGTGATGTGAATGCGCATCAAGACAGTGCCGACATTGTGTCAGAGTGCAAAACGGCCAGTGTAAAGCAGTTGTCAACAGACACACAAGTGCATCGTGAAATAATGTGTGTGGGCAACGAATTGAAGCAAGATGGACTTGCAGGGCAGAAAAACAATTAAAGATTTCTTTTGAACTTTAGTGCATTATATTCAGACTCATGATCAAGAAAAGTATATATTGTGAAACAGAAAGAGAAAAATGGAATTGTTAAAACTACGCATGTTTGGAAAAAAGTGTATATTTTTGGTAAAGGGTTATACTGTGTATGTGTTATGTCATGTTTTGAAAGGGATTGCATAATTTTGGTACAGGGCTAAAATGTGTATTTATTATGTCACGTTTGGAAAGTTTATTGCAACTTGGTTATGTCTTTATGTTGTTACTAGGGCATACAGGGCAATTATTTATGTCATTTTTTTTGAAAAAGTATACGTGAATGTGTTTATGTGTATTGTGAAGGGGTATAAGAATTTTTTTTGGCTACCACATCGAGTTCATGTAATGTGTGTATACGAAATTGTTTATAATAACAGAGATTTAAAAACATGTAAGTATAGATTAGTAGGGATTTTATTTTCAGGTATGTTGCATGTATTTAGCCAGGTTAGGAGCAGTTGCGTAGAATGTGAGCCAACAGGCCTAGGGCAGTAAATTTCGGGGAATTTTTGTTCTGTGTTGTGGCAACTGCGAAAAAAATTCCTGGGGGGGGGTATATAGGAGTTTGTAGCGTCATGCACGCTCAAACGCGCAGACGGTAGAATTTCACCGGAAGCTGAACAAAGGGCTGGACATCGGGCGTGGTGACGCGCAATGACGCATCGGTTTTTCCGAGCGCGTAGCGTCGTTCTCAGGTGCTGGGACAGCAACGGTGGCGGGGGAAGACGCCAGGGCGCCTTTAAAAGCCGGGTGACGAACGCTCCACTTCCTTCTTTTCTGTAGTTCGAGCTGTGTGAGCAGGAGGCTGTGCGACTAGCACGCGGAGGGGAAGCCGGCATTAGTTTGTCGTCAGTCGTGAGACATGTAGGTTTGTCTCGGCAGAGCGGTGCATCACACCGAGGGGAAACGTTGTTGTTTGGCGGTGTGGTAGCCGCACTGTAATATCACTTCTAGTGGTGGGCTCTATTTATTTAGTTAGTAGAAGACAGTGTTATGGTGTTTTACGACTTCGGTCAGTGTTTTTTTATTAATAAACCAACTGTTTATTCTACCCACCCTCGTCTGTGTTTTAATACATCCGTATGACGCCACAATAGAAAGCGTATAGACCGTGTATGCGCTACTTTTTGGCTTTTGTACGTTCAGTTTGAGATTTTGACGTTTCTATGTAGAAACTGTATGAGAATATACACGAAAACTGTACCGTGTATATCGGCCTTTTACTCACTTCACCTAGGGCGACCTGATTGGCTAATGCTTTCTCCATATTGACCGACCGTCCAACCAACAGGCAGCTGGGTGGGGAGGAACCTCTTTCTTTACTTCCTGTGTGCATTCTAACTACGTTCATATGCCCCAAGGAGGGTCTCACTCAGTAAGACGATCGAAACGTTGACCAGGAAAACTACGTACGTAAACGGGAAAGTAATAAGCATTGTATATACCAAAGCTATCTTGTCTATGATTGCCCAACCCACGACATTATAGAAAGGGTCTTTTAAAATGTCTTAAAAGAATTTGGTCCAGTCAGGTACAGGTAATGTGAGGTTATGTAATTTATAAATTAAATGGACGACCCTGCAATAATGGCTTACCAAATAATAAACAATTTTCTTAATTACTTTCGCACCATACCCTCGAAGTTTTACGGACTTCCCAGCCCTGGCATACCGTTTTAAGAGCCCTATTATATGATAAGCAACAGAAAGTTATTTCACCTGGCATGTGATTAATTTTAATTGTCAAATAGCATCTGGTAATGAGTTGAAAATAACGTGAATTGTTGAAGTTTGACTAACCAAACTATCGCCTTTAATGCCTTTCCGGACTCGGAACTTGCTAAGGTTTTACTCCCATTTCCAAGACTCGTAAGTTGAGGTAATCCAAAACATCTAATGAATTATTATTTAATATACACTTAAGGTTCACATAACACGTATTAGATGGGAAAAAGGTAACGAAAAACATAAAGCGCTATGTAGTAACGTAAGAGAAACAAGTGAAATAACACAAATTTATTTATTTATATTTTATTTATTTATTTATTATTCAGAGAACACTTGTTATTTTGTTGCCTCCAGGATTTTCTCATTTATTGCAATGAAAAAAATGAATAAATGCCAGTACATTTGGAAACTTATGACAATTATGTGATAGAAACATTGTTATTAGTACGAGGAATGAGCATTCATTAAAGTTAGTGAAAGTGGTTAGATCGGGAATGGTAACTTAGTGTTGTATATAAACGCTAGACATCAGCAATATTCCCAAACTATATAATAGAGGTCTGCATTCTCCGCGATTTTTACCGACCAGCGCTCGCCCGCCTCTCTTCTCTCGAGACCACGCGCTCGACTGTCCTTCGCAGCCGGTTGCGGACTCCCGGGAGCCGGCGACCGCCCGAGACTCGGCCGGTCTCTGCAACCGGCCGAGACTCGACAACCGGCGGACCCCGTTCACGGGAACTGCGCCACGTAACAATCGGCCGACACGTCGCAGTAAATATCTAATGCCAAGTTTCAGGCAAAGGAAGGAGTATTGAATGGTTTTCAAAATAAATGACCAATAATTTCGTTTTTTCAAAATTTAAAATATAGAGGAATTTTAATATTAATTTTCAAATAATAAATTTTAATAAAATAATTTTAATAAATTGTAATAAATAATTTTAATTTTAATTGTAATAAATAATTTTAATTTTAATTGTAATAAATAATTTTAATAAATTGCATAAAAAAAAATAAAAAGCTTTAAAAATCGACTCCTCGGACGCACGGGAGAACCTCAAGTGGATCTATTGCAGTTCTGCCTGTGACTTCAAAGAAAATTCACTCAAAAGTTTTAGAGATAAATTCCGTTCTTTGTAATGACTAGGTATCG
This sequence comes from Acheta domesticus, assembly GCA_031308135.1. NCBI lineage: Eukaryota > Metazoa > Arthropoda > Insecta > Orthoptera > Gryllidae > Acheta > Acheta domesticus. The sequence goes on from JAHLJT010004567.1 coordinate 213,357,843, forward strand.
GATGCTTCGGAAATTGCCTATTTTATTCTAAGGAACATAAAATTATTAATTTTCCTTCATTTTATATGGTGCAATATGGAGCAAATACAAATGCTCTGCTAAATTTAGATGCAAGTGCAATGAAATATATTAGTACCTTTCCCTTCCAATTTTGTATTTTTGCCGTCTTTTTCCAAATATTTTTGTTGTTGCTGTTGTTGTAATTTTCAGGCATCTGAAACGCAGGTCTTGGTTTCTTAACCCGGCAGTAGGCGTGCGGGTTGCCTCAGTCACCTCAGCATTATGTTGAGCTCATTGTACTTTTAGTTTTATTTATAATCTTGCGAGCTTCTCAATATCTTTCGAGGAAAGCTTTGTGCACATATCTCGACCCTTCTCTTTCAACTGCTTCCTGTCCTTTCCTGGAAATTTCGTCGCAACGGCGATGGCGCGCTGCGTGGGAGCCACCGAGTCACCTCGCACAACCTTTGTTATCGCTTCCTGCCAGGCTGTTCACCCGAAGGAAGGGGGTCTCGTGGAGCTTCAATACTACTCCACAGAAGTCAATGATTCACAATTTCAGCTTTTACGATTTTTTAATTACATTTAATCGCTTATCTTGTATGGAAACGAAAAATAATGGAATAATTGAAAAACATTGTACTCGTACATATAAAACTTTATATGCATCATTTCATGTATACATACTTTTGACGAATTGAAAATAATGTTAAACGTGTGTATATAATAGTAAATAATGTATTTTGAATTATTGAGTTGAATAGGCTGATGTGCCGTGACCGCTGTTGTTTGGCCGCCGACTGAGTCGACAAATACTAAGGCCATGTCGGCTTACATAAACTATTTCACAATAAATTACTACGCCCAATGACAAGACGTTTTGATGCAAGGAAAATAGTACCCACCTCATTTTTGTTTAGCATATGCTTTTTTCTTATATACTCGTGAAATTATGACCAAATATTCATTGTATTTAATAAATATGCCTTACATTCGGGTTTGTAAGAAACTTCAATGACATTACAATTGGTACGCAACGAATTATCTTCCCTCAAGCACTATAAATATAGAAAAACAATAAAAATTTATTTTCAGAGTCTTTGTTTGCTTTAATTCTTTCAAAAAATGTATTGTCTCTACAAAATTATTTCCAGTCAATCGATAAATTGTTACTTTTCAACAAATTAATCGTTTAATTGAAATTGTATTTTCTTTCGATTAAAATGAATTGAAAGTGTTGCGATCACTACATGCGGCGACTTTATATCCCGTACATGCATTGAGGGGCGAAGCTACTGTGCAGTCCGGCGCTTGGCCGAGCGGCCGAGCGCTCGAGACGCTCGAGCGCTCGAGCGCTCGAGCGCCCGGGCGCTCGGCGACTCTCGCGTCTCGGCGGGAGCCGCAAGGCGGCCGGTCGAAATGTCCGTTAAACAGCTATCTCTTCCCCCCCCAAGCAAGGTCCCCCACCCTTCGCCGAGCGTCGGCGCGGAGCCCGAGAGTCTCGAGCGGTTGTTTTCGCCTGATTGCAGAGCTCTACTATATAAGTATACAGCATTTATAATCTCTTGAGGTTCTATGTAGAACTCGAAGGTTTAATCCTCGACATCGTTAATACAACTACAATTGCGACAAAAGTGAGGTTTTCGTATAATCTTACCAGTGGAACGACCTTGCGGCTTTGAGTTTTCTCATATGCGGGCACATCCTCTTCCAGAGGGTCTGTTTGTCGCAACCGCACCTAAAGATTTGGATTCGTGTCGCTACACGAACTGCCCATTTAACTCATCTCGTTTACCGTTCACTTCAGGATGGATCTCATCTGCTGCGTTCCGCGCCTGGAACTTGCGAGCCATTTCCCTGCGCTGTAATGGATGACAGGATGTTTCTGAGTAGTAAACTGCGCTTACACGCTATGGAGGCGGTATGATAGCGTTATCCTTGTCGGAAACAACTGTTTCACTTCTCTGTAAAGTTTCAAACAGTTTCTCTTCTCTTTCTACCCCTCTCGCACACTGAATCATTCTTTCATGTTTCTCACTAATTCTTTGGCAATGCTGTGACGTCTTAATACACCTGAGATTTTTAAAACACATGGTATCAGAATGTTAAGAAGTGCTGAGTAAATTAGAATAATTCATAATTATCGTCAAACAAAAATATTGCTATTAATAAAAATTTACAAATCATTTATGAACAATAATCAATAACTCACATTCATATCAGATCTTAGAGTGCAAGTGTGATTCTTAATTCTGTTTCATTTTTCTTATTAATAAATAAATATATAAATAAACAAATTAATAAATATGTGTTAAAAGGGTTTGATGAAGTTTTAATCAATAAGGATTTAATAAGTAAATGAATGAATAAATAAATAAATGAATTAATAAATAAATATTTTCGGGTAAATGGGAACAATTACCATTGCGGAGATTCTCCTCAATTTATTAATTGATCTTTATAATTACATCCTTAATCTGGAATGTTATGATAAAATACTCCATCATTAATTATGCATTATTGTTGTAAGATATGCATTTCACGGTTTCATTTACTTTTTAATTTAGCAATTAAATTAGAAGACCAGTAGTTTACATCTATAAACGTTCGATTTCCCCCGTGGTCCCTCTTTCCCCCTCGTTCCCTCTATCCTTTGCACTCTCTTCCTCTATCACTCACTCACTCTTACGGTCGTTTTGCAGAAACTTCACCGTTACTGTACTCGCACGACACTTAGCCGTTCTCGGGCAGCAAGACGACCGCATCACTATGCAAATAGTGCTTCTACCTAATAGTAATAGGCCGTTCCGCGGACACGCTAAATTAATATCGCAGCGTTCCAGGCAGGCCGCCGCAGTTAAACAGTTTACAGCCGGCGCGGACGCCGCCAGGGGGCGGGGGGGGGCGACGGGGTGAGGACGCGCGGCGAGGACGGCGTCGTCGGGCGCCAGTGAAGCAATTAAGGAGGTCCCTGGGAGGGGGGCGCGGCGCGGGCGGGGAGGGCGAGGGGGGTGAGGGGAAGGCGCGAGGGCGGGCGAGCGGGCTGATGCAAGAGCTCTCATTAAAATATATCATCCCTTGATTTCTCTCGGGATACGGCGCTCGCCTCACTCTGCCCCGCCCCGCTGCTCCCCGCCGCCAGCCAGGCCCCGCTTCGCGAGTTTCTGCTTCGGTACACTCCTGACTGGCCTCACGCGTTCTGACCCACTGGCTCCCGACTCTTTCTCTCTCTCTTGTATTTTTGTCCCTCTCTTTTCTCCCTTTCTTCTCTCCCTCCCTGACTCTCTCCTATCTCTTTCTTTTTGTCTCTTCAACCTCTCTTCTCTTTCACCCTCTCTTCTCTTTCACCCTCTTTTCTCTTTCACCCTCTTTTCTCTTTCGCCCTCTTTTCTCTTTGATCCTCTTTTCTCTTTCACCCTCTTTTCTCTTTCGCCCTCTTTTCTCTTTGATCCTCTTTTCTCTTTCACCCTCTTTTCTCTTTCATCCTCTTTTCTCTTTCACCCTCTTTTCTCTTTCGCCCTCTTTTCTCTTTCGCCTTCTTTTTTCTTTCGCCCTCTTTTCTCTTTCGCCCTCTCTTTACTTCCACCATTTCTTCTCCTCCACCCTTTGTCTCTTCCGCCTTTGTGTGTTCCATCTTTTGCGTCTTCTTCCCCAAGTTTCTTCCGCCCTCTGTCTCTTCCACGCCTCGTCCACTCCCTTCTGTCTTCCACCCTCTTGTATCTTTCTTTCATATTTTATCTCTTTCTTGTTTGCATTGGATTTAAACAAAGAGCTACACGAACACTGATTGCCTAAAAATTGATTATAAGGAAACTTTTATCAAGAAATGTAATACAGACAATCATTAGGTAATATAAAAAAGAGCTACATGATTTCTATGACGTGATATTCACTTGATTCAATTTCAAATCGTCCGCTACCCGTTTCTTATTAAATAAAATCTTCTTATTAATTCTCTCCTCTCTAATTCTTATTAAATAATCACTCTCTTTAACACTTTCACGTTCTTTATCACCATTTCCGGTTTCTCTCGTGTTTCCAGTGTATATTCTTCTTAATTGCTTCCACGACTGATTGATTGTTTCAACTATTGGCATGGCAACCGCTTTCTTTCACTTGTCTTTTTACTTTCTCTTCCTTAGTTTGTAAGAAGAGAAGGTATTGTAATCGTGCGACGGAAAACGGCGAATTTCCGACGGAAAAACCTCTAATTTAATTCGGCTTCCGTACGTCTCATTTGCGCTCTCTTCTTCCCCTTACTCTGACTTCATTTTTACTTCCTCGTGTTGCACGTTTCTCGCGACTTCGCGCACTGTGGCGTCGTTCCGTCACTCGTCCGCCCGCGCGTTCCTCCCCACCTCGTATCTCTTGGCGAGCTTCTCCGCCGGCGCCGAAACTGCTTGCGTTTGTTTTTATTCAGCTTGCGGCAAACAGCGAGCGCGTCGTTACTTTCGAGGATTACGTCTTAGAACAAGCCGTGCCGGCTCTAACGTCTAGCGCCGCTCCGCTCCCTGATGTGTTTTGTTGAGCTCCTCGGGTGAAGTATGGCTTCCCCCGGATGTTCTTTGGTCATGGAAATGAGGCGCCATCTTGGGAAATTAGCACCGGGATTCTTTTTATTCGCGCAAATCCGCGCTGGCTTTTGGCGACTGTCTTGAGGAGATGCTTCATCTGGTTTGTGACTTTTCTGGAGTGCGCGATGTTAAATGTAGAAATCTTGAAGGCGGGTTTCGTAATAAGTATACTCACGAGAAAGTAGATTCTGATAGTAGTGGCATATATAGAAAATATTTGAAAAAATAAGGGCTTATCAGGCGTTTTAGTTTATGTCAAAGTAATGTGAAGATTTATTAATTATTAATTTTTTATAATATATTTATAATATTTATTGAATTAGGTTTTTGTTATTATTATTAATTAAATTGAATTTGTTGAACGTTGTTAATTTAGTAGGGAAAACCGGGTCTGATTTGAACCCAGGTTCCTACATCGGCCATGTAACTTCCATCAGACCTAGATGATTTCACATCTTCCTCACAACCCAATGAACTTCCCACAGTAATCTCCGTATTATCCGTGCACTGACGATAAAACGTAGCAAAACCCTGCGTTATCTACCACTCCACATAAATGCTTGTTCTGCAAGAGGGAATTTACCCGGCGGTGGGCAGCTGTCCCTTTTCTGCTTTATTCGCACCCCCCGTCGCACGTGGTACTCCGACAAGCTGGTATCTGGGTCCCGACAGAACGCAGCTTACACTCTCGGTGACCTTCCCATTCAATGCCTAGGTCGGGCCGCCCTCGCGTCCTCCCAGCTCAGAGGTACCGGCTTTCCAAGCCGGTGCCGGAGTGGAATCAATGCGCCGGAGCAAGTCCTTCCTGTTCATACAGCGTCACAGGCTGAAAGCCTGTCTAATGAGTCCTGAACTTGGACGAAACGCTTTTACTACCATAACTGCGCTAACCGTTGCGTCAAGTAAGCTTCGGTTTTGCAACTATGTTTCACCGAGTGACATTGTTGCGCAGAGGAAGAAACTACATCCTTCAAGAATACTACTCAATGGCAGCTAGCCGTGAAGCATGTTCTACACAAGTCCTTCCTCTTTGCCCAGAGAATCGGGCCACTGCCACGACAAAGCCACTTGCTCAACTAGAGGCCACACGGAGCTAAGGCTCAGTTGGCTCGCAGCCCCCAACCCGTTACCTCATTGCCTCCACCTTGAAGCTGTCGAAATGAGTACCACCGGAACCTAGGCAATCCGACCTCCCTGCCATACTCCCCATCAGGACTTTTATATGTGCTCTCCAACTAGACTTTTATATGTGGGGTCCGGAGCTATTCTTTCGCCCAATCTTGCCCAAAGATCAACGAGCTAGAGGCCGAACTGGTGGGGCATCGGGCAAACCCGGCAACACTGAGCACAGACTACTTGCCATCTCCACCTTGACGCTAACGACGCGAGTGCAGATGTGGAACTCGGGGTGCGGGAAGCCGTTTTCAATCCTCCACGAAGAACCGTGACCACAACGGTCGATGGTTCTCCCCTGCGGGGAAGTAATTCGGTTGTTTTAGGGCTCGGGGAGTAAGATTTCTCATAGTTCATTATTTTCTGTAAAATCGGGGAAAGATCTCGCTTCTCCCTGTTTTCGGCTAATGCATTCAATCACGCTTACAATTTTCTTGCATGAGTTTTCAGTTCCATTGTCACATCTCTAGACTTTCTAAATGAAAAGTACTGATCGACACTGGTTGGATCTCTACAACCACCTCACTGTGTCTGATCTCCATGAAGTAAAACTATTTTCTCGTATTTTTATTCGCAATTTTTTAGGGTAAAAGAACCATTAGCTGCCTCGTTAAGAACGTTTTCGCAGTTTTCTCAACGTTCCTCCGCTACAGTACTAAATTTCAAACTCAATGGGCCATTACCGCATCTCATTTTGAATAGATATCTTGCAAAACTGGACAAGGTTTAATTTAAACTATTTGCTGTTAATTATATAATAACTATGTTAAAAATGGATAAATAAATTGCAGGAATAAAAAATGCAAGATTTATTTTTTAATTCACAATTTACACTATTCCAAAATCGAACCAATTCTTGACGTGTTTCAAAGAGCAAGGAGGTGTACCGTATACAGTGCAGAGTCACCGTTTCACCAAACAGATCTCCCAATTACACTGCTGCAGTCACCGAAACCACCAGACGTCGTCTTAAGTGCAAAAAGCTCTGCCCGTTACAGTCACTGTGTCGGCACTACCTCGTCGCACCACTTAAAACTCGGCTCGCCAGATAACTCCCGCTGTCTTCGTCACGCCCCTCATTTATATCCAGGCTGCGGAGGAATCTTGTAGCTATCAGTATGATAACTCCACCTGCGCGGAGACAGGAGAAACCGCTCCTCAGTTTACAAAGTCTACTATCCATCTGCATCAATCGTAAAATTGAAAAATCACTAAAAGACTTTAATTCTGGAGTGTTTATAAGTTACTGTTCAAAATAACCTTAAATACAGTCGTAATAATTGAAATTTCGAGACCGTATTGTTCTGGTGATTCCAATACATATTCTATTTAAAAACTTTCATCTTTATAACTCGTACAAAGATTGGAACTTTAAAGGTGGCAACACTGTTGTAGAAACGCCATGCAACGGAATCAAATAATGTCGCATACACCAAACGTTAGTTACATGCCTACCACTGAGAAAATGGACTTCCCACATCATGTGCATGGGCACTAATGAGAGGAACGTGTTAGCTGGCGGTCTAATGTAGTGTGCCTTATAATTTTTTTGAAAGAGGAAAAACGGAGTTAGATAAAGTGACTTGAATGTGCCACAGGTGGTACAGCGCGGCGATGTCCTCAAGATCGACAAGAACCTTGCGAGGAATCTGCAATACTTTACAGAAGAGTGACAAGGTGGGTAAAAGCAAATATTATAGAGACAATACAGGACACTGCTATATGACGGGAGATATTTGACGCTAGCGACTCTAGTGGCCCGACCTGTCGTAACCATTGTGATTACAAGTACGAAGTGAATAAGTTTGAAATATTTTTAGTTTACTTAGGATTATGTTTACTTACTTAGGATTATGTTTTCCCGGCCACGTTCCTCGGTTTGCTAGAGAAAACTTGTCTCCCATTCATAGTGCGAGAAAGGTTCTAAGTGTCCTGTATTGTTTCTGTAGTATTTGGGAAAAGCCATCAACAATAGACACCAAAATGCGACGTCCAGGACGTTCTACGTCAGATAGGAAGTAAATGCTCTTGCGGCGTCAATGGACATGATCAACACCATACGATTTGTGATCTGACTCGGGAGACAAGGTTACGACTGTGCTTCACATTCTGAAGTAACGCCTCGGCTTGAGAAAAATTGCATGACGATAGATTCCTCTTGTATTATCGGAAACACAGAAATGGCTACGATAGGACGCAGCTCGTGACCGCTTGGAGCGCTGTGCGCGGGAAAGAGAGTTTCTTACACCGTGTTATTATACTGCGATTTTTGTAGGAAGAGCTCTCAAGATAACTCAAATCCCATCTTCGCGATGGAATATGTCACGGCATTTCGTATCATTCACAGTTGTTCCGCTAGATTTCGCACGATCGCGACCGTATGAAGCAGTGCTTGCGATCATGCGACTTCTACCGGCAAGACCGAGAAAAGACGCGAAATGCCGTGACATATTCCATCGCGAAGATGGGATTTGAGTTATCTTGAGAGCTCTTCCTACAAAAATCGCAGTATAAGTTAGATGAGCCATGAGCCAAATCGTACTAATCAAATCAATCGCATGAATGACGTCATAATGGGTCGCCACAAAGATCGAAAGTTCGCCATAACCCCAGCAATGTGAAATTTATGTGAATTCTCGTGTACGACTGTGAAGGTATTTTCCTAACGCATCCAGTTTCCCCACAGCAGACCGTCAATGAGAAGTATTACTGTTAATTTTTGGAACACAATCTGAGACCAGCTTTAAGAGAGAAACGGCAACACTTTCTGCAGAATCCACCGATAATTTTGCACGACAATGCTCAGCCGCATGTAGCGCAATTTGTCGCTAATTTGTTTGATCTATGGGGCTGGAAAGTGTTGTTTCATCCGCCATACTCCCTGGCCTCAAGTTCTTGTGATTATTACTTGATTTCTAAGAGTGAGAAACCACTTCATGGTTTTCGCTTCAGAACTGTTCCGGAGATTCTTTAGCCAGTAGATAGCTCCATTCGATCTGGCAGAAAAACAGGTGGTGCTAAAGGTATACTAGGGCTTTTACATTGCGGGAAACTAGTTGTACACGATGCTGGTGGTTACTTTGAATAAAAATAAAATTGATAATATGAATCTCTTTATCAGTAGTAAATAAATAGTTGCCTCAAAGTTCCAACCCTCGTAAAAGGAGGAATAACAAATATTGATAAGGTAGTCTAATAAATGTAGTTATCATTCATACATCCATCCTCGTCAAAACTAAACTGGAGTTACGAGAAAAAATTAAAAACTGCCAAATTGTGCCATCCACCCCCAACTATATTATTTCCATGGAAAGGAAAAAGGAGGATGAGTATAACTTAATGACGCAGATGTACAATGATTACTCTATTACCAAACATTTAAACATCCAAACATAGCCAAAATTCTAAAGATTGCAATTGCAAACTTTGAAAAGATGTTTAAATATTTCCCTTATTATTTGTGAAATATTTTGGGGTGAGGAACGGTGCACGTAAATGGTCTTGCAAGTGAAATATCTTCGTAATACCAGACCTCTTCATTTTTTAAGACTTCTAAAGAATTCATTAAGTATGATTTATTTGTGAACATTTTAATTATGCACTACTTGTAAGGATATTACGTTTCTGGAAATGAGAACTTCCTCTAGACGACTTCTTTCTGTCTCGAACTGCACAGGACTTCCTATTAGGACGAGGCTGTTATTCATTCGTAATCTATTTAATATGCAAGGTGAGTCACGTGACTTTAGCACTTCCTGTAATTTTTGAACGGTTGAAGTTATTGCAATGCACATTTCACGGAAGTGCAGGAGGGAATGGTGCAAATTGATGTATTCATTTCCTTTTATCACTTGTATTTTACGAGCTACTTGTATTTTTTTGATTGATTGATTGATGTTTCCGGGCGCGTCAACTACTTTGGTCATTAGTCCCGTAAGTGTAATGCGTGTTTTTTCTCGGGAGGTGGTGATGATCTTTTCCCCGCTGGATGGCGAGATCTATGACCTACCGTCGACTAGCGGGGTTTCCCCTGAACAAGGTATCTCCCACCAGCGGGGCACCGCCTCAGCCGGGACAAGCTGTAAGCTCTCGACCGGTCTCCCGACATGTGTGGTAGTGTAGTGCATGTTAGTGTAAGTGTGTGTGTAAGAGGAGAGGGTGGGACAAGGAAGAGGAAGGAAAGATCGCGCGCGGTTCGTGGCCCGTTTGTTAGGGTACTGCTCCGGCATTCGCCTGATGTTGATCGGAGAAACCACGGAAAACTACCGATCCGAGAAGCCGGCCGCTAGAATTCTCCTCCAGACTGAATTCGACCTAGCTGACAAGCTAGTGTCGAAAATCCTACCGCCATCGGGACTCGAACCTAGGACCTCCCGATCAGAGGGACTGCAGTGACATCAGGTTGATGCACTGAGCCATCTCTCCCGGTTGTTTTTTTGAATAAAACTGCACATGTCATTAGTCTATCATGACGAGAGAGTCTATCATGTAAGAAAAAATCCAATAATATACATTTTGTCATATATTTGATAAATTTTTTTTAGTAATTTTGATTTTTTTGACTAGCATTTAACGGATATTTTGAATGTAACAGTCCAGCAGCCAAGGTCATGCAACGCTCTCCCTGATATTGCGCGCTTGCATCATTACAAAATCCATTAAAAACGAGTTGCAAAAAATCAAAATTACTCCATATCTAACATGTAAAAATATGTATATCATTGGATTTTCGTAAAATCAGTAATTTCAACAAAAATGAGGCCTGCATAATTCTCTTGATCGTCCTTTGCACTATCCGAAATTATATATTTGGAGACATGTTTGAGAACATTTTGAAAAGTTTGAGGTTTCATTAATGTATCCACCAGAATCAAAATATGTTTCAAACTAGCAGGGCCTTCGTTGAGATCGATGAATATCAATTTTGGAGCAAATCGTCTGAACGGTTTAGGCGCTAGCGTTCACCATTGATGGCCAGACAAGCAAACGATCGGCTGACAGTTTTTCAGTTTCAAGGACCAGTAAACCGTTGATTCTGGCTACAAAAGCGTTAAAGAAAGTAATTTACTTCAAATAGAAATAAGATTTATCTATTTTTGATTGTCAGGGTCTGACAATAAGAAATTTACTTTTGAAAAATAATTCGTTTTCGTCGCAATATTTCTCCTTACTATGAAAATGTAGTCAGGCAAGAGAGTAAAATAATCTACGAGCATCAGCTAATAATTATTCTTGATGGTCTTATTTTTACTTTCCCGTATACGTACGTACATATGGAGTAATATAGGTAGTATAGGGAAAGTTGTGTAAAGCTGTGGAATATCGATTTCGAAATTTTAACGTAAATACACGTTTTGGGGTTCCCTGATACCGAAAAAGTTTTGTTTTCCAAAATGTCCGTCGTCCGTCCGTTCGTTTGTCCGTCCGTCCGTCCGTCCGTCCGTCCGTCCGTCCGTCCGTCCGTCTGCCTGTCAGACTGCGAACAACACGCCTAAACCATACGTACAATTTCTTCCAAAATGAATATTCACAGGTTGTTCTGGTTCCACTCGAAAAGCCGCAGTTTTGAAAAACTTTCTTCAAAATTTGGGGATACTATACATGAAGCCCCACGGACATTTCAAATGTCGCATTTTTAATAACGCCATTTTCTTAAAAACTGCTCTATATTTAAAAAAAAATTGCAATTTTGGATGAGGTTTTACTGTACTTTAATATTCTAAAATTATTTTTTCTGTTCTACCATTAGGAAACCGAAAAATTAAGAAAATGTCAAAAAAATGTACTTTGGACGGCAATAAATGGCAGCTGGCACGAGTGTGTGGCAATTCATAATAGCTAGCCCAGACCCAAGGAAATAGAAAACTAATACGGGAAAGTCTATGACATTCTGTAGCATCACTTGTTTACTTTCTTGCATAAATGGTGTGAATATTTTATAGAAAAAATATTGATAATTTTATTGAATCCGTTGAAAATTAATTTGTTGGGGCCAATTAGAAAAACTGAAGAGGTTTAGCCGACCCTCTACTATTTGTTGAAATCTAGATTTTCCAACAATAATTTGTTCAAACATGAATGAAAATAAAGCTGAAGAATTGTTTCTTTCCATGATTTAAAAAAATACTGATTATTTGATATACATATAAAGGTATGTAGCAAATATATTGTAAACGCCCTTACTTGGATTATAAAGCTTAATACGATTGATTAACAGAACTAAATAACGTTCACTTTTGATATGCTTGATATAAAAATGTAGCATAATCATCCATTTAGTATTTATCAATAGTTTTAAAAAAGTAAGTACAAAACGAAGGAGGCTGAGGCTACAGCTACAAGTATTAGAAGTCGAACTATCGTGTTACAACATTTGTATTCTATAACTTATAAAATAATGTAAAATTTTCTAATTTGAGCAAATAATTATTGAAATAGCGTTCTCCCTTGAAGAAAAATAAATTAGGGAAGAAAACAGTCATAAAGGAGACATTTATTAGTAAATGAGAACCAACGAGAACACATTGGCTAGAAACTAAATATTACGTTTCCGATTTATTTAAAAAGTTCTTTGAGAACATTTAACTACTCATCCATGCATGAGAGAACTTTCTCAAAGGTAAGTTAAAGTATTTTTGGGATTACGGTGCTGCCTGTTTACTTATTTGCAATTTTTACTCTTTATCATAGTTTGAATCACCCACAATTCCCGGAGTTCTTTGAATTTAATTTGCGAAATAACAAAGCTAAACTTCAGAGTTTGTTCAGATTAGTTGGGCTATTCTCTTTTGAATACGCACGGCATAAAGAATGCGTACGCAATGACATAAAGAAGTATCATGCGATAAACGATGCGACAGAAGATTTCTAAGGATTTACGATCCAGCATTGGTACTTTATCTCCAGTTACGACAAAATCTTAGTACAAATGTGAACGCTATGACTCCTTTATGTCCCAGAATGGCTATAACGGTGGACGGTTGAAGAAGACGGTCCTAGGGAGCTGTGATAGGAGATAGGGAGAGAGCAGCGAGTGAAAGAAGGCAAGGAGTGAGAGAAAGAGGACAGGGAGTGAGAGAAAGGGGACAGGGAGTGAGAGAAAGAGCGGGCAGTGAGCGAAAGAGAGCGGGGAGTGAGCGAAAGAGGAAGCGGGGGACGAGAATGCTGGGCGCGAGCAAATCACAAGGAGAGGGGCCGAACGGCAAGGAGCGCCAGGGTGCTGGCTGCGGTGGCGGGCGTGGCTGTGGTCGGAACATGCTTTTGCTTTATCGCGCGAATTTGGCGCGGCCCCGCCCGGTGTCCACCGCCACTGGCTTTTTCGCTCTGACTCTGTCGATGCGCCTCTGTCGAGCCACTTGTTCCCGCCGCCGGAGTACAGGGCCGACGCGGATCCAGGGGCGGCGGATTACGGCGCGGGCCGACGCGGCGCGGCGCGGCGCGGCGCGGCGGGCCCCGGGCTACTCAGGGAGAGGAGGAAAGCCGAAGGGACGGGAGGCGGAAAGGCGTTCTGTTGCCTTAGGAGTACAATTTCACGGCAAGCTTGTACTTACAGCGTTGGAAAAGATTTTATGTTTACTTTTTCTTGAAAACCTGTGATGTTTATGAGCGCAGGAAATACGAAAAACGAAGTACTGAATGACACAATCTTGCTTCGGTTCTGGAATTAGTAAAGCAATGGTACGTTTGGATGAATTTATGATGAATATTTTATCACGTTACACAGTAACGAATTACGAGGTGCTGAATTTCTTTAGATGTCTTGGAAATAGTTGTATTTAAAGTTTGTATTGACAATAAACCAAATGTTTATTAGAAGTGTTTCCATAGTTTAAGAGCTAATAAAACTTTAGACGACGCCTGCAAGATTGTACTGGTAAATATGCCTGCTGCATGGTGTCATGGAAAGCAGTATGTACAAAAGTCAGAGTTTTGTACTGCATAAATAGCTTTCGTGGCTATGATAGTGATAATTGGAATAATTAAATATGCAATGATAATTTAATTTTTTCAGTAACGAAATAACGTCGTTAAGGTGGTTAAATGTCACGCCTGCGAATGACATTTCTTTTTCTTCCTAATGTTGCTCTTATAAAATGTTTGATAGCTAATAATGTAAATTTTAAATTCCACAAGTTGAAGATTTGGCTAACATTAATGAATTTGCTGTCATCAAATATGTAAATGAAGCTATTAAATATTAATGTATTCCTTTACTAGGACGAGTGGTAATTTTTTCTACGGAACTAGATAATTGCATTTCACATTCATATACATCTCAAAACCCACAAAAATCTGAACATCTGGATCGCAATATTTAATTCACTCCTTCTTGAAACAATTACCTCCGCTTATTTTGCGGAAAACATCACTTTACATATCAAACAACATAAATTCTCCCGAGAAGTGTAACGAAGCTGGCGCAGCTCGTACCGCAATTTATTTATAACCTAACAACCCTCACAAAAAGTGGAACAAAGAAGAAAAATCACCAGTCACCAAGAGCACATATGAAAGAAAGCGCGAGAGAGAAAGAAAGAGTAGCCCGAAGGAGGGGGCGAAGAGCAGAGGAGTGATTTATGAAGCGGACTGACGTAAATATATACGCTTCATATTTTAGTCGGCGCGTCCGCTCGTAAAGCGTCGCGATTTTTCTGCCGCCGCATGTGGAGGAGGATTAAAACGCGAAAGCACGCGCGAGACACAGTCTGCTCGCACGGGGAAGCGACGACTGCTTGCTGTAGTTGCTGTGATTTGCGCCCACTTCCTGTGATGAAATCAGAGGAATTAAATCCCTAAGAGCTCCTTTAGAGTATTTCTAACTTAAAAGAAAGGGAAAAAAAGAGAGAGAGGGAGGGAGAGGGGGAGAGGGAGAGGGGGAGAGGGGGAGAGGAAGGGGGAGGGGGGGAGAGACAGGCAGGAGATAAAGAGAGTGGGAAATATATAAATGTAGTTTTCTGTGTATGTTACATGAATGAATGCGTTGCATGGTCATTAGATAAGGTGCTTTTAGATGTTATTTGATTATAAGTGTCTTGAATCTTGGGGAAGGTTAGAATAGCATGTGGACAGTAAATTGATATATACTTGTGAAAATATTTCTTTAATTTTAAGTCTATTCGACAATTATCGTCTGAGCAGTTCAGGAATACAGTAGGTACCTTACAGAATTAATAAAAATCGACTGAGTATTGCCCTTTAAAACCACATTTTACATCAATTATGTATCTATTAGACCACCGTTTATCATTGTCTTAAAACAATATAGGAGAATATAACACTAATGAGACCAACATTTACATTTGCAGTTAAAACGTTTTATTGAAATTCTTAGTAGAATCAATACACACAGATCATTCTATAATATAGAAATTTTGAATGAAACATTATGTTTTACCTATCGTTTTACATAATGGTATGTGTTAAAATGTTTACGATAACAGTAAAAATAAAGGAACAGTAGGAAAAGAAAATTTTATTCACAAAAGTGTGCTACTAAAGAAAAAGGAATCATAAACCTAGTTTACCATCAATCATATTTAACAAGGAACAAAGATTGCAAATTATGAGGTACGGTAATATTTTACAAATATTTTATGCCAGTAATTTGAATAATTATTATAGTTTAAATTAATACTCTGGGAGTACGATTTTGTGTTTCTGCTTTAGAATATTAACTTAAGATCTACATAAAGACGTTAAATTTCAATCAATGCATTCCTATTCAAGTCCCTTGACCGGGTCCTTCAACTTTGTTATGCTCCTGTAACTTTTGAATTTGTGTTGAGTGTAACAGATGAAGAATTTTTAGTGCTATTATTTCGCATTATTTTCCTTAATTAAACTCTCATTGACAGTTATAGTGCCGTATTGATATTTCGTATTAAGTAAAGGAACGCATCCAGAAAAGCGTGAAAGAATGTATTTTTAAAAGATTAATTTCCAATACCTAATCTAAAATAATGTCTTGGATTGTTACTTTCTCGCAATCTCTTACGCAGTAGAGAGAGAGTTATGTAATGCTACACGAAAAAAGTCAGTAAAAAACTTATTCCAGGGCCCTGGTAACGAAAAGTGAATAAATCCAGTTGTTAAATTTAGAAAACAATACTACAAAACGTGGTGTAACCAGAATCCATGTTTTGTTGGTCATTGAAAAATCGAATGAAGGCAAAACGTGGGTCTGTCTGTCTGTCAACAATAGCGGCTAAATACTTCGGCCGGTTTTCTCCTAAATTGATATTCCTACATTGATCTGGCTGATATCGTGGCCCCTTGAATTTGAAACCTTTGTGTTAATTTTGAAAGAATTTTACACGACTGGGACACTTTCCAAGTCATTAGAGAAATGCTCCATCATTTTTTATTATATTTTGTTGTTGAATAGTGTGAAAGATGTTTAAGAGAATGGTGCAGATCTAATTTTTTATTGAAAACGTTTTTTTCGAAAATTGCAAAAATTCAAAAAAAGTAAGGAGTCTTCCTGCAAATAAAATATTCAAGATAAAGATTTTTCCTTAATAAAATGTTTCTTAAAGATAGATTTAACTTTTTGAAAATTTGAGTACTTTTCACGTAGTTATGCGTGAAAATACAGGAGAGAAAGTGTGGGCTGTTTTAGCACCACTAGTTCCATGACTCACTTTAGTTTATTATTACATACTACATTAATCGTCTTGTGCCACTTCATTTAGTTTTGTGACTCCTCTTTTAAATTAATGTATTTCATGATGCTGGAGATGTGCACACTTGCCGGCTGCTTCATACGTATCGGTTCTAAACTGCTTCGTGGAATTAAAACTCTTTTAGACTTGGAGAAGGGTGAGAAACTACTCCAAAGAATAAAGAAAGATAAGAGGGTTACTGATACGAGAAGTAAGTAGAAGGCGTATATATACGAGGTCGCAAAAATGGGTCCATTTGGCGAACGAGGCCGCGCGGAGGGAGGGCAGATAAAGGCGAAGAGTGACGGAGACGGCGCCCCTGACAAGACGCACGCGCGCAGTATCGCCCTCGAGTAACGAGCTGCGCGGAGATACTTCCACGTGACGGCTGCGCGGCAGAGCGCTGCGCCCGTTTCTGCGTCGCCGACTTCGCAATCACCCCGCCTACGCCTTCTCCTCCGTTCCCATCGCCACGCACCCCTCCACCTCTGATAAGAAGCAGCATGCCCGCTGCGCCTTCCGCTGCTTATGCCGTCACCCCTGCTGCCTCTTCTGTCTTCTTCGCTTTCTCATACAACCCTCCACTTGTCTTCCTCAGATGTCCCCACTTCACCAACTCCACAGCCTCCTCCACCCTCTTCGACTCATTTGGATTTTTTATTTCGGTCTGCTGGACTTTCTCCGTATTTTCACTTCCTCCACGATATCGATCTGTCGCATTTTCTCCGTATTTCTGCCTCCTCATCGTCCCTTCTTCACGCCTCCTCCACTTTCTCTTCCTACTTTTATTTATTTATTTGGTTAAAGAAAGTAAAAACTGTATATGACGTATGGGGGAAGAGAGGCACACATTTTCTTGAGGCCCAGAATGAAAAAATCTTTGTTCCTGCTCCTTTCCGTTCTCGTCTCCTCCGTCCCCTTTTCCCGCTTCTTCAAAAAGTATTTTTTTACTTTCTTGACATCCTTCTTTCTTCGCTTCATCCGTTTCCTCAGACACCTCCACCACTTCCTCCGTCTTTTAAGCTCCTTCTATTTCCTCGGCCTCCTACATCTTTATCACCTCCTGCAAATTCTTCGACTGCATCGCCTTCACTTCTTCCGCCTCCCCTATCTGCTCCGCTTCCTACACTTCCTCTGCCGATTCTTCCTCTCCCTCTTCTGCCTTTCCCTCTTCTGCCTGTTATGGACCTCTGCCTCTGCAACCGTCACAATTGCCAGTGCTCTCTTCCCTCATTTCTGTTTCCATCACCGCCACGTCCGCCCTCACCCCTGACTGTCTCCGACACTGCTTTTTGTCTTGCCGAATCGCCTCTGACATATTAACGGCTTTCCTTGCCTTCAAGGCCATTTCTTTCGTTGCCTACACCATTGTCTCACTTTTGTACTCTTCTCACCAACTTCGGAGTTCCATTTTCCTATTTACGTCATTTTTCTCGACCATCCTCTCTTCATAATCACTTTCCTCTTAAGAAATTCTTTTAAATTTCTTCTGACTTCGTGATTGCCCCAGACATCGCCAACATCATTGTCCTCGCCATCTGTCCTACAATTATTCTGATCATGCAGCACTGCCCAAGAATCTCATTGACACAGAGTCGCGGGAGTTCTTACTTGACACAGGACGAGGAAATCATAGCGTCGGGAAGCTGTGAGGACATGTTGCGAAAGGTATTCTGACTTAGCTGATTGTTGATTGATTTATTATTTCTTGTTTCCTGGCGTGTCAACTGCTGTGGTCATTAGACCCATAATAATAATTGACGATTTAGTCCAACCCAGTAATTTTCTCAGACAGAAAGAAATGAAGTAAAGAATACAACATGACTGAGACCGCTGCTATGTCGTACGAGTCCTGCGAATAAAGGAGTCAGAAAATACGTTAGATGGAAACGCTGTGATTTCATTTGGTGTCAAGTAATACATTCTCAAGCATTACATGAAAGGCAGACAGAGCTAAAGACCACATAGGCCAGAGGTCACGTATTCAGGAGTTCGGTATTTCAATAGAACGTCTTGATTCCTCTTTTGCCATTATATTCCTTCAGCTGTCTCCACAATCTCCACCGGCTCTTACACTATCCATTTATCATTCTCTCTATTTTTACAAGACAAATCGTTCAAACTCTTGCAATAAACAATAACTCATTCAATAATGTTATTCAGAACAACATGAACAAAGTAGTTCATAGTTTCGTGACCATACGTGAGATACAATTTCATTGGTCGTGAAGAAGACTGAGGTTATCGTACATGAGAATAACAAAAATACATCGGCCTTAGAAGAGCTGAGATACCGTATATAAATTTAGCGCAGTATCTAACAGATTCCGGACCTCGTAAACCTGCAAGAAATGCAGGGGGTCTTCCAGAAAATTACTTGATTGTACGCACTGAACACCGATAACTTAATCAGTGGTTGCAAAGGGGATTATGTGAGTTTAAATAGTCTTTAGGTGAGTTTAAATAGAACAGCACCCATCACAACTTTCGTCACGGGTGGCGGTGCTCTCACGAATGCTGGAGGCGCTCTTTTCCAGGGACACCGATATACGACATTTTCATCCCACTTGTCTCCAGTGGCCCTCGCTGCGCCGAGGTAGGCCCATCGCCGTCTTCACCTCTGAATCTTATACTTAACGGTTGCCATAAACGCCCTGAATTGACCGTTGCCTTGCCGTCATCTCACCAAATATTCTCGTTTTTGTACTAATTGTCAGTTCACATCTCAACTATTGCCTTGGACACAACTCGTAAGACACTTCCTCGCTCACTTCCTCCCTACTATGTCTTACTCGTTGTCTTAGGTATTCGTACCAATTACGGATAATATTTGAATAATACGCAGACGTCCAATTCAACACATAGCATTTATTCATCTGGTTAGGAACTCCAGAAAAAAGTGAAAGTCCTTGTACATAGTTACTCCCAATGATGGATACATTCGTTTCTACAACACAAAAACCATACCACAATGTATACAAGACATTCAATAAACTAATCTATAACAATTCCCCCCTTTAGTGTGACACGGGAGTACCCTGTGAACACGAAATTTCTAATCACGTTATTCCCATAGACATCATATGTTTAATTAACGTACTCTTATCCACATCCTTCGTCAACATATCAGCGTCTAAGTTTTGTGATTTGCAATAAACCAACTCTGTTTCTTGAGATTCTATATCCTCTCTTATAAAATTAATTTTTCGCATCATATGTTTATTTCTCGCTGTTATCTTAAATTCTTTGCTCCAATCAATAATTGACTTGCTGTCAGTGTATACTATAGTCGGCTTTTTGATAATCTTATCGAAACCAATTTCTCTAATTAGCTCCTTTAACCACTTTCCTTCACAAACAGATTCACATAATGCTATAAATTCTGCTTCCATCGATGAGAGCGCTACCAATTTTTCTTTCTTGCTTTTCCAACTTATCAGATTGTTTCCGATTTTAACATTATACCCTGCGAAAGACCTGCTGTCTTTGGTCACACACCAACTTGCGTCTGTGAACATTCTTAAATAACCATTGTCCTTATTAATCCTCAGTTTGACATTTTTCGTACCTTGTAGATATCTAAAAACGCGCTTAAGTGCTTGGAAGTGATTGATTCGTGGGTCGGTTGAAAATTGAGAAAGTTTACTATATGTGAATGCAAGATCCGGTCTGGTCGCAGTGACCAAGTACCCTACATTGCCTAACATTTCTTGATAAATTTTCGGGTTGGTCTTTTCTATATTTTCAAAATCATAGAGATTCACACTTGCAACTCCTGGAGTGCCCACAGGATGACAATCAATCATTTTGAATTTATTTAACACTTCCTTTACGAAATCTTCTTGATCGAGTGTAAAACCCTCCTCGTCTTTTATTATTCGAATCCCTAGAAATGTCACTTTATCCTGATCACTTATTTCTTTAATGGTGACATAATGTTTCAACTGATTAATTAATTCGTTGACCAGATTCACATTCTTGCCAATAATTAAACAGTCGTCGACGTAAAAGGTAATTATCAAAAAATCTTCATCTCTTCCCCTTTTAAAAACACATGGATCGCACTTACACGGCATCATACCGCAATCTTTCAATATATTACACAACTTAATATACCAGCATCTGCCTGCCTCCGGGAGCCCATACAAACTTTTCTTCAATTTTAGTACTTTATTTTTCGCATTCTGTAATCCTTGTGGTAATTGCATATATACATCTCTTTCCAACGTTCCGTTGAGGTACGCCATTTCGACATCTACGTATTTTATTACAAAGTTATTAGTAGCCGCAATAGATAAAAGTACTCTCAGCGTTTCATATTTCATGACTGGACTGTAAGCACTTTCATAGTCAACACCACATTCTTGATTTGATCCATCAACTACTAAACGCGCTTTGTATTTAATATTCTCTTGGTCGATTTTTTTCTTGAAAATCCATTTGCTTCTCAATATCTTCATGTTTCCTATCTGATCACGATCTACTAAATCCCACGTTTCGTAACGTTGTAAACATTCGAGTTCCTTTTCGATTGCTCTCTTCCAATTAGAATTGTCCATGCAATTCATAGCTTCACAGAACGTTTTAGGTAAATTTTCCTCCAATTCACCACCAGCAATTCTGGCAGCCGCTTGATACCTGATGACGGGAGTTCTCAACCTGGAAGACCTTCGTAATTCATTAGTATTCACTTCATTTCGTAAATTTTGAATTTCAGGTTCAACTGTCAAATGATTGTACAATTGTTCTCTTTCGCCTATTTCATTTCCAACGGAATTTATAGATGTTTTTCCAATTTCCACGTGTACAAAAGCATCGCTATTGGAATCAACTTCATCTTCATTTATTTGATAACTTGTTATGCGATCATAATCGAATTCACGCAATTTATCTTTATTTATCCGTTGCATGTCTTTACTACCCATAACATGTTCCAAGAAGTGAACATCTCTCGTTTCAATAATACAACTTTGCTTTGGGTCGAAAATCCTATAGGCTCTTCTGTTTTTTGCGTATCCCACGAAGATACCGGGCTTACTTCTTGGACTCAGTTTATTTTTTCCAACATCAACGTTTCCGTAAAAAGCCTTTGCACCAAATATTCGCAAATGTTGTACGTTTGGTTTTCGTTCTGACCAAATTTCCATTGGAACTTTCTCTTTGTCTTGTGAATTCGGCGTAATATTACGAACGTATACTGCTGTTTGTGCCGCTTCTCCCCAAAAATTAGCTGGTAGCCCCGAATCGATCAAAATCGTTCTGGTCATATCTAAAATAGTGCGATTTGCTCTTTCAGCAATCCCGTTGCTTTGAGGACTGTAGGGTGTTGTTCTTTCGTGCTTTATACCCTTTTTTGCGTAGAAATCTATTAATTCCGATCCTGTGAATTCGCCCCCGTTGTCAGATCTTATGTTTTTCACTTTGAGACCTGTTTCAGTTTCCCTTCTTGTCACAAATTCTTTAATTTTTTCAGTACAATCAGATTTATGCTTCAATAATTCAATAAAATATCGTCTGCTGTACTCATCCACAATAGTCAAAATATATCTGTTCCCTCCAATTGTCTTAACAGGTATTGGGCCAAGCAAGTCTACATGCAATCTCTCTAATATTTGTTTCGTGGTTTCCCCATGAATACTCTTATGTGAAGCGCGAGTAAATTTACCAAGTATACAAGCTTCACAATCATCTTTTTCGACATTAAAGTCACTCAAGCCCCTAACCATTTGTTTCTTCCATAATTCTTCCAGATAACTGCGATTCATATGGCAAAACCGCCTGTGCCACAGATTTACGACATTTTCACATTTGAAACATAATACATCAGCAGATTTCGAACCATTATCTCCTATGTTATTTTCATTAATGTTATTTCCAGTTTCTACAGTCATCTCAAATATAAAATTGTTCCCATCAAACGTTCCATTTGCTACGAGATCATTGTAAGTATCATATATTCTCACACCCTTATTGTCAAGTACGATTTTCTTGTTTCTTTTTACCATACTTGCCGCCGACAGTAGATTAGTATTCAAATGTGGAACATGCAAAACCCTTTCCATGACGATTTCAGATATATTCCCCAATTCATTATCACAATATCCCTTAACTTTTCCAACAAAATCTGAATATATTTTTCTCCCAGATTCTGCCGTTTCAATTTCGATCTTCGCACGTATCGGATCCCGAAGTAAATCAATTTCTGACGTCATGTGTGTCGTGCAACCCGAATCAAGATACCACACTTTCTTTCGTCTATCATCATCTTCAATTCTTGTTTCATTGGCCACTAACACCCGTTCTTTTTCCCAATACCTTTTAGAATTCAATTTTCGAGATTTTAAATCATTACAGTTATCGACATCTGTAAGTTTTTTATCTGTCTTATTAAATTCGTTTTTTGAATCATTCTTGCGGTAAGTAACATTGTCTCTATTTCCCTTTTTATGCCAGCAGTTTCGAGCTATATGACCTAATTTGCCGCAGAAGTAGCACGCCAACTTTTTCGTTTCCCTAACTTTATAGGCGTTATTTTCTTTTTCGCTATTAAATAAGTTTTGCCTCCTTTCGAAACGCAGAAGATTCTCGCGCATGTGTTCATACGTGAGATGTTGATTCGCCAATAATGCCGTTGCTACCTCATTATAATTTCTTGGTAACCCATTAAGAACATATTGAATCAATTCTTCTTTTTCTATTTTAGCACCCAATTCATGTAATTCACATATTATACCTCTCGCTCTTGTTAAAAAATCGTCTATTGACTCTTTGTTCATTAGTTCCAATTTAGCTAATTTAATTTTTAAATTAACTAATCTGTTTTTATTAATTCCTTCATGACGACGTTTTAACAAATCCCACAGTTCTTTTGCATTATTGACTCCTCTACTAGCCAAAATTTGTTCATTAGAGAGAGTCAAAATTATAATGCCCATTACTTCATCATTTTTCTTCGACCAAGTTTCCCAATTTTTAACACTTTCTTCGTTACCTTCAACCTTTCGTGGTTCGTCTCGAACTATTACTTCATCGAACAGATGTCTAGACTTAATTAAAGCACTGACCTTTATTTTCCACAAGTCGTAGTTTTGATCCGTCAGCAACTCGATCCTTGCAAACGATGAAGCCATTACATCAGTCATGATTCTTGCGATGATTTTGTCAAACGAAGAGGCAACCACGCTCTGCTACCAGATTCTTACTCGTTGTCTTAGGTATTCGTACCAATTACGGATAATATTTGAATAATACGCAGACGTCCAATTCAACACATAGCATTTATTCATCTGGTTAGGAACTCCAGAAAAAAGTGAAAGTCCTTGTACATAGTTACTCCCAATGATGGATACATTCGTTTCTACAACACAAAAACCATACCACAATGTATACAAGACATTCAATAAACTAATCTATAACACTATGTTTCTTCTGTTTCCTTTACGATGACATTATACACTTTTACTTTCTACGTCTTCGTCGTCACTTCCATTCTAACTACTGCATTTTAGAGTTCTTAAATTTTCGAACGTATTACTTGCACCAACTTCTGTAAATACTCTTTCACCTTATTCCCCTCATCTCTCTGATTATAGCCTCCATATCCTTCATTCCCAATCTTACCCACTTACCTTGCGGCTGCCACTACTTCGTATGTTACTGAATTTTCCTTTTACTACTTTTTCTTTGAATATTCTCATTATCTTTCTTCGTCTCAGTTTTGGTGTTTTCCGTCTCCCCGGAACATCCACCAAAGCTTCTTGAAATTATACTTTTTCTGTCTCCTTGAAATCTCTTTTATATGCATCTCTAGCTTATCTAAGTTTCTTTCGCTACATAAACCAATCATAATTTACTCTTTTGGTCTCTTCATTACGGATTTCTTCTCTTACGCTGTCGTCGTATCACATGCTAGCTTATCGGTCTCCTTTTTGCTCTCCACTCACCTCTCGCCACATATTCAATCGTATCCATTTCGTTCTTTACTACCTCTTCTGATTCCTGCAACTTATATGTCACTATCGCTTTGCTTATTTCCCGGCCATTCCTCCGCCTCCACTTCCTTCTCCTCTTCCGATGTCTACTACAACGCTTCTCATTCTCGTCCGCTTCCTCCTCCTCCGTTTTCTGCCGAGTTCGTCGTCGCCTCGGCGCTAATCCATTAAGTGTGCAGACGGCACCGCACAGCGCAGGCGGAGCACGCCGCACGAGGCGGACGGACGCCTGTTCAAAGACGCTCTGCACTCATCAGATTGACTTGCAGCTCCTCGTCTCGCCCCCGACGCCGCGACGCGCGCCCGTGCGTCGCCAGCCAATGCGTCTCAAACGCGGCCGGGCGGCGCGCTGATTGCCAACTCGCGCTCAGCATACGCTCAGGCACACGCCCATGCCTACCCACAAATCCACATGTATGTCATCACCCGAACCACGCTTCACTTGCATGGTCACTTTTAAGTCCACGCTCGTGACCTCGCTCACGTTCGTTTCCACTTTCATTCTCTCGCCCACACTTATGCCTGAAGTGTTACTAGAATAGAATTTATAACAAAATATTCTGTAACCGTTATAAGAAACTATGTGCTCTACTGCTAGTGGTTCCACTGTTTGAAACCACTACTAATGACCAACAAATATAGGTATGCAACCCGCGCAACGTATATGTATTAAGTGAAATGGGTTGCAGTCTCCAGGTGCCAGACTACTTGAAGCAATGTTTTTACTTTCGACGCTCTGTCCTGTAGTATCAGCTATGGATTTGCACAGAAAGTATCTGTTTTCACAAAATAATCGAAAGCGAGTTACGAAGGAAATAATTTGAGAATTTCTTCTTATCTTTATTATTGTTCTGAATTAATCATATACTCTGTAGGAAGCGATACTTTGCGACTTTGCAAGCCTTCCATACTTAAAATATCTCAGATACGCTAGTGAAATGTGATTTGATGGTTCTACACAAACTGCACACTACACAAACTGCATTTATTAACATCTGTCGGGATCCCTCTGTGCCTGCGGAAATAACACGTTCAATTCATATATTATTTAAATAAGTGAATTCAAAAAGCGTGGTATTGTTGTGTGCTCCTTAAATAATGTATTTTAGGTAGGTGTCTTACTCATTTTCTGTGACGAAGCGCGCTGGTTTAACTTTTTCTTGAGTATTAGAGTAATTTCTTCTGACCTGAAGGGTCGTGCTGTAAGCTTGTTCATCTTCATTTAATTTTATTTTATATCACCGGATCTTTAGATGTTCTTCGATATTTCACCGACTCATGAGCTGGAAGAGCAGAAAATTCAATAATTTATTATAGTTAGAAGTTGATTTTTAGTCACTGAAAAGTCCGGATTTAAACCTCAAAATGCTGGCCACTCGCCTGAGAACCCATGCCGAGAGCTGGGGTAATGCTCCCGAATTAAATGTCCGATTACTTGAACTTTATAAGACTAGCTTCTCTTTGATGGACAAGATAAATAATTCCCAAAGAAGATTGTAGTGTACGTAGAGAGCACCACAATTACATCGCACACCAGCCTAAGAAATGAGTTGGCGGAAAGGTAGCAATAGGATTCTCCGAGCAATAAGGAATCGCCCGGATTGATTGATTAGTGTTTTTGGCGAGTCAAAGGTTAGTCATGTAAGTGCATTGCATGCTTATTTTTTTCCCGAAGGCAGCGGCAATCTTCCTCCATTCGATGGCGAGATCCGGGGCCGACCCAAACGTTGGATTGTGGGGTTTCCCCTGCCAGGAATCGCCTAACAGCGGTGCATCGCCTCTGTGGGGACAATCTCTAAGCTCTCTACCGCTCTCCCGGCATGTGTGGTAGTGTAGTACATGTAAGTGTGTGTGTGTGTGTGTGTGTGTTTGTAAGAAAAGTTCTCACGCGCTCCGGGTTCTGCTCCGGCATTCGCCTCCTTTGTCAGGGTCCTGCTCCGGCATTCACCTGGTGTTGATCTCAGAAAATTATTGTGGCACGGAAAACTACTTATTAGAACAGCCGGCCGCTAGAATTCTTCACTCAGCGGTTAAATTCGAGCTAACTGCTGACGAAAATTTTGCCATCGTCGGGATTAGAACCCTAGGAATTCCCGGTCAGAAGCACAGCAGTGACGTCCATTGATAAACCACTTAAGTGAATTGCCTGGAGCATGAAAGCGCGAAGCATGAAATGTGTGCAGAGATATCCTCGTAGAAAACACAAAAATAAGCATAACTATAGTACGTGCGTACATGACTCTTTGTTCTTGCCTGGAAGAATGTTTTAACCTATCTTATAATTATTTTCGCGGACAATACAAGAAGAACAAAGCATATATTAAAATTTTACTTCACAAATTCTTTTATTCCACAGCTCTAGGGCTTCTTGTATAGAAGAACACCTATCGCAACCAACGCTATAAGCTTCATCTATAATTGCATCTGCAATGAGTTCCGATTTTTCTCACTAGGGGAAGATTCTTTAATTTAATATCAGTTTTAATGTAATTACATTTACTCTACTGAGATATGTAGTGATCGGAGTAAAACCTCCCACATCCACCGACATTTTTCATATTTCGCAACGCCTTCTCTCCCCCTTCGCTTGACGGGAGGAAGTTGATCGTTCGCTAATTAATTTTTTGTGGACACAACTTCTTGAGCGTGATGGGAAATGAGAAAATGGAGCTTTCCTCGAATTTTTACTGAAAGAACAAGGCTAAACTCTCCTCGTCCATTTAGTAAAGGACTTTGGAGGAAGATATACAGGCTGCTTTCAGAGATTTCCCTCGGGACTTCTAAATATTATCTTTACAGAGTGTGCGTTTCGGAGAAATGATTTGTCACAAAAGGAGAATTGAAAATGGCGTATTGTTTGAGTTCTGAAACTTTTTCAGCCATTTATGTAGTCATTTATATTAGATGTTTTAATAAATATTTCACATTTTTTAGATCTAATACAATGGCTTAAATATCGGATCGAAAGCATGGGTTTTTTGTTAGAAAGTTGTCGAATGCAAGATAAAGAGCCTCAGAATAAAAATGATTATGAAATCAATATTAAGTTTTATTTATTACGAAATGACATTGATTCCGCTGTTCCACTGTGTTCTGGAAGAATATGTTGTACGACGTAGTAGATAAAGAAGGATTTGTGACTAGGAAGGTCAGTGCCTTATTTTTATGCAGTTTGATATGATAATTGTTCTGATGATTGTTAACATTAACTGACAGGGGTCCACTATATTCCAAGCATACATTACTAGCTTTGATTTGATTTATTTTAGTCAATGAACAGTAAATATGAAACAGCAAATTATGAAACAAATATGTAATGATAAGCATTAACACACGAGTGTGGTATTAACATAAGATCGAGTATCGTAAACTTAACACGAGTGTATTAATACCATTATATCGAGTTTTAAAAGAGTAATTTTTCTACGACTTATGGTAACTTTTATAAGTTAAACTTTTACATTGCATTGTTTCGTGGCCATTGACATGCAGGATACAGCCAAAGCCACCTAGCGGACAGTTCCCTACCCTATCCTGAGGAGGCTTTGGTTTACCAGTCCGCCTGTTATTATAATATTGTTCCCGTCACCTTAAAAAACGGTCTAAATATCCAATGTAGCGTGTGAACTTACTTCCGATCAGAACAACCAACTTTTGAAACTATGAATCCGATCGCTCTCTGGTTGATTGAATTCATACAGTTGTTTGTTGTCCTCGTCTTTCAGGTCAGACTCTCTGCCATGGAAGTCTTTTTTTGTTACGTGATAATTCTTCTGTCTCGCCTTTCGTTAGAGTGAAATATCTCATCCGCAAATGAGCGTGAATTGAATGCACTACTAATTGAAATAATTCTTCGTTTTCGAGTAAAGGAATTGACAAGTGTTTTTTTAAAATAAAAATACAACCTTAAATGTGATCTCTTGAAAAAACGTATTACATATTTAAAATGTTAGTCCTAACAATCTATTTGTGTTTCTCGTGTTAATAACGTTTGAAAGTATCAAAAACAAAATTATGGAAGAATTTTAATAAAATGAGTAATATTAGCAACGGGATATATTTAATTACGTAGTTCATTCTTACCTGACAGATACTTCCTCTGGTGATTTTATTTCTACTAACATAAATAAATCGATGTGTCATGTGGGGACTTATAGTAACAAGCAGAACTTAAAAAATAGTTTATTGAATCAATTGAAACCAGAAAAATACTATCCTCTTAAAAATGTCGTTTAAAAATGTTTTATAGTAATGTTGATTTTCACAACTGTGGTTACATGCAAACATGTAGAAAATACATTGATTTAAGTAATTAGAACTCCGATGATCAACTTCAGCTCTTTTCCATTAGGCATGTATGTAAAGGAAGTTATAGTAGACAAACAAGCTGTACAGATTAATTATTACACCAATTTAACGCAGTCATGCAACAATGATAAGTATTGTATGGTAAACGAGGAAATTTTGTACACTTATCATTACGGAATTTTCAATAAGTAATCCTTAAAGCATTTGACAGAGACGAAGAGTATGATAATAATAATATTATAAATTATAGATAATGGTTTCATAAAGTATCAAACAGTACAAACAATAATAAATTATCAGACATTTCTATGGATAACCTGATCTTAAACTCTTGCAAATTTTGATTGCAGTAGCATTCTTAGCAAATGTGTTAATTCCAGTAACAGAAATCATTATTTTCAGGTGGGCCGAGATTTTTTTGTTTATGTTTTGCATCTGCTTATTATAATGCAACTGATCATGACATGCAACTAAGATCACATCCATAAACTCATAATAACTTCATAAAATATAATTATATTTATTACAATTTTATGTTAATGTTATCAGCAACAACGAATCTCTAATTATGGAAAATTCTCTTACAAACAGTTTAATAATATAGAACTGCTGACACTATTGGAATTTACTTACTTCCAATAATTTGGCTACCCATGATTTAACAAAGGTGACACGAATCCCTTCATCCATTAATTCTTTCCATTATCGGCAATGTTTATTTCCACTGAAGCTTATTTTGAATTCATGTGACTTTTACCTAAGAACAGGCCAGTATGTCCTAGGTTGAGCCATTTCTAACTTTGAAACATCTCAATATAATGAAACAGAGTAATAAATTAAAACTGTATAAAATGAATTGATTGAACCTTAAAGTAAAATACTAAATTCTAAATAACAGATCAACAGACTAAATAGTAACTGAGGAAAGTAATGAAATAATAAAGATTTTCACTGAAAGCACTACAAGACGTGAAATAACTAAAATAAAACAAATGTAAAATTATGGAAATAATAGCACAAGTCACTCAAAATAATGGCAAACGATCACAATGTACATGCCCAAACATTCCAAGAGGAATGCTTGGGATGGTTCAAAATGTAACTACCAAAAGTCCACTGTTCTCGAATCGCCCCAATCAGCTGTGCAGTACTTATTTCCATGAAACAGTAACATTTTTCATTAGTTGAATTTTAGTCCTTACTTTAAGGTGATGAGAACAATACGAGGGAGTACAAATGTTAAGCATAGGGGAATATGTATTCTGTATTAAGTTTAAACTCTCTAAAGTAATATAATACTTCCTTAAGTTTAAACTTTCTAAAGTAATATATTTCCATCAGTCAAACGACCACTAATTGAAAACCGTTTTCTATCAATAATGAAAGTAAAGAAATTGAACATGCTCATGTGTCATATTTGTGTACATTGTAAATATTCATCATGCTAGTTGTAAACAATATAGTGTCATGTAAATATTGTACATACAGAATGGAAACATCTTAAATGTAATATGACACCTATTTCCACAAGAATGAGATTATGTTTCAATTTGGAAAGTTAGAAATAGTAATTTTAACTCATTTTTGGTTGCTCTGGATAAGGTGCAAGCATTTTGCACGAAACGTCGAGTCAATAAAATGAAATCCAAATATTCCTGAAGTTTGTATACTGATCCTGCATGGTCAATTTCGCCCCAACCTTCCATCTTCAACTATATAAATACAAGGTTCAACGGGAAACAAAACATCAAAAATAACAATATCATTATTATTATTATTATTATTCCTCTAAATCACGACTTAAGATGTTATGTGTCGGCTGAATATAAAATCTACTCCAGGTTGCAACCAGCTACCTAAGGAGCAGATCTAGGGACTGTCGGTGCCTCTACAATACTTTGCGCAAAATGTGGGCTGTTCCAAATAATGCTATTTCTTGCACTTCCCAGTCTTTTGGATTACCTAAGAGTTTAGACAAGTTCTTACACAAATTTTGCGGAACAAATCCCAGAGCTCCGATAACTATCGGTACGACCTGTGCTTTTACGCCCCACATTCGGCTGATCTCGATTTCCAAACTCTTGTATTTCAGACGTTTCTCTGCCTCCTTGGTAACGACGTTTTGATCGCAAGGTACAGCAACATCCACAAGTAAACACGGTTTGTTCTCTTTATTATTATTATTCCATTACATCACGACGAAAGATCTTATGAGTCGGCTGAATATAAAATCTACTCCAGGTTGCAACCAGCTACCTAAGGAGCAGATTCGGTGACTATCAGTGCCTCTACAATATTTTACGCAAAATGTGGGCTGTTCCAAATAAAGCTATTTCTTGCACTTCCCAGTCATTTGAATTACCTGGGAGTTTAGACAAGTTATTACTCAAATTTTGCGGAACAAATCCCAGAGCTCCGATAACTATCGGGACAACCTGTGCTTTCACGCCCCACATTCGGCTGATCTCGATTTCCAAACTCTTGTATTTAAGACGTTTCTCTGCCTCCTTGGTAACGACGTTTTGATCGCAAGGTACAGCAACATCGATAAGTAAACACGATTTTTTCGCCAAATCCCGGATAACTATATCCGGTTTGTTTGCCGCTATCGTGCGATCGGTTTGAATTTGTTGGTCGTACAATATCGTACACAATCCAACAGACGTCACCGGTTTCGGTGAGTGTTCGTACCACTTGGGGCATGTGTTTGGAACTTCGAGGGCGGTACAGATCTGCCAGTGGAGGTAGCTACACATCCTGTCATGTCTTTTAAGGTATTCGGTCTTTGCTAGGATTGGACAAGCTGAGACAATATGATCAATGGTTTCTACTTGCTCCAGGCAAATGCGGCATTTGTCATCTTGGGAAATTTTGAGAACCGCTTTATCATAATGTCGTGTTCTCAAGGCCTGATCTTGGGCAGCTATTACAAGTGCTTCCGATTCTGGCTTCATCCTTCCCCTTTTAAGCCACATAAATGATTGATCTTTATTGATCTGCACCTTGTCCATTCTTTTTAGGTATTGTCCGTGGAGTGGTTTGTCTCTCCACGATTTCTTTAGCATTTTTTGTGTCTCATACTTCATGTTTAGCAGCATCAGAATTTCAGTGTCTGTGTTATTCGACGTGTCTTGCTTAGTTTTCTTCGCAATGTTTCTTGCTACACTAACAATGCCTCTGTTTCCCATTCTTCGGTCAGATTTCATGACCTGCCTCATTAGAGGGTCGTCTTGATGGCTGACTACATACTTCCTCAACCCGACTGTTGCGTTGTGCCAGGAGGCCTCAATTTGTCTGAGGCCTCTTCCTCCTTCCTTACGTGACACACAAAGTCTATGTATATCAGCTCTAGGGTGGGCAACATGATGCATTGTTAGCAGTTTTCTGGTTTTTCTATCCATGGTGCGAATTTCTTGCTCAGTCCAGTCCACTAGTCCAAAACTGTATTCGGCTACAGGTACCGCCAAACTACCTATTGCAGATATTTTATTCCTGGAATTCAGAGCGGACTGCAGGACCAGCCTCACTCTCCTATAATACTCCCTACAAATTCTCTCTTTCATTCTGTCATTCGAGATGGTTTCACATTCTTCAATGCCCAGATATTTGTAAGTTTTACCTGGCTCAAGATCTTGAATCACAGTGTGCGTATCAATTTCAATGTTCTCAGACGTTGTGAGTTTCCCTCTTTTTAAATTGATTTTTGCACACTTGTCAAGACCAAACTTCATGCAGATGTCATTGCTAAAGTCATTCACGACAGACAGCATTTGGGAGAGAATCGCTTCATTCTTAGCAAACACTTTCAGATCATCCATGTAAAACAAATGTGATACTGGCCTTTCATCACCATGGAGCTTAAAACCAAAGTCAGCTTGCGACAACTGTCTCGATAGTGGGATCAAACTAATGCAAAACAGCAGAGGGGATAGTGAATCTCCTTGAAAAATACCCCTGTTAATCTGAATACTTCTGGTTTCTACTGCTTCCTTTCCGCTGTGTATTAGTAACCTGGTACTCCACGACTTCATACTAGCCTTGCAAAATTCAATAAGTCTAGGATGAAATCGATAGATCTCCAGGGTCTTCAAAATCCAATCGTGTGGTACACTATCAAAGGCCTTTTGGTAGTCAATCCAAGCCATGCTCAAATTACGTTTGCGTTTCTTTACATCATTCAAGATGACTTTATTCAGTAGCAAGATTTCCTTACAGCCATAAGAGCCTTTACGACATCCTTTTTGTTCAGCTGGAATTAGATGATTCTTATCTAGATGTCTATACATTTTGTCAGCTATGGCTGAAGTTATAACTTTGTACAGTACTGGCAGACAAGTCATTGGCCTGTAGTTCTTCGCCAAAGAGCTGTCTCCCGCTTTGGGTAGCAAATACGTGATGCCGCGTGTGAGCCATTCCGGGATTTCCTTTGGGTTTTCAAAAATTTTATTAACAGCCTTTGCTAGATGAGAATGTATTGCTGTTAATTTCTTAATCCAATAAATCTGGATCTTATCAATCCCGGGGGACTTCCAGTTTCCCATGTTCTTAATTGCTTGGAAGAGGTCCTCTTCCGAGAATTGGTGAACATCTTCCACTGTTTCTACAAGTTCATCGGCAGCATCAACTTCAGATTGAAGCCAAGATGCGTCTTTGTTGTAGGATCTGCTCTCTTCCCAGATTCCTGCCCAAAATGCTTTGACGTCATCTTTTGAAGGAGTAACAGCTTTGCCATTCGGTTTTTGAGTCAGATTGCGATAGAATCTCTTCGCGTCTGTTTCAAACAACCGGTTCTATACACGGAAATCTATTCTACGTTTGTACCTTCTTATTCGTTGAGCCCATGCTTGAATTTTCTCTTTTAGCTTCTCAACTACCATTATCCTGCTGGTGTCATTTTCAATTTGGTATTTTTGTTCAACATTGAATATTTTTCGTTGAACTTTGGAGGTGTGCGTTGATTTAGAAGATGCGTCAGCTAAGAGTGATATTTCACGCCGGGTGTCGGCTATCCGTTTCATAATTCTGTTCATCCATGGGGGTACAGAGCTGTTTACTCTGTTTTGCTGTCGGCCGTCGGTGTCCTTGGCTGGCCCCAAAATTATCTGAGATACGAGATATCCAGTTGCATATGATGTGATTGATTTCAGTAATATCTAGATCTCTGCCTGGGGTCTCCACCATCTCATTTAAGACAGAATTCACTGTTTCTATCACTCTTTTAGCTTTGGCATTTTCGTATATTCTCCTCAACGGTTCGCGAGATTCAAACGGAAGTTGACTAACTCTTTCTATCTCGCACCGAAGGAGATTTCGCATCATGTCCTTATCGTGTAATTCATTGCCAGATGAGTTTTCACCACTGACGTGTGTTTCACTGGAAAGGGATGAACCTTCCACGGGATCATCATTTTCATGTTCTACATGTTCGTCATGTGGATTGTTCGAGCGAAATACATACTCCGCATTTCTCTCAATGTCAGCAAGTTGTTCTGCTGTGAATTTTCCACTGCTGAGTATGTATCGTCGTTGACTGGCAAGCTTCTTTGAGTCCAGGGTAGGTCTCATATCTGGGTTCCGCTCTCTCCATACCTTGAAAACTTCTATTTCTGAGCCCCCATTTTTCGCTTTTGCATAGTAAAAGCACCACATCACCTCCTTTAATTCATCCCGGGTCCATCTCTGACGATGGTTTCGAGCTACTGCCGGCTCTGGGTCCCTGAGACTAACATCCGTGGGATGGCCAGACGTCGACAAGGTGACATTAGCTCGGTTTCTGAGCAGGTATGGGACATTGGTAGAACAAGGCACGTTAAGATTCATTACATTGCTTGTTCTATCCATTTTGCTCATTGGTTTGAATTGAGGATTCGCAGGACGCAAGTTCGAGTTCACAGATCACACTTAACCCTCGGGTTGTTTCCTGCCATCCGTTACTGCGACCCACAGTGGCCTCGGGGCATCCCCCCGCAGGGCCCAGCAAAGGGTCCCTCCGATCGCCAGTCGGCATTACTAAACCCTACGGGATTTTCACTGACTGCTGAAGGCAGCCTCCTTCGCTGGCTAATGCAAGGTTCGGGCCTCCACTCTAATCAGTGGCCTGGTGTGCCAACCCAGTTTCTCTCCTGTACCCTCTATGGGCCGACAACAGGAAGTCCAATGGTTCATGACCCTTCCCTCTCTACTTACTTCCCACTGTCCTCAAAATGGAGTACTTCTTCGTCTGACCCCTCACCTTCAACCTATTCAGCAAGGGAGGCCCTACCGGTAGCTAGGCTACCACTGACATAGCTCTCAGGCTCATGGGGGTACTCAAGCTCCACCACCAACTCCAAGGTCGTGTACTCCCTAGGTGGAGTTATTATTATTATTATTATTATTATTATTATTGGTGTTATTTTTCTAAGTTACTGAGAGACTGTGTATTTTTATGTTTTTGCAATTAGCTGCCACCGGGTTATACCCAATTGCAGTTTAAATAAATTTATCTTATTTATCTTCAAAACCTTGAACTCGAGTGCAAAACATCCCGCGGCTAAACCACCTGAAGCGAAGTTTGTTTCCCAAATGTGGCCGTCAGCATCGATCGTCTGAGAGTGGCGTGCAGAGGAGGGCGCGGGGCGCGGCGCTCCGGAGATTTTTAATTATCGAATTCTGAAGCGCGAAATTGCGGGTGGAGCTGCCGCCACGGTCAAAGTCACGAGAAAAAAAAACTGTATGTCAGCAACCACCGCCGCCACCGCTGTCGCGGACGTTCGTTTCTCTTCATGCAGCCGGCGACAGTGTTGCCAGATGTCTCCAACCAGTTACACCGAGAGGCCGTGGTAAATCCAACCAAAAATTAAAATAACCGCCAAACCTTTAAATATTCTAAAAATACTAAATAGATTACAACAGTTAATTATAAAGGTGTTTTAAATATATTTTTAACTTATCTTAAAATACACAGTTAAAAATAATTGATAACTGTTGGTGCTACAGAATGGCACAGACTTTTCCGTATCAATTTTCTATTTTCTTTGGTCTCTGCTTGCCATTCTGAATTGCCACATACTCTTGCCATCTGCCATCTATCGCCACCCAAAGTACATTTTGTGACACTTTCTTAATTTTTCGGTTTTCTATAAGAAGGTCTCCAACCTGGCAACACTACTTTTAATACGTGAAGAGAGAAGGAAATGAAGTAAAAAATATAGGAATGAAAAAGAATGACAGATGATGCGATAGCAAAAGAAAGTTGAATGTTTTGTGAAATAAAATTACAGTATAGAGTTGCACAAGAAAATTACGTACCAAATGTACATTTTACTTTATTTTTTTAATCAGTCAATGTTGGCGCGTTGAAAAGTGATGCGATAGATAACGCCTGGGTTTCCTATATTTGACACAGAATTTCGCAAAAAATATTCATATTTTTGAAAAATTGAACATGACCTCATTTGAAGATCTGTTTTTTATGAACATATTTAATTAAGAAAAAATGTATTTTCATAATTGTAGTTGTAGAAAGACACCGAAAAACTTTTGAATTTTTTCAATTTTCGAAAAATCAGAGTTTTCATCAATGAACATGAGACCTGCGCCATTCTCTTAAACTTTCTTCAGACTATCCAACAACAAAATTTAATCAAAATTATTGGCGCCATTGTTTTGAGAAGATTGAAAATGTTCAAGGGCTTCATGTAAAGTACCCCCCAAAATTAAAATATGGGTTTCACGTTCAAGGGTCCACGACTTCAAACAGATTGATCGGGGAACAACATTTTGGAGAAAATCGTCTGAATTGTTTAGTCGCTAGCATAGTTCACAGACGGACGGACAGACACACGTTTTTTCGTCAATCGATTTTTCGGTATCAAGGATCCATAAAACGTGGATTCTGGCTGCACCACGTGTTAGAGGATTTTTTTCACTAAATTTAACAACTGGATTTATTCACCTTTTCGTTACCAGGGCCCTATAATAAGAGTTTTTCTGCTGAAAATCCGCCGTTTTCTCGCGCAGCATTACATAACTTTATCTATGCTACGTACGTATACTGGAAAATAAAAATAGAATATTGTTGACTAGAGCAATTTACCTGCAGAAATGCTAACAAAAGGTAAACCAATAACCCTAGATCCACTCCTTCAACAACTAACAAAATTATATTACTATATTTATTGTTTTAGTAAAATGATACTATTGTATTTGGCGGTGTGGTTCACGCTAATTGCTGCTGAGCCTTATCGATATGCAGACTCCGTTCTTGCTGCGATTAACTTTGCTTTTCTAGGGGCTCAATGAGAGGCGAATGTCTGCCTCTTCAGTGGTGTGTTCACACGGATTTACGCGGATGACAGACACATTAGAAATTGCAAAATTTATGATACTTCAAATGTGTGCGAGGGTTCCCCGCAGGGGGGATCTTGGCTGCGCAGGTGGACACGATCTCCTATGGAGAGTTGTAGACGACACTCACGTCATTAGCTTCCAGGTGGAGTCAGTGAGTAGGTGATGCTCTGCTCCTGGTTACCGGGTTCTGCCTGATAACCCATCAGTTGGGCTCCTGGGACGTCAACCTTAGGGCAGGATTTGGTGAAGGAGATCCTCCGGAATCCACGTACAGACGTCCGGCGGGAAACTGATACCTTCGGCTTCGTCGTGGCAGTGGCCTACTCTCTGGGCAAAGAAGAGGGGCTTCTCCTGGCGCGTGTGAGTGGCGCATTAATTAGACACCGGTACTAGCCTGGGTATCTAGTAGCTCTGAGCTGGCAGGGCGGCCCCACCCAGGCACTGAATGGGGAAGTTTCCGTGAATGCAAACTGCGTTCCAACGGGATCCAGATGCCACCAGCCCGTCGACGTACTTGTGCGGAAATGGGGAGTGCGGATAAAGGCCAACGCCTTGATGCTCACTCCGGGACTTGTGCCTCTGGTAGAGCGTAAATAGTGTGGAGAAGTGGACGACGCAGGGTTCCAAACGGTGCAAGTCTCGACATTCTGTACATATAAATAAATGTCT
Organism: Acheta domesticus; assembly: GCA_031308135.1. Taxonomy (NCBI): domain Eukaryota; kingdom Metazoa; phylum Arthropoda; class Insecta; order Orthoptera; family Gryllidae; genus Acheta; species Acheta domesticus. The sequence continues at coordinate 213,395,550 of JAHLJT010004567.1, forward strand.
TTATTTGTGGCGAGGCTCAGGCCATTTAGCCTGCTCTTCCGCTTAACCTCTTTCAAAATTTTATTATATTAGTGCGTAATAGAAGGAGGTCATTCAATGAGAAATACGTACGCAATTTGGGTGAAAGTTTTCTCACATAGAAGACAGAAATGAAAGCGAGGGAGGAAAGAGTTGATAGAGGAGGAAAGCTGTCACAGCATTTACATGTTTAAATTTATTAATTTCAAGTTAGATTGTAATTTAAAAATTAATCTAAAATATATCAAGTTAATCACTATGAGATTTTACTAAAAATTTAGAGAAATTATCTTTCTGTGACTAGGCAAGTTATGTGACTAGACTCATACATAAACATTCGTATGAGCAAATGTGCCAGTCTTTAAGGAACTAGCGAAGTACAACTAATTAACTCGTGCGCGTCTGTTGCGTGAATTGCCACACAACCCAGAACGCAATGTTTCAATGAGCGACATCGCAACCAGTGGACGAAACAGTGGGAGGAGCCCCCAGCCTACCGCGCTCAAGGCAAGACTTTTTTTCAACTTTCCCCCGCCAGTAGCCCTGACGGGGCGGTCGTTTATTTTCTTTGGGGTGTACATGCGCCGCAGATCTATGGCTTAGGCGGCATAGAAGGGGGGCAGCTTATTAACTAACTTAATACTAACTTAACCTATGGATGAAGTCGTCACTTTGGCTGGCAGCCTAAAATTTAAGTTTTTGGTTAACGTTCTTTTGTCTTTGCCTTGTTTGCTCTGTTTCTTGAATTATTTTTGATCATTTACACTAAGATTTATTTACAATTCACACTCGCACATACTTCCACATGACACTATGTGCACTATTTACATTGCACTGTTCGCCACGGCGCCGACTTCGCTCAAAGCGTCCGTGGCGGGTAGGCACTATGCGCCCTGGTGGCGGTAGCTGACGGGCCCCGCTTCGTCACCGGCCGCCGGTCCCTCACTCGTCCCGCGCGGGGCCTCACGCCGCTGCTCGCAGAGCTCTGCAGGCAAGACAGCACCTCCGCCAGGAAAAGAGGCGGCGGCGGCGCGGGCAGAAGTTCTAATCCGCGCTTTCGGAGAAGTTTTGCCTCGGAAGCGCGCGTGGAAAGCCAGCTCCAGGCGGGCGCACCGGCGGGCGGCCGACGCGCAGTGGGGCAGCCGCGGTTCAAAGGCTGTTGCGACGTTGTTTATTCTCGAATTTTTCGTCTCGCAAAGCAACCGTACAGGTACAACCTCAAAGCGCGGTGATACTGCTTTGTTTGAAATTTATTAAACGTAATAAGATATACAAACATACATGTATAACATAATTTTCTGCGTTTCCAGGATTGTGTCATTACGTTTGAGCAATTACAGAGAGATAGAACCTTGAGGTATTTTGCATATTATTACTTATGGTTTAAGAATATGATGCCGAAAGAGACTTTTTAAGTTGAGCGTCTCCATGAGATAGAAAAAAAAATTAAAAACCAAGCCTGTCACTTTAAAATGTTTTGCTATTGGCCTATTTGGCGCTACAATGTGGTAGATTTTGCGGCGCACAATTAGGTTTTGCAGTTTGAGTGACGGTTTAAAAGGCATGGCAATCCCTTACTACATTACGCCGCGTGGAATCGCATGCTTCAGAACTTGAGATCTGGGAATCGTAGTGGAAGTATGGAAAATGCCCGTGCACACGTACCAGAAGCGCACGTACGTGGCCTGGCTATTCTTGAGAGGGAACAGTGACTTGTGCGTGGAATGTGAACATTTCTCGGTGTTTTTGATTCTGGTTTGTGATACGGCTTTATTTCTAGGTTATACGAAATAGTGGCAAAGTATATTTTATTGATTTTAATGCTGAACATTGTAAATCATTGTCTTAATAAATTTTGTCATTGCTGCTATTTCTTATGATTTGGAACATTTCAATTTTAATGAATTATGACATAAAGTAATAACGGATGTTATACAATTAATAATTACATATTAAAGTTAATTAAATACTTCAAAATAGCACATGATCTTTCGGGTATCTCCTGGAAGATAGACATGTAGTGATGATAACTGACTTTTGAAGAACAGATATAATACAATATTTTCACTTTCAAGATCATAAAACTCTCAATAATAATAATAATAATAATAATAATAATAATAATAATAATAATACAATAATAATAAAAAGAAGAAGAAACCGCGTATAAAAGGCGTCGCTGTTCACGCGTCTACACTTTCTACTCTAGTAAAGCGGGCCTTCAGAGTTAAAGATTTATGATAGAAACGGGTGAGCAGATGTAGCTTGAAAAGTACGCAGTGGGTACCGCTGCGTGAGCCGCATTAACTGTCATTTCCAAGCAGAATTTAGGAACTTAAATAGGTTAAACATAAACTAGAAGAACTCAGATATTCACAATTCAAAATCTTTACTTCACAATTGCAACCAAACTCTGCTTCACTCTGGTCAGCTATAAAAGTAATAACCAAAGATATAAAACATTTTACTTGTAAACCTTTAAAACCTAACAATATTATAGCTACTTCAGATATAGAAGAAGCCGAACTACTAGGGAAATATTTTGAGAAGTCATTTACACCCAATTCTTCCTTAAACGATAATTTTACCCAAAGTATAACACAAGAATTAGCAAACCCCTTCTACACAGTGCCAGAACGAATAAAATTCATTCCTCCTTCTGAAATAATCTTTTTAATTTCAAAACTGAAAAACAAGAAAAACCCCAAGTATTGATCAAATCCCTAATTTCGTTATTAAAAACTTCCCAAACCAATAGTTTGCTCTTTGACAGCCATCTATAATGCCTGCCTACGATTAAACTACTTTCCCACCGAATGGAAACTGCCTTAATTCTGCCTATTCCTAAACGTAAAAAAGACCACTCAAAACCGGAAAATTTTAGACCCATTAGTCTACTACCAACACTTTCAAAAATATTCCAGAAAGCTATCTTAGCTAGAATCAAGAAATTCATTGGTGATAACTAGGGCCCGGATAATTATGTAATTACATATTTCCGTATGTTAACTCTATCAAGTCAAAACCACAATATATTTACGTTTCATATCGATTAGGGCCTAAAACTGATGACTTTTTAGTACATATATTTACATATTTTACCCGAAAGTACATATATTTACATATTTTTCACAAAAGTACATATTTTTAAATATTTCTTAATATTTTCGTTTTTCTGCATTCTTTTTGTATAATTCTTCATTTATCCTACATGTTTCTGATAAGGAATAACCAAGACAAACAATTCAGCATTGTCAAACAATTTTTCGGCAGCCTCCTCTCCAAATTGGCGCTATTGCAATTCATAAAAATGTTGATATTGCAGCACGCAGAATCCTACAAAAGGGCAAGGTGTTGCACTCCAAAGCTTCCAGTGTGTAGATTTCAGCGCGAGTGAAGCAGAGAACAAAATACTACTCAGAAATAAATTTAGTGTATGAAAATGGTACGTCTAGCAAGCGATAACTCGCCCCCACAACGTATTTTTCAGAGGTCTCTCTTGACCTTAATGCCCTTCGCCAAAAATTACACGCACCAACGCAGCTCAGAAAGCGCCATTGACAGTTTTCTTTCCCCGTTTGTTGCACTGAAGCCTAAACCCTTGTTTGTAAAGTATCTCTCTGAGGTGAAAATCTAAAGTAAAATCATGATGTGGTACTACAGCTTTTGGATAAGAAAAGGACAGAAAATAATTCAAGGCGATTGTCTTAAACCTTGTGGTAACGCAAACTGGGAATTTGCCATAGGCAAAGTTTGGTTTATCTTTTCAGAGAAGTCAAGCAATAGCGTCTTGGGTAAGAACATTATTACAGAAAGCTGAGTTTGTGCTAAGAGTCAATTGATTAAATATCAACCAGCATTGTTTTTATTCCCTAATCCGTGAATAGCATTGAACAGTGACATGTTGGAACAAAGTTTGAATATACACCAGTAACTTCATGCGATATGGAACACTTGGTCGGTGCAAGGCCTTCGAACATATAATAGGAAAAATTTCATCCCTATAGAGTATTTGAGTAAACTCCTCGTGTGCATGCTTGCGGATGAGCCGTTCCGTCTCTCACAGGTAGAATACTTCCCGTGCACTAGTGGAAACAAACGAGGCGTCTCGGCGCCCTAATAGGGAACTGATAATTTGTTTCCAGAAATAGCTATAAAATTCTAAGAAATTTCCAAAAACGTGTTTTTTCGTGTTTTGGCGCTGTGATCTTGGTAAGTATGCCGGGAACTAAATCAACGCCACTTAACTAGATGTAGGTGGTGTTGATTAAACTCCGGTACAATACTGACGAAGAGAAAGACAGAGACACGAGGACAACGAATAAGAAGAAGACGAAGAAAACAATGACGAAGGAGACGACGTAGAAAAAGGAGACGACGACGTAGAACGAGGAGACGACAAAGAAGAAGAAGAAGAAGGAGGAGACGACGAAGAAGAAGAAGGAGGAGGAGGAGGAGACGACGAAGAAGAAGGAGACGAAGAAGGAGGAGGAGACGACGACGAAAGAGGAGGAGGACGAGACGACGACGAAGAAGAAGAAGAAGAAGAAGAAGAAGAAAAAGAAGAAGAAGAAGAAGAAGAAGGCGACGACGAAGAAGGAAACGACGACGAAGAAGACGACAAAGAAGAAGACGAGGAACACAAAAAATACGAAGATAAAAACAAACAAGTCACACAACCGAAAGTAATTTAAAGCGTCGGCGACGTCACATTCAGCTGTTTTCTAAGTATTTGAAACAAATATTTGTTTCTCATTTTTTACGGAGACCATTGTAAATAACAGAATTGTGTTTTAATTTTGTTCTTTACGAGTATATTAAGTCTACACAGATCAACATTTAACCAAAAGTATTTTATTAAAAAGAATTGATATAATAATTAAAGTGTTACATATTTCTTACTTTTTAGTACATATTTCTATACAATTTAATACATATATATGTACATATTTTCCTAATTTTTAGTACATAATTATCCGGGCCCTAGTGATAACAATATTCTTCCCACGGCTCAAATGGGATTCCGTAACAATCACTCCACAACCCACCAACTTCTAAGACTTACTGATTACATAGCCACAAATGTTCAAAAATTCAAACATACCTTAGGTCTATTTTTAGACATAGAACAAGCTTTCGATAGAGTTTGGCATGATGGACTACTATTTAAAATGCGAAAGTTTGGATTCCCCTCCTATTTGCAAGGATTAATTAAGAGCTTCCTTCTTAGTCGTAAATTAAAAGTGCAAATCAACATGGAACAATCATCAGGTCATAGCATATCGGCAGGCATCCCTCAAGGTTCCCCTCTAGCTCCCACGCTATTTAACATATTCATTTCAGAGATATCTAACATATTAAACTCGGAATTATCCTTATTTGCAGATGACACTTATATTTTCACGGCCCATAAAGACCTATTAATAGCACGAGATAACCTTCAAGAGGATCTAAATATCTTAACCAACTGGTTCAACAAATGGGAAATAAAAATTCATGCATCTAAATGTCAAGCTAAAATCTTTTCACTAAGAAAACTACGAAAAATTAATGATCTAAGACTAAACAACTCCCCTATTCCATGGCTGCCCCCTTCTGCTCCTGTGACATATCTAGGACTACAAATAGATCGCAGACTCACCTGAAAAAATCATATAAATTCAATAGTCAATCAAACATTTATTAAGACTTTGAAATTGTACTCTTTTGCCAAAAAAAATCAAACACCAGCATTGAAATTGGAATATGCATTTTTAAATATATAATCAGACCCTCTCTAACATATGCTTGCCAGATATGGGGAGGTGCACCTAACTCAACATTTCATAAACTGGAAGTTATTCAAAATAGATTTCTACGCAATGCACTAAAAGCTCCATGGTACATACGGAACAATCAAATTCTAAACGAACTCTCTATTGAACCCTTAAAGAAATGGATTTCCAAATTATCCTTAAGATTCTATTCATCCTTACCCTCCTGCCTCGCTACAACAATATATAAGCTTGGCAAAACTTCAATTCCTTTTCCCAGAATTAAGACCCGTCATAGCAAAGATCTCCTTCATCCTCCATAATTTGCAATCGTAATAGTCTAATTCTTACTACAGACCATTTCTTCCCACATTAAGACAGAATAGAAACTCTTTGCTGTAAATATTCATTGTTTTGTTCGTTTACTGTTTTTTATATTCAGTGTTAAATTAACAGTTAACAAGAGGTCCCACCTTGGAAGTCCCTCGAAAAATTATGTATAAGTTTATTGTAAATATTGTTAAAAACCTTTGTAAGGCAACAACTGCCGATCAAGGAGAATTATAATTAAAAAAAGGAACTTGCAAATGTGACTGTCCAGGGATATATTCGCAGTGAGAGTCTGAATTGGAAACCCGGCAAATCACATAGCAGAAAAGGTACGAAGCGCCGAGCAGAAAGGGAACTTTGAGACGCATCGAGGCGAGGGAGCGCTCTCTTGGAAATTTTAAACATTTTGGAATGACAAGTTTCCAACAGACAAAAGCGAACAAAATTTTTTTTTGTGTTAAAGTTCTATCTGAATTCTACTACAAGTAGAACATACTCGTGCTGCACTCTGTGGACGAATAGCTACAGTAAAAATCACTGCTGTAGGTGGAGAGATGAAACTTTGTCATACATTTTCTCGAAACGACTGAAATACTAGTTGGAACCTGTGTAGTTGCCCTGTCGCAGAAAGATCGATCAGTAAGAATCTTTGAGACTAGTTAACGTTATTTTCTTAGTTTTAGGTGCATTTATTCCGCCGCTGACGGACTCGTAATTTCGTCGAAGGAGTTTCCAAATCCTACCTATGGTTCCTGTATTTTCCTTAAGAGTTCTACTGCTCGAGTGAAGCAAAAGCTCAACATGCCGAGTCTACTACGCATTTACTGGAGTAGAGAAGTTGAGCTTCAGTGTTGAGAGTAGAGAACCTTAACAAAAGACTAAACATGTTTATTACATCGAGAGTAATTCTGTTTGGTGAGAGCTTGCTAGTAGAACCTCATGAACTCTTCATGTTTTCTTTATTTCATCTCCGTAGTTCTAGTTGCTCTGCAGTTCCCTGCATGGTCAGCCTAATATTGAGGGTTCTGTGGTCTATTTTCTGCGAGATGTTCTGGACAGTAACATCCGGTAACAGCGTTGTCCTATTTGAACTTGGAGACGAACGATCCGGTATGGTTCTACCCTTCTTAGATCACTTCATAGTGAAAACGTCAGACCCTACCTTTTACCCTACGATCGGAAGCATCTTCTAATCTCAAACTCGAGTGAGTCATGCTTGCATTGTGAATATCTGGCCTATACGTGAGCTTTTTTACCTCTTCATTAGGATAACGCTAGAGCATTAGCTAATACAATCTTGGTAAATTTAATCTGAAATTACCTTCCAGTAATCTTGTTAAGACACCTTCTCTGAACGTTTCTTCGAGTTAGTCCGTCAAAATCGATTATAAACAAAATATTGGGATGATTTTTACTTTCCCGTACACAATACGTACGTATAGTATAGGGAAAATTATGTAATGCTGCGCGAAAAAAACGGCGGATGTTCGGCAGAAAAACTCATTAGAGGGCTCTGGTAACGATAAAGTGGATAATTCCAATTGCTAAATGAAGAAAAAAATTTCCCAACACGTGATGCAGCCAGAATCCCTGATTTGTGGATTCTTGATACCGAAAACTCAATTGAAAGCAAAACGTCTGTCTGTCCGTCCGTCTGTCTGTGAACACTGCAAGTGAAAACCGCTCAGCTGATTTTCTCCAAAATTGATACAACCCGATCAATCTGGTTGATCTCATGGCCCCTTGCGTTTGAAACCGATATTTTAATTTTGGGGGGTGCTTGATAGGAATCCCAAAAGAGTCCAATTTTTTCTTTAAATTTCTTGAAAGAATAGAATAAAATACTCTTATTAAGGTGGCGTGTGTCTGATTTTCACGGTTAAGTCTGAATTTTCGAAAATTGCGAAAGTTTAAATTTTGTTCGGAGTCTTCTTCCAACAACAAAATTGCAGATAGAGATTTTTCCTTCAAATGAAAATTTGTTTCTCGTAGTGAGTTCTTTCTGTAAGGTCCTGTACATTTTTTGAAAATTTTAATAGTTTTCGCTCAATATTGCGTGCAATATGTTCAATTAAAAAAAATACAAAAACCAGATTTTCTCAAAGACGGCTCCAATTTTTTTCTTTACACTTTTAGTAAGGATAGCGCTAAATGTACTCTATTAAATGACATAAACGCCATATTGCTGTATTCTTTTGTTTTTCAAAAATTGCAAAGCTTTAATTTTTTTACTTTCTCACGTCGTTAATATTTACATTAGCGACAACTTGTTGACATCATTATTTAATGAGTACATGTGCTTTAAATAATGTCAAGTAAAGTTTCTCGAAAACTCAATTATTATCTGTGAAAACTAGCTCAAAATTCCGCATTTTCAGAAACGCTCAAACGCCATTTTATCATAAAGGGCTCAATATTTGAAACGGATAGTGCTTATTGCAGTCTTTAATATGACATAAAGTTTATTTTGAGTTTTTTTGTTTTTTCAAAAATTACACAAATGTGATTATTTTTAATGATCCCCCACATATTTAAGATGTACTTGACGTGCAATTTGTAAACATTATTATATTTGTGAGGGTAAGTGCTTCAAATGACTTCAAATGAAGTTTTTTGAAAACTCAATTTCAATAATTAGCAACTGAATTTATCCACTTTTTCGTTATCACGACCCGGCAACGAATTTTTTTCTGCCGAAAATTTGCCGTTTTTTCGCGCAGCATTACATATTTTCCCCTATAATACATGTATTACTCCGTATATGTACGTATATGGGAAAGTAAAAATGACGTCGTTCCTGCGGATATGACCAAAAGTACAGAAAATGTTCAAAATATATATGCCCGTCCCATACCTCAAAACTAAAAATATTTAAATAAACATGGAGAAAATGATTGCAGTATAGATGATCTATAAACATGTAAGATTAGTCCCTAAGTGCACAAAAATATCCTTCAATTATATTACAATTGATTCCTCGGTGCTCCGCTGATTCCTTCAGCAACTGCCCGCATCAAAATGGCATTTGAATGTGACTGTTCATATTGGTGATGATGCTATTATTCTAATTCTTTTTTAGTTTATTTTATTTAAAGTCGCATCAACGACAAGGTTATTAGTGACTACCAACATACATGTTATACTATAATTAATACAGGATTGAATAACATAGTGAAAGTACAATTAGACAACAGTAAAACAGTAATTTACAAATGACAGACTTATAAATCGTCATACACTTTTAATAATTTACACAATGTTTTTATTTTTTCTTGAAAGTCACTGGAGTATAAAATATTTTTAATATTATCAGTCAGTAGGACTGATTGGCGTTCACTGATATATTTTGTACATGACTGAAGGATATGGCCAATTGACAGTTGTTCGTTGCATGATTCACATTTTAAGGAAGCTGCGAAATTTAACAGATGTAAGTTAGCTTGATGTGTTCTGATTTGATTCGAGAAATCTGATCTTTGCGATTGCGTTTTTTGTTGGTTCTTAGTTTATAAAATCATTTATCATTTCATTTATAATCATTTATAAAATCATTTATAAAATCATGAATCATTTTATGTATATTGCTTACTGCTATATGTATACTCTTTCCAAGTCCATTATTTCTTTTTATGATCCTTATTATGCAACCCTAATATTATTAGAGGATATGACTGACTGATGTACTAACGAAAACTACTGAAAACGCCATTGCACAATTTTATGTTTAATGCAACCCACAATTTCTACAGGCACTGCGGATCGCGGGTCAGCAGTACGGCGTGCGGTGCACGGTAGGGGCGGGCCTGGTGTGGCGGGTAGAAGTGGAAAGAGACGCGAATAGTTGTGTCGTATGCACATTCTTGCTTATGGAACCCAGGACAGAGGGAGCCTCTTTCCAACGGCGCAACTTTACTTTTGCGCGTGCTCTGAAACAACCACAATAAAAAATCACAATGTGGAAAAAGTAAATTCGTGACAGATTTAGGTGGAGTTCTTGTGATTTCTTGCCCCGATTTTTATCCTGATCACACAGACATTAAGTTATTATCCATACTATTGGCACAAACTTATGTTTTGGAAACTTATGTTTTGGTAAGTACACAAATAAAGAGTCCATGATACAAGAAAAGACTATACATAAGAGTGCAAATCATAATGTATGTATTCGCATATTTTGTACATGTAGATGTAAAGACAGAATTTCTGTTTTATATTTTGTACAGATATTCGTTTCTTTCAAGATACATTCATGCTTTATTGACCTTATATAGTACTCAATATAAATATTTAAAAATAAATACACATTCAAATTATAAATATGCAATATATTTGAAATAAGACTTGAGAATTTCTCGTACTTGAGAGGAAACCACTATCTGAAAGGGACTATACGTCAAGCGTAAATTTTCGACGAGACACGTTCTGTATTTTTTGAAATTATTACAGTTTGAAGCCTTCTCCAAGTGAAAATGAGAGCGGTACAAACAAATAAAATGCCTCGCCTCTAGTTCTCCGTCCGACAGTTACAAGATTCGCCCATTGACCTTTTTTGACACGCGCCCCTCCGAAGACATTTCGGACCACTGTGAGCGGGTGGCGGCGCGAGCTGGCGCCCCAAGATAAGTCCCCCCCCCCGGCACTTAGCGAGCGCGTGAACTGGAGTTCCCCGGGAAGGACCCGGCGCCGAATCAATCGGAAGGGGAAGGGCCGAGCAAAGAAGTCTCCGAGATGCGGATGGAAGCAAAAGGACAAGAGAGCACATGATAACACAAAGGGAGGAAATGGTATGCCGATGGGAAGTAATAAAAGTGGAGATTAAAGTAATATAATAGAATTCTCAAATAAAGCGTTCAAATTTAGAAATATTGTAGAAATATACTTTAACATACATTTCCGTGGGAGTTCATTGCTTCTTTTGAAGATTATATTACTTCATTATTGAATGGTTTCACTCACATGAAATTATATTAACTTAAAGGAAATCGAAAAAAAATAAGAAGAAAAGCGGAAGGATTGAGGAAATGGTGTATACAAGCTAAAATGGAAGAGACCGGCGGGACCAATGGAGAATATATGAGAAAAGAAAAGGATTGTCAGTAAATGGTGAGCTCTGTCAAAATCCAGAGGGGAGAATCGTGATTCTGAACAGAAGGGGAGGCATAGAGGAACGACAGGTGGAATGATGAAATAGGAACGGAGGTAAGGAAGAGGATTGAAATGAAAAGAGAAGAGAAAGAAGAAGGGAAAATATAAGAAAAGGATTGAAGATATCATGAGTCAATGGATAAAGAGACGATCAGAAAAGACTTGAGACGTGAGGAGACGTGAGGAGATGAAGAGAAAAGAGTTGGGGAGATGAGAAAAGAGTTGAGGAAATGACAAGACACAGAGTTGAGGAGATGACGAGACACAGAGTTGAGGAGATGACGAGACACAGAGTTGAGGAGATGACGAGACACAGAATTGAGGAGATGACGAGACACAGAATTGAGGAGATGACGAGACACAGAGTTGAGGAGATGAAGAGACACAGAGTTGAGGAGATGACGAGACACAGAGTTGAGGAGATGACGAGACACAGAGTTGAGGAGATGACGAGACACAGAGTTGAGGAGATGACGAGACACAGAGTTGAGGAGATGACGAGACACAGAGTTGAGGAGATGACGAGACACAGAGTTGAGGAGATGACGAGACACAGAGTTGAGGAGATGACGAGACACAGAGTTGAGGAGATGACGAGACACAGAGTTGAGGAGATGACGAGACACAGAGTTGAGGAGATGACGAGACACAGAGTTGAGGAGATGACGAGACACAGAGTTGAGGAGATGACGAGACACAGAGTTGAGGAGATGACGAGACACAGAGTTGAGGAGATGAGACAAAGAGTTGAGGAGATGAGACAAAGAGTTGAGGAGATGAGACAAAGAGTTGAGGAGATGACGAGACAAAGAGTTGGGGAGATGACGAGAAAAAAAGTTGAGGAGATGAGACAAAGAGTTGGGGAGATGAGAAAAGAGTGACAATGACATGAGAAAAAGTTCAAGAAAAGGAGCCAGCAAGACGATGAAATACAGGGAAGTAATCTAGAAGAGAGGAGAATGGTGTTGACGAACGGCTGAAGAACAAAGAAACTCGTCGAGGAGCGGGAGAAGGGAGACGGGCTCGAGGGTGATGCCAAGAGTGATCGGGAGAGCAGCCGCCGCGAAGAAACGACAGGAAGTGGAAGCGACGGGAAACAGCGCCTCGGCGAGACGGAGCGGAATGGGAGGCGAGAAGTATCTTCAAGTCGAGGAGTCGTTCCGCCTTGCGGAGGAATAGGAATCAGGAATTGAATTTCCAATCACGCTCTTAACAAAGAGGCGGAAATAATTGCCTTCCAGCCGGCCCCTCCCGGCCCCCTCCCCTCCCCTTCCCCGTTCGCTGCGCGTATCGGTAATCGAATCGGGTGCCGACATCGCGTTCCCCCTCCCCCTCCCCCCCTCCATGCGGTCTGCGCCTCTGACAATCGCGCATCGTGGCGGCGCGGCGGTGACTCGATATGACGCGCGGAGGAAATAGGGCGGGGAAGCGGGCGTCGTATCTTTTTGATGCGGAAGATCGGGAGAAGGATCCTCGAGATTAACTTTCTGTTTTATTTATTGACAGTCGGGACATTTGTGTGATCGTTTTTTTTTTCGGGAATGCAGTGATAAATGTGTCTGAGATCCTCGTGGTTGAAATCTAGAATGTAAAATCAGTATGTCTACTTCTCGTAAACATGATCATTTAAAATGATTCTTCCAGGCAATTCAACATGATGCATGGAAGAATAGCGCTGGGATGTGACGGCGGCATCTTCGGGAAGCGGAGGATTTGGAGATGGATCTTTGAGAGTTATTCGTTTCTAGTTGAACTATAGACTGTCTCTTACACAGTTATTAAGTTAATAAAAGTTCCATTTGGTTTTTAGACTGTCGTACTGTTTATTAAAAGATACATATACCAATGCTTCACGTGGCTACGTTTCGGAGATCAAATGTCTCCATCATTAGGCTTTTAAGATTCATGTAGGACAATATTTGATGTAATGTAAACGGAAAAGGTACTATACACTTTCCATTATTGTTTCTACTTAATTCAGGGACATCTTTCGGGGACATGCCCCATCAAAATGTAAATATCGAGTTTATTATTTGAATTGAATATAACACTGCAGTTAACGAAAGCTTGATGATTAATATTATGTTCTCTGTAAAAGAGAAAATTACTTGGTAGTCGGACCCCCCTTCGAAACTCAAGGCCGGTCGAATTTAGTTGGAGCGAGCATTGCTGCTTTCTCTGCAGCGATTCACATTGGGAGGTTGAATGGTTGATTGATTGGTTGTTAGTAATTCCTGGTGCGTCAACGTCTGCGGTCATTAGTCCTGTAAGTGTAATGCAAGTTTTCATCGGTATTTCATGATTTGTATTTTTCCTTCAGTTTAATTTTACATAGATTTGGATTACTGTACTTTTCTGACCACTCATGAAGAAGGCACCCAAAATAACTAAATCGCCAATAAGTAATAGAAAGTTTGAAAAGTATCAGTTTTAGAATACTACCAAAGTAACCATTTCCGCCCCACCTATCCCCCCAATCTCCCTACCTGTTGCTTTTTACTTTCCCACATGTTCCCCACCTAACTCCCATAATTACCTGTTAATCTCTATTTTACCACCTATCCGCCACCTGTGTCTCATTATTTCCCCACCTGCCCATCATTTCCTCAAATATCCATCACGTATCTCTCATCATTTCGGCACATATGTCATTCAGATGTACCTCACCTGTCATCCCTACCCAATCATTTCTCTATCTGTTCCCAACCTGTCCTCTCAACAACTACCCACCTATCCCCATATTTCCTCCATCTGTCGCTCAAAACTCGGGTTCCGACATCATTCAGTTGTCCATACAGAATATGTCTCTTTGGACACCGAAAACCAGAGTTTAAAGGCCTGGGACACTTCATTTATGAGCGATTTTAATATGTGTTGCCATATTTTGTTTCTTGTAAATGATCTTGGCTGCCCGGGTGACGCCGCCTCGAAGACGGCGTTGCCGGCGCTTCGACCATCTTGTGGTCGTGGTCTTCCTCAGGGCTGAAGAGCAAAATGGTCCAAACGAGAACACAGCCGTCGACGCAGCGCCACCCGGACAGCCAAGATCATTTACATAACACTGGCCCAGGAAGCCTACGACTTCATATTGTTTTTATGTGTTAGAGATAAATTATTATAATAATTCATATTTCCTTAGCATGTTATGCATAGAGGGGACATTGTTTCGTCAACGGTTCAGATGGTACTAGGTCGTAATCAGGCCTTACTAAATTTCAATTACAGATGTTTCTTCTCATGGTAGTGTGCAAAATATTGGGGATCCAGGACATTCTGCTTATATATTATCACCCAACAACATCTAGATACTGTCTGTAATTGTAACTAGTAGTAATACACTAATCCTTGATATTGACATAATACTTTACTTACATATACTTTACAAAGCTGTAGCAAATTATAGTTTATATTTAATCAACATTCCTTAGCATTGTTATCCCAATGATTTAGGAAACGCTTGATGCCAGATAATAGAAGTCTGAAGGAAGAAAAACATATTCTACTCATAATGATGTGGTGTACGAAATTCCTGAGTGTCAAAGAATAGAAAAAAACTTTAACAATTTCTCAAAACTCTTGCAATGCTGCGATAACACTAAATAAAAAGCACACTAACTAGGCGAGGCTGCATGACTGATACAGAAAAGAAAATGTAATTAGAATACACATTGCAGAATGTATTGAAGCCTACGAGGCACAAATGAATAATTATTATAAACACATGTCTAGACATTTCAAACCAGACTACACTTATAGTAAAACTGCTCCTCCTGTTTACACATCTGTCTAGTAGGAGGTCTAAAGGCACACACAAAAATGCCGTTCGCTGACGGCAAATGTCCACGGGCTGGATTCGCTCTCCGTGTTCAGCGATGTAAGACCAGCGTGTCACTCCCTGCGCATCCTCCCCCTGCCGCCTTGTTGCCCACGCTCTCCCGCCAGCCCCGCCTCTCTCCACCACACCCTGAGATCTCACCGGGCGATTGGAAGGGATGGCCAGCCGGGCGGGCGGGCAGTGGGGAGAGAGGGGCGGCGACGGTGGCGGTGGCGGTGGCGACGTCGGCGGCGGCGGCGCCGCCGGCATCGTGAGGTGGCCTGGCTTCAGCCGCGCGCCTCCCGACGCATGAGGGTGCTCCTTGCGTAGAGGCGCAGGGGAAACAATGATTAATTAATTTTTTAATAACTAAAACAAAGTATTAAATTATGAGATATTTTGTTTTATTGTTAACTCTAATAAGAATATAACTAATTAAATTTAGAACTATGTAACCGACAAACTTAAAAATGCTTATAAACTTTTATTGTGATGGGCCTTTTACTTTTATATGCCTATTCGTCCTCTTTCCTATAGTAGCTTCACAACTCTTTCCCTTCGCATAACCATATATTTTAGTTAGTAATATGGATCACGTTTAGTCCATTTCATAACTTCTCATACTTTCCAGTTTTGACCTGGGAAGAAAGTTTCTAATTTTTTGTCCCTACTTCATAATTGTTCCGGATTTTTGTGTGCTATTACATCAATACTTTGGCAATTGAGTAAATCGTTTTATCTTTCATTGCAGAAGTTTTGTTTTGTTTGGACATAAATTTTTATACGCCTATTTGTACTTTGTAGAACCCTCGATATTAAATATGTTAATATATTGTTTTCATATACTAATTTTGTGCGTTTCAGAATGTGAAGCACCTGCAGAAGGTTCACGAGGAATTTGTAGCGAAAAGTTAAGTTTTATTGTAGTTTAAAATTCTATATACATTTGGTCATTATTCGAGCGATTCACTTACCTGACTTGCCCTGTACGGTGGATTTTGGCAGTTTGCTCGGGTGCTCTGAAAGGAGGAGAGATGAAAGCATGTTTGAATTCAGACCGAAAACACATTGACACAGTAAAACACATTAAGTTTGAACTAATAAATTTACTAATTTACTCTTTAACAAGGCTTAATCTACTTTACACTAATGTAACGTTACCCCGACAGGGAGCAGGCTCTTCCGGCGTACAACAGGCTCCCCCGACATGAGCACAGTACAACCATTATGTTCACTTGCTCCACAATCTAGTTTTGCGCTGGGTAGACCCTCGGCCATGTTCTTAGTTGTCAGCCAATAGAATTTCAGCAGATACATTCGGATATCATACGCCGTGTGATGTAAGAACTGAGTGTGTGTGTTTAATTTGGATAGAGGACGTGGAATTTGAATAAAATGGATAGAATAATAAAATAAATTGAACTAGTGAATAAAATAAAATGTAAGAAAATCATTTTAAATGTAGTTATGTATTTCGCGCGCTGGGTGTTATACTAAGCACATGGCGGACGTCACGTGATCGAAAAAACTTTTTCAATGGTATTTGCCGCGAGTGAACATACTGGTTATACTGTGACATGAGACTGCAGCATGTCTTCGGTGGCGCCGAAAATAACTCAAATTTGGCGCCTAGCTTCAAACCACAGAATTATGAGCTCTCTGGCATAAATTAGATATACGAGCGTGCATTTTAAACGTGGCGCGCTTAAGAAACCTTCGTTGCAAAGAAAAACAAATCAAAATTCGAAAGAATGCACGCTTTGAACTGCTTCGCAACGTCGCTATCAGAGAGCAGCACTCCCCGGGTCGGGCCGATGCGAGCAAGCGACAGTGTCTGTGTTGTGTAGCGCTTTTTATATGTAAGACGCCATTATCATGCACTGTTACAAATCAACAGTCCGACCAACTGTGTCGGGGTCGCGTCGAAACGGAAGACATTCTCGCATATTCTCAAAGCTGTTAAGTGTTTATGGTCGATTGGTGCCTTTTTCGAAACTCTTTGGCGATACGTTCTCCGTGAGCCAGCCTTTTTCACGGCAGGGCTGATGGATGCGTGATTTACATGCAAGCGCGAATAAAGTCTTAGGGAAGGTAATTGATAACTTTCCAGAACGGGTGAGATATTTTCTTGGAATACTAAATATTCGAAGTCAAATTCTAATACTTGTGTATGCTGACAGTCTCAATTTTTGTCATTTCAGAACATTCTATTGTAAGAAGAAGAAAGGCAGTTTTTCGAAATTTGCTCTCCAAAGAATGCAAGCTCTCCCACCCCGTAAATGTAAAACAAAGCTTTTCAAGACCTCAAAAGTTTCTATACAGACGTTAAACATCAATGATATTCTAAATAGTATAAGTATAATAATAAATTTATTGAACTGTACTTTCAAAATTTACTTTATTATGCTATCGTATTTTAGCGGCCGTCCATCAATTATGTAAAGCGAATTGTGAGTATTTTGAATAACTCCTCTCCACACTGTAACGCACCCTTAACGCGCACTTGAATAATTACATAACGTTCCCGACAACCCTCCCCCATTTACAAGACGTAAAAATAAATTATATTGCAGTGAAAACAATTTGTATTAATTTTATTTCTTTTATATTTATTATAAATTGTGTTTAAGTCAGAATTAGGGCTCTACACCTAACAATGAGATTGGGGACAATTTTTGAGTGATGGAGGAACGCATAGACGTGAAAATGTTTGACAAAAATGCCGTTCTGTCGCTCCCGTGGATGTCGTTTAGGGAGAGTCTACAACGCCAATTTAATAAGGTTCTAGAATATAGATAATTTTAAAATATTTTCTACATTATCTTACTGATTGAATAAAAAAATGATAAATATTTACATTTATTGTAATATTTTACACACTCACTTAATTGATTTAATTTTTCCAAAAATAAATAGTTAATATTTTAATGATTTAGTATAGGACTGAAAAAAGGTAATATTTTCGTATATTTTCGTAAATGTTAAAAAAAATTAGTTTTATGTAACATTAAGCTAAAGCCTCCCTACACCTATATAACGCAGCGTAATGCTGTCTCGAATCCCCTTCCCCCGTGTTTGGCGTTACATAATTTATGGAAGACCCCTTAAATAAAAATGTAATATAATAACACATTAAAATTAAAATAATGTTTACCACAGAACCTTTTGACTTTCAGTCAAGACAGTGCAAACGGTTCTACTAGAATATAAAACTAGAAACTACTCAAAGAAAATAACGCAGCGGAGCGATCGCAGTATTTTGACGTAATGGAAAATTGTAAGATGAATCTGAGAGATTTTTCCCATTTTAATTCCAACTTGCTCTGGGAAATTTATATTGCTTCTCCCGAGCTGGAATTGTTAGGTTTTAGTAAATTTTTAGACTAGGAAAACTGATCAGTGATATCATTTTTCTTTCATATAAATAATAAATTTTTTTTCAGGGTTTAAATTCGTTTCAGGCAACTCGAATGTCATTTATTCCTTGTTGTGTATACTTTAAAATGTTGATAAACGATATGTTTATATAGGGTGAATCACGTAAACTGTAACATCTCGTACAATTTTTGAACGGTTGAAGTTTTTGCAATGCACTTTTCAGGAAGTGCATGAGAAAATGTGGCTAATTGATACATGCATTTATTTCTATTTTATAACTTGTATTTTAGGAAATACTGAGGTAACTTCGTTTTTATCAAATGGGACTACATTTATGTACCATCACGACGACCATAAAAAGACGAATCCAATGATACATTCGTACGTATTATCGTATGTCACTTTTTGAGTAAATTTGATTTTTTTGCGACACGTGGTTAACGGATATTTTGAATGTAAACAATATATCGGAGATGAATTCATATCACTAAAGAAAATGTCTCTCTGAAAATAATTTTTAATATTTTTCTACTAATGTTGCAGTGATGTGGAAATTATTTTACGTGGGCCCATGGAACGCAATTTACCTTCTGAATATTGAAATTTGTATATGTTTGTATTGGTTTTTGCCGCAGGGGATTTTTTGAAATTCTTTCATTTTATGTGCGTAATAAGCATGGATTTTGAAGAGGTAGATTTGAAAAAGAAATTATAATTTAAATAGCGATGAAAGAAAGTTATTCATTATAAAATCTAGTGGTGCTACAGAATGGCACATTCTTGTATTAGTTTTCTATTTTCCGTGGTCAAGGCTAGCTATTTTGACTTGCCACATACTCCTCTCGGCAGTCATTAACGCAACACAAAGTGCATTTTTTGAAATTTTCTCCGTTTTTCCATTTCCAAATTCTAGGACCGACATATTACTTTCAGAATGATAAAGAAGACTAAAAACTTGTACTAAATGACAATTTTCATTGCAAAATTTGGAGCCGTTTTTGAGAAAATGGCGTTTGAGCTTTAATGTAAATGGGATATTTCAAGCTCATTTTCACAAAAAAGTTTTCAGTTTCCGAAAAACTTTCGAAGTCATTTAAAGCACTTTAACTGACAAATGCAACAGGCTTTGCAAATTGCTGAAAAATGAAATATTAACGGTGTGAGAGATATTTAAATTTGTGTAATTTTGGAAAACAAAAGAATTCTTACGAAATAAACTTGAGGTCATATTCAACAGTGAAATTAGCACTTTCAATTGGAAAAGATTGAAGAAAAAATTGGAGCCAGTTTTCAGAAAAATTAGGAAATGATATTGGCGCTTCATGTAAAGTACCCTCAAATTTTATAGAATGCTATTCAAAATGGCAGCGCGAGCTACAACGACCGGGTAATATCCATTTTGGGAAAAATCCTAGGTGTGGCTACAGGCGCTACTGGCGTTCACAGAAGGACTGACCGACGTTCGACTTTTTGGTATCAAGGACCCACAATATATGGATTCTAGGTTAGATTTTTTCTTAATTTAGCAGCTGTATTTATCCACTTTTTTTAATTGGAGCTCGGCAGTAAGAGTTATTCTTTCGAGAAATTTTCTTGTCTTCTAATGCAAGGGTCACGGCTACGTCTCTGCTAAAACGTTTTCTTTTATTGATATTTCCCTTATACTATGTCACTTTGCAATCGATTTCTAGTTACCTACATTTCTCTCAACACTAGGTTTTGAATTTTTGTTTATGTGTATATCTTCGCCATGAGTAGTTAAGGACAAAACATTACTTATAAGCATAAGTGCCTAGATTGTTAAGTTTATGAAAAAAGATATATCCCTGATCAAAAAGATTTTTCCAATTAACAAAATCAAACTTAACAAATAGGTAAATATGGTTTACAATTCCTAGGCAAAATAGTCATACTCTCATCTCCGACGGGGATATTTTCGTGGGAACTTTTTTATTCGATTGTTCTACCTAATTTTCATTCAATATTTCTATATGAATTTAACCTGACAATAGCCCGAAGGATGTTCCAATGTTGATTCGTCATGCTACATTTGTTTGTGAGTCAGATATATATCTTTACACAGGCTAGGTTATGAAAATTTACATATGTTATTTTTATTTCTTTCGCACGTGGGATTGGGAATTTTCTTCACTGCTACCGAAGTTTAACAATAATTACTTAAAGTTAAACAACATTGTAATCTGTATTCTGCTGTGAACACAAACATCACACATATTCTGTGACATATCAGAAGATCCCACAGTATTTGGCATGAAAATAGTTGTGTCAAGTCTGTCATTACGAGCGGATCGTACGTATTTGGGGCGTTCCGGAGTCAAAGAATAAATGTTGTTAAGGAAACGTGTCAATAAATATAGAAATTCCATGTTATAAGTCAAGACGCTATGTAAACTATGACGTTTCGTCACGACCTGGTTATCATGAGATGCTATGAATGTGAAGTAGGCTTTGGAAGTCTTGGTTATTTGGAAAGTAAAATATATTCACTCTCATGAAAGAAGTGGAGCTGTGAACATATAATGATAAGTGGTATGCGTCAATGTTAGTTTCCATTGTACTCTGGGTTATTTGATAAAAGATATTGAAGCGAATAGTTGATTAATTTTTATAGTTGGACATGGTGTAGAATTAAAGTTTAGAAGCATTATAAATCGTAAATTATAATTGTGATTTTTGTGTTTCGCGTGTTAAAGTAAATTTAGTTGATTTAATTAAAATAGACATCGTATTTTCAGAAGGGTTTATGTTAGGATAGCTCCGTAGCTGGATAGACAAATTTTAGATAGTCAAAGTTGTTTAAAATAGTAATCGCGAATAGACGTTTCACCCCCGAGGGCCAGTCGCATGGCAATATAATATATAAAATTACTTAAAGGATCTAATAATCAGAGGCATTCCCGTAGGTATTCGGAATTAATTCGGCCAATAAGCCAAAAACATGCTAATAATAGAGGTACAGAAGACATCAACTGGACAGCACTGGACGTGGACACCATTTTAGAAGACGATCATCTGAGAAGTAACCTTAAGAACATTATTTGAAAAAGACTGTACGGTACATTCATGTATTCTGAGAAAAGTTAAATCATTTATTTCAAGAGATCTCAAATATTGTAAAAAATCATATGAATAAATGTTAAATTTGATTGTTTTTAAAAGAGAAAAGGCTTATAATTCATTGTAGGTGCCATCGGTTCAATAGTAAGTTTTTTCTTCCATAGAACTTCCAATAATCGTGATTCTGTAGAGAATTACTCGTACGCATGCATCAGGGAAGACGATTAATGTTGTTTGTAAGAACCCACTACTGAATTTGATAATCAGAGAAGATTTGAAAATATTAAGTATTAATGTTAAAATCGAAAAATTAAAATTAAAAATATTAATGTTAAAATCGAATACATTACAATACATAGCATTTTATAAGTACGACAACTCAAGGATTGTTTGCAATAAAACCCTTATTATTGTTATTTACTCTTCGTTTCCTGAATCCCTCCCCTTGCATGCTTGGGCATTACAGTTCTTTAAATCTTAATTTAGAAATCATTAATTTAATCCAAAACGTGTTAGAAACATTTATAGAATTTAACATGTTCCCTTTTTTAGTAACTTTCCTTCGGTCTTCCTCTGCTCCCTTGAACGTCGTTCCGCGTCCACTTAAAGTTCCATCTTAGTTGAAATCCGGTCCAGACCAAGGCATCTTCTTCTCTCGAACACGCAATAATAGTTTTTTCTGTTCTACTTATACCTTTTTCCTGATTTACATTACCAAATCATAAACGCATCTCTACCATCCAAACGCTATCAAGTCATAACAACATGTGCCTCCGCACGCCATCGCGTCGAAATATCGTCTACCCCGTTTGTCTTACGCGCTCTTCATCTGTCTCCTTCGATGCGCGGGATCGTACCCAAATGCATCTCTCCTTCGTCCCAGAACGCAGGCTATTTCCGTTCCCGCCGCACATATTCGAATTTTTGATTGGTCAACGTCGTTATAGCACTATATGTATTTGTTTACTCTTAGCTTATTGATTTCTAATTGCTTTCGTAATTTACTTCTTCAGTTATGGAAATTGCTCACGTGTTCATAGTCTGCTTTATTCACCATTATATTCCCTATTTTCCTCTATATAATTATGTCGCCATTTCCTTGTATTTTCATTAGTGATTATTCGATCAATTGCTCCTCCTCTGTCCCTCATTGTTGCTGTCGTTCTGTTTATATATTTTATACGAATTTGTCGTTCCTTTGCACACAGCTTGTGATAAATCATCACACATCAAAGATTCTAACTTTGGGGTTCTACATTGTTTATTTTGTGTTATAGAGGGAGGCATGATAACGTTCATAATTGTGAGTGTCTTGGTGGCGTTTCTTTCACTTTTGTTTTTTCTTATCCTGGAAATCAATCCTAATGGATTAGCCCTCCTTCACTAATCAAGCCGCTCGGCACCGCTAATATGCCCCAACCTTTTGTCGAGTGTTCCTTCTTACCTCAGGGCCCCATTTCTCCTCTCCTCCCACCCCCTTCCTCGCCCTCCCTTCGCCGCTTGTGTATTGTTCTCGGGGGGCGCCCACGACAGAGCCCGCTTATCCGGCGTAACCCCATGCTCTGTCTTGGCTTACTCCGCCTTTGTTGCGCGCGGCCCTTGTTAGGTGCTAGCCGAACCCAGGGAGACACTTCTGGAGCACGTCCGCCCCGCGCCCGCCGCTCTCGTGGCCTAGACTTCGACCACGCCGCACCACGGGAAAGGAAGAAGTGGAACAAGTTAAAAAAATAAATGAGGGCGAACTAAATTGAGATAGCTGCACAGACACGGAGAAGGTACTAGATAAAATTCCGGATAAACACACATTGCAATGCAACGAAGGTAACACTACTCACGGTGAATAAAGATACTAGAACAAAAAACAAAACAAAAGACTACTACCCAAGTTGTTAAACGAGGAATTCGGTTTATTACTAATATATTAAACTACGGGAATGAATTACTTTCATTAAATTGGAAATATGTCAAGAGTGAACAAAATGTAATATTTGCAATGTGTTGGAATCCATTTATCTAAATAATTACATAAGTAAAATATGCTTGAAAATAATTTTTTGTCTACAAAAATTGACATTCCGTTGACAAAATTTGTTGTTGATGACTTCTTAATATATATGAGCTATTTCACGTCAAATCGCACAAAAAAGACCAAAATTTGAACTTCATATTTTTATTTATTTTCTATTTTTTTCTATTTGTTATATGGATAAAATAAGTGGAAACGTGTATTTTTATTTTTTTCTAACTTTATTATTTTCGGAAATAATGTATAATGAAATTCGCTAAAAATGACTCGCATCACTAACTTAAAAAATCATAACCCCGTGTGGTGTCGGGGGTTTTAGTAGAACAACACCATGGGACCTCCCCCTGTCGTAGAAGGCGACTAATCGGAGCAGCTGTCCGCTGTCACTCCTCTAAACATCCTATAATCCCAATTTTAACTTCGTGTGTCATTACTTCTACTTACTTGTGGCACACTTCTGTTCTCTGTCCTGTAGGCCAACCTTCCCATCGGCCAACTCGTGTTTCTGACCCCGACGCTATTAGGTTTGCGAGGGCTAGGGAGTCGTTTCTATTTTACCCTTCTATTCTAACTCTATTCTTCACTGTCCCCCTTCTCTTCTTCCGTTTCCTTTTAGCTGGCGGTAGCTCAAAAACGCTAGGGGAAGGCGACCCCGAATATAAACCCGGGATGGAGGGTCCTTTAGGATCGACGCTTACGGTGCAGGGGATCGGAGCCCCAGTACCGACGGTCGGTGG
Organism: Acheta domesticus; assembly: GCA_031308135.1. NCBI lineage: Eukaryota > Metazoa > Arthropoda > Insecta > Orthoptera > Gryllidae > Acheta > Acheta domesticus. Next base: position 213,419,829 of record JAHLJT010004567.1, read on the forward strand.
TGAGCAAGCAGGCCACCGGGCGTCGTCAGCCAGCGACTGCAATGCCACGGGTGCGGATCACTCGGCATCCCTGGCAGATATTGCTACGAGTGATAGCAAACTTCGCGGGTCTCGCATGGAAGTTTGCGATTTCAGGGTTGAGGGATCCCTTAAAAACCCTCGTCCAGAAAAAAGTCCTGACTTAAGAGCGAAAAAAAATGAAAACTGGAAGAATCGTAAACCCCGATGACTTGTTTAAGAACACAACAGCAGTACCAAAATACCTTACAGTTAAAAGAAAAGAAGGGAATTTTGAAAAAGTAAGCCCATTTCTAATAGAAAAGTGTATTAACACTTGGGCTGGATCTGCCATAAGAGATATAAAGAAAACTCCAACTGGACTCTTGTTAGAAACATTTAATGAAAATCAACGACAAAAGTTACTAGAATTGAAGAAAATAGGCACTATCGATGTTGAAGTAAATGCTCATGGCACGTTGAATACTTGCAAAGATGTAGTAGTTTGCAGTGACTTATTGAACTGCAATGAAGAGGAAATAGCTCGAGAACTAGCTTCTCAAGGAGTCATCGCCTGTCGCAGGCTAACAATGAGGCGGGACGGGCAGATAATTCCTTCAGCATCCCATGTCTTGACGTTCAACCGTAGTACGTTGCCAGAGAAGATTAAAGCTGGCATTCATCGTCTGAGCGTACGATTGTTCGTTCCTCAACCGATGCAGTGCTTTCAGTGTTTACGTTTTGGACACACAGCATCTAGATGTGCGAGAATCAAAGCATGTCAGTGTGGAAAGCCATTTCATAGTGATGATCCGTGCATAAATCCTATCAAATGCATCAATTGCAGTGGACAGCATTCAACAAGGTCAAGGGACTGCCCAATATACAAGCAGGAAGCAGCAATACAAAAAGTAAAAGCCACACAAAAAATCAGCTATTCTGAAGCAAAAAAGCTTGTGTGCCCTGAAAGTAAAGGAAACATCACGTACGTAGAAGCAGTCACTAAAAGCATATCAGTGCCTTCATTAGTAGTAAGAGAACTAATGCCTGCAATAACTCTCTGCATAGAAAAGTATTTTAATGAAATTTATAACAAGAAAATCCACACGGAAGAATTACATACAAACACTCAATGTGAAATATTAAGTGAAAAGCAATCTTCGGAACCCCCGCCAAATGAGACAGAAAGAATTCCAGTGGCTGCCCCCGCAGCTACATCCAGTAAAGGCGAATCGGCAACAGGCTACCGAAGTCGATCGCCCCGTCTTTCAAAACACACCAAGGAGGACTTCCTAAAACAAAAAACTAAGCCATCTACCACCAATCATCAAGATACGACCACTTGCTCAGAGACAAGATCGATGGTAAGTGCGGAAAATAACGAATACCAATCCATTGATCCAAGCAAAATCCCCCGCAAGAAGAAAAAGAAGAAAGGATGGCCAAAAGGAAAACCTAGAAAATAAGCCGGACATACCCACCCCACAACAGAGAACTCCATTCCAACTATGGAAAATATTATTCAGTGGAACATCAACGGCTGTATCTCGCACTATTGTGAGCTGAAATTGCTACTGGCTAATTACACGCCAATGTGTCTGTGCTTACAAGAAACGCATTTCAAGCCACAAGACCGTTTCAATTTAAGAGGATACAAGACCTTCCGCAGTGACGTAGAACCTGATAGACGAGCTAGAGGAGGTGTTGCCATACTGATCAGCAACACACGTCCTGTTAGTCGTCTGCAACTCAATACACCTCTACAAGCGGTAGCACTAACCCTATACCAGCCATTGAAGATGACATTATGTTGCGTATACTTACCAGATGCCTCATGGCAAAATGAAGAACTACAAGATCTGATCGATCAACTACAACCTCCATTTCTTATTCTAGGCGACTTTAATGCTCATAGCACCACGTGGGGCTGCTCTAGAACAAACGATGCCGGTCGAAGAATTGAAGACCTGTTACTTAACAATACATACGTACTCTTAAACACAGGTGCAAGCACTCACTTTAACGCTAGAAATGGTACATTCTCAGCCATAGATCTTTCGATATGTAGTCCAAATCTTGCAACACGTTTGACGTGGAATCCACATCCAGATCTTCATCATAGCGATCACTTCCCTCTGCTGATTTCTTCAAACATACGAAAGAACGACGTATATTTACCAAAACGTTGGTGTACCAACCGTGCAGACTGGTCCAGCTTCATTAGACACATAAAACCAATAAATGCCAGTGGAAACACGGACAGAGACGTTACAGACTTCACCAACTCTGTAATTTCTGCTGTTGGAAAATACATTCCTCAAAGTACTGGTCGCTCATCCAGAATGCCAGTACCATGGTGGAATACGGAGACGAAAGAAGCAATAAGAGAGAAAAGAAGAGCTCTCAACAGATATAGGCGTTCACCATCTCTAGACAATCTTATTGCTTTCAAGCGTTTGCGTGCACTTGCTCGTAGAAAAATACTAACAGCAAAACGATCAAGTTAGGAGAAATACGTGACAAACATAACCAGGACGACCAAAGTCACAGAGGTATGGCAGAAGATCAGGTCAATAGCTGGGAAAAATATTTTCAATCCTATTACATGCATAGAGCATGAAGGGCAACTAATCTGCAACCCAGACGATATAGCCAACGTCTTTGCCTCTCAATACTCCGAAGTCAGCAACACAAACAGCTATCCTGAAGACTTCTTAGAGAAAAAGCGAGAAGAAGAAGGAAAAATACTAAATTTTACAACTGATATAGATGAGCCGTATAACGCTCTTTTCACAAGGCGAGAATTACAAGACGCTATAAGTGCAGCTGGAGACACAGCAGCAGGATCAGACAACCTCCCCTACAGCATAATACGTCGGTTACAAGAAGAAATACTCTCCATCTTGTTAAATATATATAATAACATCTGGATACAAGGCAATTACCCCAAATGCTGGAAAGAGGCAATAATAGTTCCACTTTTAAAGGCTGGCCAAGACCCATGGAAACCCGAAAACTATCGCCCGGTATCATTGACATGCTGTCTAGGAAAAATTCTAGAAAAAATGGTCAACACCAGACTAACATGGTGTCTCGAGAGATACAACCTCCTGAATAAATATCAGTGCGGATACCGACAGCATCATTACACCATTGACCAGCTAATATATCTGGAAAACGCAATTCAGAACACCTTTATCAAAAGACAACATATGGTTGCTGTATTCTTCGATCTGAAAAAAGCTTTTGATAAGACCTGGCGTTACAACATTCTGAGACAACTACACAACTGGTAAATCAGAGGAAAAATTCCAAACTTTTTATCAAGCTTTCTTAGTACCAGATCCTTCCAAGTCCGTATTGGGCAGTCCATCTCAGAAAGCCACGCACTAGAGAATGGTGTACCACAAGGTTCTCCATTAAGTGGTACGCTTTTTATCATAGCGATCAACGAGATGTTTGACGGCATAGAAACATCAGTTGGAAAATGCATGTATGTAGATGATATTGCTCTATTTTATTCAGCCAAATCACTGGCAATGATCAAATTGAAAATGCAAAACGCCATAAATACCTTAGAACAGAACGCGGAAAATATCGGCTTCTCATTTGCAGCAGCTAAAACCAAATGCGTCCATTTCTGTAGAAAACGGAAAGGATGCAGAGATCCTCATCTAGCATTAAATGGTGTTCAACTGGCATACAATGAATCGGCAAAATTCCTAGGTTTGATCTTTGACAGACATTTAACTTGGAAACAGCATATAGATTATACCTTGTCTAGATGCAGAACGGCTCTGAACGTAATACGATGCATTTCGCATATAAATTGGGGAGCAGATAGAGACATCTTACTCCGTCTCTACAAATCAATGGTAATGTCCAAAATAGATCATGGATGCGCAGTGTACTCCTCAGCCAGGAAGTCAAGCTTAAGGAAATTAGATCCTATTCACAACGCAGGCCTCCGTTATGCATCTGGAGCCTTCCGATATAGATCAAAAATGTTGTCACTGCCAGAGCATTTGAACCATTCATTGATGACTCGACCTAACTTGGCATATATTTACGATCGAAGACCTACTGCCACTCGTCCAGCCAACATCCGTGCAATCGAAATAACTAGATGTTATAACATCGTTCTACCATCGGTTTTGAAGTATAAAACCTATGAAGTTCCACCTTGGACGCTAAAACTGCCAGATGTTCGACTCGACACAACCAGTGTAAAGAAAAAAGAATGCCTTCCCGCAGAATTAAAAATCGGATTTAAATTAGTTCTCGAAGAATACATCGCAAATCACACAATCATCTACACCGATGGATCAAGAACCAAAAATGGGGTTGGAAGTGCATTTGTAACTGAAAGCATATCAAAAGCATGGACCCTTCCCCTAGAAGCGAGTGTGTACACAGCTGAATTGTTTGCAGTATTGCAAGCTTTGCGATACTGTGAAACTCTAAGCTCAAGAAGATTTGTCATCTGCACAGACTCGCTCAGCTTCCTTAACGCCATAGACAGACACCTACCTGTGGACCCAGTGCTTCAAATGATAATTCTATCATGTCATAAATTAAGTCAGGGAGGAGCATCCGTCACATTCATCTGGTGCCCTGGGCACATAGGTATTTCAGGCAACGAAGAAGCTGATTCTGCAGCAAGAAATGCCGCAAACAAACCATTAGAAATTAATACGGAAATACGACCTCAAGACGCAAGAAATGCCGCTTTAAAGTGTATTTTCAGAGCATGGCAAACCACATGGAATAGCATTGAAACGAAATTAAAGCCGATCAAGCAAAGCGTGAATAAATGGCCAGCACACGTCAGCTATACTCGAAGAGAACAAGTGTGCCTTACCAGGCTAAGAATAGGCCACACAAGAATAACATCTTCATTCATGCTGAAGAATGAGGAACCACCTGTCTGCGACTGCGGTGGAGTTTTAACATTGAAGCATATACTAACGGACTGCGTGAATCTCGTAACAATCAGAGACAGATGTGAAATGAAGGGGGATCTGAAGGAGGACCTAGGAACGGACACAACGGCGACTGGCAGGACGTTAAAATTCCTGAAAGAAGCAAATCTGTTTCATAAAATTTGAAATGTAACTGTAAATTGTACTTGTATATGTGACATTTTATAATAAACAGTAAAAAGGCTAAAGGCCTTAGTTGCCAAGCCTTCAAACATTAAAAAAATCATACATTTGAATACACCAATTATAGAAATTCCATTCAAATTCCATTCGAAACTTAAAAACATGTTTAATGTTTAAGATTTTTCAAAATATTTAATTTGAGATTTTTAATTTTAAATTTTAATCTGAGAGAGTTCATAATCAAATTTTCGCTTTTTAAAAATTATTACAATTTTTAATGAAATATTTATTTTTGAGAAAGTAATTGACAGATGAATAAAATACACATATCAAAAAATTAAACGAAACAAAGCAGTGAATTTTAAATTAAGTAACTTCAGAGCGTCAATTAATCATATTTTGCAAAGTACGCGTATATTTCAAAATTGAATATAGGCAAAACTACACAAATAAACAATTTTCACGTAAATAAAGAAACGCATGCCTCTTTTTTGATGTCCAGAATGAATGCCATATATTCGTGTCATTTATTTTTTTTAAATAGTCGTGTCAATTCGAGTGATTTGACGTGGAATGGCTCGTATTTCAATTCGTTTCGTTCTCACCCATAAGAACATAGGTGACCCACAAGTCACCCACGATGTTACCCACAAAAATATGTATAACACAATGTCATACATTCTGGGGGCAGAGTGAACATCTGAAATATAAATAACTCTTGAAACCCTTATCAGGCAGACGGTCATTCTTTTTTTAGTTCTTCAGCACTTGCATCAAAGACTGGCTGAACACAATTCGTTAGTGCATGGGTAGGCAGAGCGCGCCCTCATACTGAAATGTACCAACAATGTCTCGTCATAAATTATTACGAGATCGTGCCGTTTTAACTGACATCATTTTACCTTAGGACTGTTATATTCGTGACCCGTTCCGAATTTATAGAAAACTATGGACGCCAGGAACAGGTTACGATAATTGATAATTAAAACCAATGCTTCCACAGCTAATCTTAACGAATGGATAAATGTCCTGGGTCAATGGGTCACGTAATGGATAATCGCTACCGCCTAGATAGCCGATTATTTGATCTGCCAACTATACAGTATGACGAGGAATCTGAAAGGAAATAGTTAAATATATCTCTAACTACTTATCAGTTGTGATTGACTAAATGAAAATCATCTTTTCATTTCCAAAAGAACATTTAACAATTTATTGACTTGTGAACAATTATTCTACTTTTTAGGTCATGACCTCGTTTTAAAAGACAACTTTTCTACTGCAGTACTTATCTAAACGCGATCTTGACCGAGGGCGCCCCGCAGTATCTTCTCACTTGAATGCTGATAATCCCAAGTCCAATTTCTCTCTTCTAATCTTGCGACGCTGCCGACGAATCCAGTCCTCAATGCCTAGAATATCTACCGGTTGTTTCTTAATATTCACAGTTCCTAGTTCTCCCCAACTACGTGGTAAAACATTAAAGTCCAAAACCCCAATATAAAAAACTTTCAAAGTCCCAAGCGAATTTAACTGCTGCACATCAACTTTCAGAGTCCGAAAACTATTGATTCTCACGTCAAACTTACAAGTCCCACTCCCCTAATATTAAACTCGCGAGCGATCTGTATCATTCGACGGCCTCTATCAGAATGTCATTTACTCCTAAGTTTTTAGCCCTCAACGCCTCGGTATCCATCCTTCATTCTTATTTTTTTAAACAAAATGACAAACTTCGACAGTCTATTCTCAGGAGTTGACAGTCTATTCTCTCTTAGCCAATCCATCCATTTCTTACCAAATCAAGTAGCCACGCCCTCGATAGTCATGCCTTTCTAGACCAATCCCAAATTATCTTATATGTCTTTCTAGCCAGCGCCCCCCACCTATTCAAGGCCTGAATGCAGTTTATTGGCATTGCCAACCACTACGCCGGCGTTGCTAAGGCTGTATATTGCCATTTGCAGACCCTTTTAACCCAACCCATTTACAGCAAATGTTACTGTCAAAATATATAATATATTGGTATATCACAATACTTACGATTGATGATCTTATAACTGTATGTGTGGAGTGCCTACTTTTTTCTTGTTGTATTTTATAGAAAATTGAGCAAGGAACATGCCTATATTTTTTTTCAAATTTTTATCTCATCGAGTTTATATACAAATTTTACTTTTTTTGAAAAAAATACATTTTTTAAAATAAAAAAATATTTTTTGAAAAATTTATTTACAGAGGAATGAAATACACATTTCAAAGTATTAAATGACAGAAACCAGAATCGGAGAGATAATTGTTCTTATTTTGTGAAGTACCTGTAAATTTCAAAATTTAATATAGCGATAACTACACAATCAATTTTCAGGCAATTAAAAAATGTGTCCCTTTTTTTGACGTCCAGATTTAAGAAAAAAAATATCGTATATTTAAAAAAATGTCATGTCAACTCTTGTGCGATTTGACGTGGAATGGCTGATATGTAAAATGATTCATAATATTGATTTATGAAATTATCAAACAAAGTTAAATACAAACAAAAAAATATATTCTAGAGAATTAACTGATAATGCATCACACAAATTCAGATTATTTTTCATTTTACTTTTCGGTGTATTCCAATAGGAGATTATAGCTCACTTTGTTATATTAACTAACAAATCATTTAATTCGCGGTGTGAATTGTTGCAACGATAGCTTATATCTGATATCTAAATTTTCAGGATTTTCAATGAACTAAGGATGATCAAAAAATTTACGAAGGTTTGAAATAACCCGAGGAACGAATAGGAGATCATCTTTCTTTTATTAGTATCATATACTTTTTAATAGTACATGCTTTTGATACAACAAAAAATAAATTGGCTCTTCAGTTATGTTTTAGGATTCCTTTCAAAGGTAATAAAATATAACAATAAAATAATTTTTATAAAATATTAATTAGAACAGTTGATTGATTAACCAAAAAATGTAGTAAGAAAGCATTAAAAGTAATTTGAACTCTTGTAATCAAATGTATATCAGCAAGTACTACCGTGTACTCACCGTGTGTAAAAACAGTTCACCATTTCTTTTTCAAAATCCAAAAATATTCGTGTATATAGAATAATTTCATTCCAGAAAGATTCGTAAACGGGGAATAATTTCATTTCTCTTCTTCCCTACGCTTAAATAAAATGCCCAGAAAGTCACCGGTAACTGTAATAGTTAAAAGCTTCCGAATTAAAGACGCATGTCTTTTGAAAACGTGAATAATATGAATCTCTTGGTGTAGGAAATCCGGGTCAATTAATTTTTTCAAAATATTTCAAACGGAAAGAAAAATCTTTTTGCATATCCATGCGGAATGATATGAACGGGAGATGTTTTTGCCCTATGTTAGAGGGCAATTAGCTAGACTTGAATTATATTACGTCGGAAATTTATAAAAATGCGCCATGAGTTTAGAAAAATGCACGAAATTGAAATATTAAAATTGATAACAAACTCCTACTATTGTAACGTTTCGAACAATTCCAATGTTTATTTACATTTTTTTACATTGTTATTTTATAAATATGAAACATAAGATGTACCCAGGTTGTGAAAAAAAGAGGTTAGCAACGGATATATTGATGAGATACAGAGAGAGAATTGAACGAAAAACGTGTTCTAAAGAAATGTGAAATCTATTTGTACAAAGTGAGAAGGTACAGTATTGAAGTACATTGTACAAATAAAATGTAAATAAAAACTAAAATAAAAAAGAATTGAAGTGTTACTACTTAAAAAAAGTAGTTACAGTAATTGTAACGGAAGATTCTACAAAAAAAGTGTTGGCAGAGTCTGACGTTACAAAATTGGTGGCAGCGGTTGTGGATGGAAAACAGAAACTAGTGTGGCTACAAAATAGAATATTGGTGGCTGCTGAATAGAATATTGGTGGCCACGGAGTTGGACGGCTGCGATAGTGGATGGAAAATAGAAACTAGTGCAGCTGCAAAATAGAATATTGGTGGCTGCGGAATAGAATATTGGTGGCCGCTGGAGTTGGACAGCGGCGATAATGGATCGTCACTAAACATTATTGGAGCTACGTTGAGGTAGTGGATCGGCGGTAGTGAATCGAAGCGGTAGTGTATTGAAGTGGTAGTAGATCAGAACAGAAATATTAATTACAACACAAAATATTAATGGTCATTGGAGTTGAACATTAGTGGAGTTAAAATACCAGTTACAACATAAAATATTGGTGGCAGCTGAAGACGAGACTAAGTCATCGTTGAGGTGGTGGTGGAGTTCATCGAATTGAACTGTAAGTGACAACGGATTCCAGCCGGATTAAGTCATCATTGTTGTGGGTGTTCATTGATGAATTGAATTGATATCAAGAGAAAATTTGTTTATCATTCGTATACTATTTTAAGGTGTTAGTTAAAAAAAGCAGTTAATTTAGAAAAAGAATTTTAAGTAACATAGGCAAGGCATAAGCCGCCATTTGTAAGATGGATTAATAACAAAAATTAATTAACATATTACATTGTGGTACTTAACTAAATACAAAAAGTGTTATTTACTCAGGCTAGCTAGAGAGTGTAATTACGATGCTTCAGAAAAAGAAACTAATATAAATTTAATTAATAAAATAACTAAATCAGAACATTACGACGAACCTAGAGTAAAAGGAATATTAGAAACGATAGTGTTAGAGGATAAGGAGGAACAGGAAAACAGGATAAACTTCGAAAGGAGGAACAGGAAAGGCAGGATAAACTTCAGGAAACGCAGGATAAACTTCGAAAGGAGGAACAGGAAAGGAAGGATAAACTTCAGGAAAGGCAGGATAAACTTCGAAAGGAGGAACAAGAAAGGCAGGATCGAAAGGAGGAACAGGAAAGGCACGATAAAATTCGAAAGAAGAAACATGAAATGGAACTCGCGAACCTCCGAGCAGAAATTGCAAAATATAAAATAAAAACTATTCCTCAGATAGGTACAATTTTTAATCCTTTTAGAATAACAATAATGGAATGTAAGAAAGAAGTGAATAAAGAGGAAGAATTTGAGATTATTCCTGAAACGATTAAAGATGATGTTAATATCAAGTTAAATAGTAGTCATCTTACGGAATGGGAAGCAGACGAAGAGTCTGAGAAGAATGGGGATCTTGTGGAAATGGATGATTAAGTATATCCTCACACTATGGTAAAATCATATTATTCCGAGAAGAATACTGTTGTTGAAGAAATTAAATATTTAGAAGAAAAAGATAAAGAAATTGAATATGAGAAGAAAGAATTGCATAAAGAGAAAATTATTTTGGATATGGGGTGTTTACAGTCTCAAAAAGAAATTATGTCACAGAATTTAAAAGATGCAGAGCTAAATATTGAAAAACTCAGAGTAAAGCGAGAGACATTGAAAAATGAATTAATTGTCAGAAGACAGCAAAAACAAGAGATGTCCAATATTAAAATTGGAAAGGAAGAAGCACAAAAGAGGGATGATAAAATGAACACATCATATGAAGATCAGCTGAAGAAAGGAATTCCAGAAAAGAAAATTGAAATACGAATTAGAAAAGATTATTATAAAACACGTAGTGCGAGTGCTGTAGTCGCATTTTCAAATGGTTTTCAAAGTGAACCAGATAGCAGATCTTCCTCTAAAATGGTAGAAGGTGAAGACTGTTATGTGGAAGAAAGAGATTGGGACTCCATGATAGAAATGGGAGAAGTGAATAAACAAAAAAGTGAATCTGAATATAATCTTCGCAGAGATGCTGAAGGTCCAGATTTACTTATGAATGAAGATTGTAAAGATGATGAAGACACTGTTAGCGCAAATTCATCTGTAGAACGTAGTGCAACGCATGTGAAATTAAATTCATCAGGACAAGTAAATGTGTTAGATCGGTATGATGTTAGAAAGGATAATTTTTGTATGTATAGAAGGGTAGAAAATGTCCATCAAAGAAGGGTATCAGATGATGGTATGTATCTGCAGAAAAATGAAGTCAAAGAAAGAATTAATAGAAGAAGAAAATCATTGGAAGATGAAAATTATAATGCTGTAGAAGTTAAAAATAAAAGTATGCCTTATAAAAGTAAAAGATTGGAACAGTTTCATCCAGTCATGAAAGCTCGCATAAAACAGATCATTAGTATACGACAATTCAGCGCCTACCAGGCCAAAGGAAATTCATTAAGCTTACAAATTTACGTCAACATGTGGTTGTGCATAGTGGCTGCTGTTGTTATAAGTATATGCTATATCCATTCAAGTGTTTTCCAAAAATTGATTGTGTAGATCATGTGTGTAAAATGCATTTAAAAGGTAGGAGGAACATGGTCCAAGAAGGAACATGGTCTTTTACAATAGTTTCGGATCATAATCCTCTCAAATACATTAAAGAAAAAACAAATGCAAACTGCAAAATTTTAAGATGGAGCTTAATGTTGCAAGCATATAATTTTCAGATCCTGCATAGAAATGGTAAGGCATTTAGAAATGCGGATTGTTTGAGCAAAGGATTTTCGATTTCATTTCCTGATTAATGGAGAAAATAGCTTAAAGAGATATATTGTATATGAATAACTTTTTTGTTAAAACTGTTTTAGTTAAGATTAAGATAATTTTGGCACCAAAGTGACCAAAATTCTTGAAAGAGGGGAGGTGTTTGTAACGTTTCGAACAATTCCAATGTTTATTTACATTTTTTTACATTGTTATTTTATAAATATGAAACATAAGATGTACCCAGGTTGTGATAGAAAGAGGTTAGCAACGGATATATTGATGAGATCTAGGGAGAGAATTGAACGTAAAACGTGTTCCTCTGATGAGATATGTAAGTTATAATTATATGTAATATATGTAAATAAAAACTAAAATAAAAAAAGAATTGAAGTGTTACTACTTAGAAAAATAAGTAGTTACAGTAATTGTAACGGAAGATTCTACAAAAAAAGTGTTGGCAGAGTCTGACGTTACACTATGCAGTTCATCAAAAAATAAAAACACGTAGAACTGTTGTATTTAGCGAAAAAGTAAGGATATACAGTATATTTTTCAAAGAAGATCAACATCATTTTTACTGTATTTTGAATTAAACCATACACGAAATCATTTAATTTGAATAATTTAGACGCAGTTGTGACTAAATTAAAGGATTTATTATGAACCATCCTTTTTGCTCATCCTTTCCGGAGTGAACCTGAAAAATTTGACACTAGTTTGTCAGCTAGGTCGAATTCAGTTGCTGCCGGGAGGAGAAATCTAGCGGTCAACTGCTCTGATCGGCAGTTTGTCGTAGTTTCTCCGATCAACACCATGGATTGCGGTACCCTAACAAACAAGCCACGGACCACGCGCAATCTTTCCTGCCTCTTCCTTGTCCTACCTTTTCCCCTTTACACACTAATATGCACTACACTACCACACATGCCGGGAGACCAGTCGGGAGCTTACAGCTTGGCTCAGCTGGGTCGGTGCCCCGCTGGTAGGAGATACCTGGTTTGGGAAAACCACACTAGCCAACGGTAGGTCGGCGTTGGATCTCGTCATCCAGCGGTGGAAGACCACAGCCACCTCCCGAGAAAAAAGCATGTACTACACGTACGAAACTAATGACGCTAGTAGTTGACGCGCCTGGAATCACTAACAATCAATGTAAAGAAGGTATAAAGCCAGAATCGCACGTCGATCAGACAGTGTGGAAAGAAATTCAGATTAGACTGGAAAAGGCAAATTATTTAGGCCGAAGCGATCACATCCACAAAATTCGAACAGGGAAACAAAATTCAGATCTTGGTAAATTGCCATTTTGTAAGGCTGTGAAGTGTGGTGAAGTGCTGAGAAGTGCTGGTTGGTGTAATTCAATGCAAAGCAATGTAGTGTAGTGTAGTGAAGTGTACTGAACCTGATAAATGGATTTTTTTCTGTCTAATTTAGCCAATATTGAAATAAACCACACCCCGAACGAATCTATTTCTTTTAACTAATATTTGATATTTATATTTAACTTTTCGCTACTCCCTAATATTTTAATGATATCGATGGGTGGCTAGCTCAATTGGATATCATTTGTCAAATTTATATATATTCGGGCGCTTATGCTAATATTGCCAATCTCTGGGTAATTTTAACTTTCTACACTCGTGGGGGAAATACCGCTCATACGAGATCATGACTGGCGAAATACGTGAATACATTTACATGGGTTTGGGATTATTACAACTTATGAACAATGCATTCAAATAAGGCAGTTATCTTTTCAATACATGTAGAGACATAAACGTCACGTGCAATTTAATTATTTTAAACTGAAAATTTGACTGACATTATTTACTCTTCTTTGATGGCCATCACTTAATTTATTTTACAATACTAATTTTTTTTATTGTTTTAATTTCCAAAACTTAATTTAATTAATTTTGAAAACAGTCTTGGTCTCGCACATTTAATAAGATAGATCGATTTCTGATTTGAATTTAATGTTCTACTGTTTGTTACTTTCCTTTTCGACGGATACAGCCATCTTGGAGGCCGAGAAGATCCAGAACCACCAGTCTTCCTATTTGTTCTGCTCCTCCATGTTTGGCTGCTAAAATACACACTTAATATCGCCAGCCAACTTGCAATTCGACCTACTTATCTACCGTCGCAGTTCGTTACGCGACCCTTCGCGTATCAAGTCCCGGAGCTCTCTCCACGAACCAACTCGCACGCAAGTCAAATCCCGTCCCCTTCTGTCCAGCCAAAAAACATTATTTCACCTTTTCAGTTCATCTGTTTGAATCCTCATTCCACTGTTTTTATAATCCCTTACCGCTAAGCTTCTCGTAATTTGCAACTTGACTGAATCCTTTCTGTTTTTCTTTTTAAACAATACTATCGGACCAATTAATAACATCAAATAAATTCTAATAATTTATTTACTTATGCGAATCACGTTTGAATATGGTGACTCAAAGCCCTTCTATGTTAATGTCTCTGCTCTTTATACTTCACCCTGGCACCACCGTCCCTTATCACGTGAATTCATCTTTAAATTTTCCAATATTTTTATGTCCAAAATGCCCCAGGTATTTTGATGTACTTCAATATCTACGTAGCTCGTACAGATTTTTATAATCACTAACATATAATTGTATGTCATAGTAGAGTTGACATAATTGTTATAACAGCTAATATTACAGATAGTATGATTATCGCATCGTTTTGTATTGTACTCTTTTATTATTTTATTATTGTAATTATTGTTAATCAACTGCCACCGGATCATATCCAATTGCAGTCCAAATAAGTGTGTGTAGAACAAACTAGGCGAGGCCGGTCCTTTGGTGGCGGGGCGCGGCCTCGGGCGGCACAGCGCCAGCGCATCTGCGGCGCGGGGCGTGCGGGCGCGGGGCCGGAGTGACTTGCGGCGCAGCGGCGGGGAGCGCGGGGGCGCGGCCCTGGCTCTCGGCCCTGGCGGGGCCAGGGAGCGGCGCAGCGCGGAAAAACGAGCGACGGGGACGGGCGCAGGAGAATGGCAAGGGACGGAGCAGGATGGCGATGGCACGGCGGGGTAGGTTGCGGAAGGAGGAGGGCTGATCAAAGATTGGGTGGAGATTGTAGGTGGAGAGAAACCTGGTGGTTGTGAGGTGAATGGGTGGTGGGTAGCGAAGGGAGAGCAAAGAGAAAGGTTAGGATGGATGAGTGGCGAATGACGATGGGAAAGATCAAAGGCTGGAGGGGAAAGGGAAAGGAGAGGAAGGGTGAGGTCTAGGGAATGAGAAGGCAAAGAAGAGTGGATTGATATAGGGGAAGAGGATAGGTCAGGGAAGAGGCAGGTAAGACGAGAAGAAAGTCTTTGGAGCCGACATGTAGAGTGGAACGAAATAATAGGATGGTAGTGGCGTGTAAGACCGAAAAAGGAGAAAGAGAGAAAAAGGGGAAAGAGAAAAAGGAGAAAGAGAGAAAAGAAGGAGAAAGAGAGAGGAAAGAAGGAGAAAGAGAAAAAAGGCGAGAGAGAAAAAAGGCGAAGGAGAGAGAAAAGAAGGAGAAAGAGAGAGAAAAGAAGGCGAAAGAGAGAGAAAAAATACGAAAGAGAGAGAAAAAAGGCGAAAGAGAGAGAGAGAAAAGGCGAAAGAGAGAGAGAGAAAAAAGGCGAAGGAGAGAGAAAAAAGAGAAAGAGGAAAAAGACGAAAGAGAGAGAAAAAGAGAAAGAGAAATAAAGGAGACCAAGGGAGAGAGATAGAAAGAGAGAGATAGAGAGCGAGAGAGAGAGGGAAAGAGAGCCAGACGATGGAGTGGTGAAAGGGATGGACGGAGCGAGGAAGGGGCCAGCCAGAGAGTCGGGAGGCCGCTTGCGACGCAACATCAAAACGAGTGCAGCCAGCGCCGCGCCGCGCCGCGCCGGGTGGGTGACTGGAGAAGCTCCGAGGGCTGCGGGGAGCTGAGGATGGGGTGGCGGGCGGGTGCGTTAATATGCAGACATTACGGTGTGGATTTACACAGAGAGAGCGCGCTTGCGGCTACAAATAGACTTCCATTAACGAAATTAGCCCGGCTCAGCTCGGGTCGGATGCGGATTATTACCCAGTCTTGGGGTCCCCGGATTACTGCACCCGATAGGAGGACGCGGCTGCGGCGGCGCGCACGCTCGCCTTGCCGGCCTCATCGCGCCGCCGCTTGTCCTCGCCGCCCTCACCCGAGGAAAGAGCGGCCGAGCGGCTGGGCCTCTGCCTCTACGACGATGCTACCCACCACCGCCACTACCGCAGTTCTCCGTGGTTTCTCCGATCAACACCAGGCGAATGCCGGAGCAGTACCCTAACAAACGGGCCACGGACTGCGCGCGATCATTCCTTCCTCTTTCTTGTCCTATCCTCTCCTCTTACACAAACACTTACACTAACATGTAATACACTACCACACATGCCGGGAGACCGGTCGGGAGCTTACAGGTTGTCCCGGTTGGAGCGGTGCCCCGCTGGTTTAGGGGAAACCCCGCTAGTCGACGGTCGGTCGGCGCCAGATGTCGCAATCCAGCAGGGAAAAGATCATCGCCACCTCCCGAGAGAAAACACGCACTACACAAACGGGACTAATGACCTAAGTAGTTGACACGTCCGGAAACACGAATCAATCAATCAATGAAGCTACTACCGCAGCCGACATTGCCCATCTCTACACTTCGTCTTCACCACCGCTATACTGCGATTTTTCTACCTTTCCCCCTCAAGGTCCGTCTTCACAATGGAATATGTCACGTTATTTCGCGACGTTCTCAGTCATGCCGCCAGGTATCGCATAATCGCGAAGGTATCAAACAGTGATCATACGACTTCTAGCGGTACGACGGAGAAAGACGCAAAATACCGTGTGATATTCCATAATGACCACAGGGTCTTAAGGGGCAGAGTTCGAAAAATCGCACTATAAATCAGGTCTGCGATGTCACACGGCCATATTCGACCGTACTTTTAGTACAGCGAGGTGGCACAGGGCATCAGCTGATGTCACTGCAGTCCCTCTGACTGGGTGGTCCGGGGAGGGGGATCGAGTCCCAACGATGACAGGGATTTGCGACACTATCTAGGTACTTATGTCGAGTTCAGTCGCTGTCTGGAGAATTCTAGCGGCCGGTTATTCTTATCGATAGTTTTTCATGGTTTCTTCGATTAATACCTGGCGAATGCTGAAGCAGTACCCTAACAAAGGATCGTGCGCGATCTTTCCTTCCTCTTCGTTGTTCTATCTTCACCTCTTACTTACACACACTTACATGTACATGCACTACACTATCGCACATGCCGGAGAGATCGGGAGCATAGAGCTTGTCCCGGCTGGGGCGGTGCCCCGCTGGTGGGAGACACCTAGTTGTGGGAAATCCCTTTAACCGACGATAGCTCAATGCTGGATCTCACCATTCCCGCCATCTCCATAGGAAAATATGCAGTACACTTACGGGAATAATGACCTTAGCTGTTGACACGTCCGAAAGCACTAATAAATCAATCAGAATCATACTAATGGCTTCTGAAGGCAATTTATACAATAGTTTCTTTTCGCGCATCAACAGGAGCCTGCTACTTCAGAACACTCGCAGTCACTTCCGTATGTCTGCGCATCCATACGAATCGATCGCCCAGTTATCCTGAGAAAACTACAGCTACCGTCATCACATCTACTGCTTTCAAAACCTTTCTCTCCTGTGTCATACCTCATGTGCAACGCCCGGCGGCCTCAGACGGTCCTATTCCCTTTCATTCTAATCCGTTGCTACCAACGTAGCCCAAGTCGCTTCCGCTAACACTTGAAAGAATTCAGCGGTGCCACCATCGTAACCAAGTTAGCTTTTAAATCTTGCGGCATATGTCCATATTTACAGACACTTCCCCCACGTATGTTCTCCGGCATCATCTGACCGACGCTTTTTAATTCTATCAGTATCACCACTGGAGCTATGACTTCCAAAGCTAGTTAAATGATTACAGATGTTATTACCAACACTGTTATTTATTTCAATAAGAGCAGTTTTCGATGGCTTAGCCATCATCAGTTTCTAGTACAAGAAAAATAGAAAAAAAATTAATTAAACACTGATGATGATGGCTAAGCCATTGAAAACTGCTCTTCTTGAAATAAATAACATTGTTGGCTAAGAAAACACCTGTAATCATTTAATTTTAAATGCCAACGACATTTCACCACAAAACCAATATTCCAAATCTTGGTGGCTTTCATTAGCTTGACTGCCGCTTCATGCATATAAGTTTGTCATTTTACGTTTACTTGTTTTTTAACAGCTCCCCCCACCGTAGCCAACTCCACCGCTACTGAATTTCCATGGTTGTCATCACCGTTCCTTCCACTGGGCCCGCCGGGCTCCACGGCTTGCCCTCACCCCCTCCACGGCCGCGTGCGCCCTCCCCGGCGCTGGAAACTTGGCTAATTAACCTAGCGAGACACGGACGCCCCGCGCCCAGTCACTCGCTCGTGGATTCCCTGGGTCTCGGTTGCAGAGTCTTTCATGAACTGTGGTTGCAAGCCTCTCCTTCCCTCCCACCGCTACCACCATTTCGGTCCCCCCCCGCCTCGTCACACCCCTCCGCCGTTCGATTTCCTCCGCCTCCCCCTCCCCCGCATTTGCCCGGATTTCGCCGCGGCCTACGCCGCTTCGTTGCCACCTGCCCCGCTACCCTTGCCTCACGACTCACTCCCCTGGGACCCCCTGCTTCGCTCCTGCGGCTACCGATAGTTACATCCTCTCTCCCGGACCGAGAGCTATGCTGCAGCGGTCCCTCCGGCCACTCCGCCCCCTCCCTGACTCTGCCGCCCCCGCCGCCCCCGCACCCTCTCCCGATGACCGTGCAACTTCCACCTTCTTTCCAGACCCCCAACATCTGCCTCCCGCAAGTCCCAGGGCCTCCCTGGCCTGCCCTCGCAGCCACTTGAACCTTCCTCGCCCTCCTCCGCTATCACCATCGCTGCCGCTTCCTGTCACCCGCGCCGTCCAGACCTATCCCCTATTACTTCCATCTGCCACCTCAGTCCCTTCGCTGGTCTCCATTCACTGCTTCCCTGCCCCGCCCATATCGCCACAGGCCCCACCCTCATCTTCCTCCATCCCCATCAGGCCATCTCCAGCACACCCGCTCTCCCAGCTTCGACGAGCTCCGCTTCCGCCTGCGCCACCTGTCCCATCGCCGATCGTCCCGTTGCCCCCCCCCCCCGCCCAACAACAACCGATCCCCTCCCACTCCTCACCCGCTCCACAAACGTCCACCCCCCTGCACTCCCCACGGCCATGCCCCCGGCTGCGCCTCCGATTGCGCTGCCGCCCGGCCTCGTTGCTTCTTTCCCTGCCCCCGCGGTCACCAACCCAATTGCCGGCGCCTCCGCTGCTCCCCACCGCCGGCGCCGCGCCCTTCGCCGCCCCCACCCCTCCCCTCCCCGCCCCGTCCCCACCCCGCCCCTCCCCGCCCCCACTACGCCCCTGACCCCGCCCCTCCCCCGCCCCACCCCGCCTCCACCCCGCCCCTTCCCCGTCCCCAACCCGGCCCTCCCCCACCCCGACCCCGCCCCTTCCCAGCCACCTCCCCGTCGCCGCCCCCGCCCCGCGCGTTGGGCCCGCTCGGCGCTGCCTTCTTGGGCCGGCGGCGTGCAGTCGGAATTCGCCGCCTTCTGCCTCCGACGGGCGGGTCGCTGCGTCGGCTGCCTGCCTCCTGCACCGCAGAGGTGCGCGGACACTGACCAGTGAAGGGGTTATCTTCAGCGTACTTACACTCGCAGGGATGTGCTTAACCCATTATAGCCCATCGTATGATATATCACACACTAATTTCTGGTCATCTCAAATTTGTTATTTTGCAATACTTTGTGAATTTTATTTCTTCAGTAGACGTAGACATCGTAAACGAAAAATATAAGCAAGATTTTTCATTCTTGATTGCTAGATGTCGATGTAGCGGTGATCGCTAAAGGATTGTATCCTCCTGGCTTTGCTTCCTCTAATAGAAAAAACCCTCATATAACCAATGGTTTGCGCTTTGCAGCGCTCTAGCAGCAAACATTTAGCGACACAACAGTTAGTTAGCACTAAATGTTGCAAAAACATGCTGCTCCTGTGCGCGCACGAACGTGACAACGGGCGAGAGCTGTGCGCACAAATTTAATTTAGGCGTTAATGGGTTAAGGCGGGTGGAAATTAGTGCGTACGTGCTAATATCATTGGCCCTGACTAATGAAATGTTTATATTTAGTGGAAGGTAAAGTAATCGCATAAAAGCAGATGGAAAAATATCGCGAAATGTATTTGATATGATCGGGAAAACGGCAAGAAACTTCGTAAAACATGGTAATCCAAGTCCCAAGTCGTACAAGCCAAGTTCACAAATTATCAAAGAAGATGTACCGTTTCTTAGCGAGGAAGTTACAATCCAGTAGATGTGCCGTGAAGAGCGGGGGCGTCACAATAACCAGAAGAGACATACAGTAAAGTAAGCGGGGGTGTAATACAATCTCAGCAGTGTCCTTGCTACAAGTGCACCAAAAAGTTTTGAGATCGCGGCCGGCTCGGTCGCCGCGTATTGGCCCTCGCGTGGGGAAGGCAAGGGGGAGGGGCGAACCGCACACCCTGCCGCCGCCCCAGCGGCTGCTCCCTCCTGCGGCGTCGCTCCGAACCCAGCGCCCACCACGCGCCGCCGGGGGGCGCGAGGGGCGGTGGGCGCAACTACAGGTCCAATTAGTTCTACCGCCAGTACAGCATTGCAGTTAAATATGTTTTATTTATTTACGTCAAAAACAGTTAAAAAGTGTGTGTGACGAGCTATGGGGAGAAGTGAATGTTGTGCACGTTTTCATAATTCTCTATCCTAAACCACATTCTTGTCGAATTTTGAATACAGAAAAGAGCGGTCTTTTTCAAGTTTTCTTGGCAAAATATTCGCTCCTATATAATAAATGTTATATATATATATATATATATATATATATATATATATATATATACTAGCTGAACTACCCGGCGTTGCCCAGGCATTTATTACAGTAATTTTTTAACCAGGAAGAGGTATTCCATTTATTCACGCCGTGCAGTGGGGCCTACTTCTCTCTCATTGTTTATCTGTCCCTGTCATGTCTTTCCCCCTATTTGGAAATTTCCGGTGTGCCTCGTTCACTTTCTTACTAAAGAAAGTTTACATTTTTCTAATTGGGAGTTTCAGCTCCCAAACATTCCTTACTTTATAAATAAAAATAATAAACAAATCTAAACTGTTAATACAAAACACTCGTAAAATACTTGTACAAATTATAGACTCACATGTATTCTTTTTGTGGAGTTTTACATCCCGCCCTCGGTGGCTTATTGGTTAGCGTGCTCGTTTCCATGAAACAACCCCGAGCTCGATTTCCGGCCGGGTAAATTAGAACTGTGCGCTTTCCTTACAAATCTCTCAGTATCGATTGCTGTGTGACGATAAGAAAGCCCATCCTAAGGTTAAGAAGAGCGGTGTATACGGTAAAGGGATGTCCTCGTGCTAACCACTCGAACACCCGTGGCCGAGAGGCTGTGTCACCGCCGGTCAGCTATGGCCCGTAGCAGGCTGTCGAGCCAAAGGACGGGAGTTTTATATATTATACCAACATTTTCAATAAATTGCCGAATTATAAAACTAACTCATTTTTATATTTTTTGCTTCTATAGTATTTATAAAGAAAGATTAAAAATTTATCTGCTGCAAACTCTTGACCTTGAAGGGACTTACAGTTTTAAGCAGAGTATATGAAACATCCGAGAGTTCTCGCATGGGTACGCTAGTAGACAGATCCGGACAAATAGATATAGATTTCGTAACGTATTTGATGAATCGTTATAGTAAAAGTAAATGAAAATGTCTATGCTGAAAGGTAATTGCCGATTTCAATAATTATTCTGAAGATGACACAAACATGTATGTTTAAAGATCTATGAGCTAGTAACATGTAGTCTAAAACTTATTTGTTTAGGTAAATCAATTCATCATATCATCGCAATATAACAGCAATACTGGTCCACGAACCTGTACATTATGTATACATAATAAATTGACAATGTACTGAACCACCTAACAAAACACTATTAGCTTCGTTATTTGAAGTGCGAAATACTATGGATTTTGAAACGTGAATTATAGAAACCAAGGAGTCTCAGAATTTTGTTATTAGATTAGACAAATATTTTAGATAAATTAATTTTTGCCAGTTTATAGAAAATATAGATGAATTAATTCACTGGGAGCAACTGACATGAGAAACAACAGCAAGATTAGTCTTAATATGTAGAGACCATTACTTAATTACATACCACTGCCCATATTGAAGAAAAATGTTCAACTGAGTTGACCAAAACATACAAATATTTTCCATTTTACCAATTTGAACATGATATATGTGTAAATAGTCAAATCCAGAGTCATAACGAAAAGCTGCCCTGCTTCCTAGAGAATTATTTACATTTGCTTTCTTCTTTACTGTATTGTTTTCAATTGTGCGTGTTCTTTTGCAAGTCGTTCTTGCCTCTGAGTAGCCCATTCTGAATTTTAATAGGCTGCCCATCTCTTAGCACTTGTATTCTGTTTTGACAATTGTAACTTTCGTTTCGGCATTGTTCCAAATAATTCAATTTTCACAAATTCTGTAAAAGAAGAGGTTGTTTAGAAAATATACGATACCTGTATACGATATCTACATATTGTACTTGGTACATTTCTATATATTTTGTACTGTATATTTTTGTACTTTTAACTCTCTAAATACTTTAAAACTCACATGTTTTCTTGCCACAATTTGTATACCAAACGGACTAAGGACAATCTTTGTACATTGACGTATTTCGCTTTAAAGGATTTCGTTCAAATGTTCCACCAACGTTGAAAACAAACAAAACACCAACGAACTCTCACGTACTTTACATAGCACATGTTCAAACCCCAATGAATTTCGTAATAATTCTGGCAAGACCGTCTAAAATAGATAATATACTATTCTAGACGGCCTTGATTCTGGACATTGATGAAAACAGTAGAAGATCTCAGACCTCATCCTCTGGTGGCGCGCATCTAAACTATTGACATTGATCCACTATTGAATCTGTGATGTAAAGCGAAGCGAAAAATGTCGGGAAAAGTAATTATTTTGTGAATATAGTAAGGTTTGTGATTGTATATCATAGCCTATGTTACTCCAGACCTTTAAAGGAAGTTACTACAAAAGTTTCATCAGTATTGGTTCAGTAGATTCAGAGATTATCGCGCTGTGAGTGCAGTTCTGTCTTTATGTATTAGTATATATATATATATATATATATATATATATATATATATATATATATATATAATAAATGTTGTCATTGTTTAACGCCCAGCGTCCTCTTTTGACCCGCACCGAAGCACTTATTTCGTGAAGTCTGTTTTTTTTAAATATGTAATTCATTGCAGTGCCATTCGAACGTATTTTATTTGTTATTTGTAACTATCTAACACAGTCTCTTTTTTATTGATATTGCGCTCCCACTGATTTAATTACGACTGACTAAAAATCATGTTTATAATAATTAAATGATTAAAAATAATAACTCTTTAAATCAATGGGATCGTAATATTTTACTTGTTCTTGAGCAGTATGTTTGCTATCCGCACCGGATGTAACTGGGCATGCGAAGTTAAGTTCTAAAGGTGTAGAAAAAGAATGCGTTTCAATTCATGAAATGTCACGAAAGAAGATGCTTCTAATATTGAAAACTGCAGATTAACATTTAGCTAAAGTAATTTACGTAGGCAAGCGTACATATCCACTACCATCTACTTTATAAAACACACTACATAGTAAAATTAAACGTTTACAAAAGAATGGGAGAAAACAAAACTGCAAACCTCATTGGATCACTATTTATTCAAATTTAACTGTCACTACCTAGTCCGAGAAAAGTAATATCTTTAAAAGCACTTACTCTTACCATTCAACACTTAATGCTACGGTTACGTAGCGTCTCGCTGAAACATCTTTCTTAAACAAACACGTGTTTAAGAGCTGCGTTGCATAAATGCTTTCCTTGCGCGAGTTCTTGGAACCTAAACACAAGGCAAAGATGTGCCTCAAGGTGAATTCTCGACCGACACTAGTTTGTGCTAGTTAGGAGTTCGGTGTCACTTCAAAAGAAACCCACGTTAACATCTTGTCTTGCAACACTCTGCTCTGTTGAATAACTACAACTGCTGCAAGAGAGAGACACTTCGGCGAATTATGTTAATATATTTGATGTGTAAAAATGTATGGAACCTGAATAGAGAGAGAGACTGGAGAGAGGATTAAGTGCAGGAAAAGTAAGTTGGGAATACACATAGGTAGAGGTGGGAGGTGAATACAACAAGAGTACATGTGTGAAGAAATAAAGAGTATACAACAAAGAGGCTAACAGGAAAATGTAGAACTGAAGTAATACTCGAGTGAGTGAGGAGAAGTAATACGAATACCAGACGTAGATAAATGATACGGATGCCAGACGAATTCAACAGAATACAAAGTCTTTAATCTTTGACGGGAATTTTATGAGACAACTGAGGAAGCCATATACAAGAGTCATCCAAGAACACGGTGGAGAAACGTATGCCACAACAAAGAGTTTCGTAGGAAACAGTAGAATGGGAAAGGAGTAGTTGAGAAGGAGAAATGCTCGTGTGATACGGATACGAGACGAATTCAACACAATATAATGGATTTAATCTTTGACTGGAATTTTTACGAAACAACTGAGGAAGCCATACGGAGCGTCCGAGAATTCGATGCGGAAGCTTACATGACGGGGTACGTAAATAAACAGGGAATGAAAAATTTGAAAGAAAAATACAAATGTAGTTAAATCATTCAAGTGGAGCTTCTAGAAAGACACCCGTGTACCTCTTCAATGAAAATTTAGGCACTGCTCAAAGTGAATAGAGTTTACAATACAGCAGAATGTTTTCTTGGAAATCTTGTCTAGAAAATTGTAATCTTCGACTTGGTTGCTTAATATTACTTTCTCGCCTTACGAATATTCGTAAGAAGAGAAAGTTATGTAATCGTGCGGCGTAAAACGGGGAATTTTCGCCAGAAAATCTCTTATAGCAGGGGTCTGGTGACAAAAAAGTGGATAAAACCTGTTGCTAAATTTAGAAAAAAAAATCCTCTATCTCGTGGTGTCTTCAAAATCCATGATTTGTTGCATCTTCATACTTCAAAATCGATTGACGGCATTCCGTCCGTCTGTCCGTCTGTGGTCAACGCTAGCGCCTAAACCGTTCGGTCGATTTTCTTCAAAATTGATATTCCCCGATGGTTTTTACTCGATGGTTCTTAAGACGATTCCCCGATGGTTCTTAAGACGGCGATCGTGCACGTGTCGTATGGGGTATATGAGATGTCAATGAGTTTTGTGTAATTAAATACAGAACTTTTATATGAACTTAATTACACCAAAAATATCTACATTTATAATATCTCAAAGTTCATTTCATGTACGGTGATATATTCATGATTCGTTCAGCATTTCAAAAAAAGCAAACAAAAAACTACTAGGTATGGAAATTGTCGCTTGGATATCTGACTGATCTATTTTGGAAGACATAAGTTTCCCATTTACTAATAACTTTGAGTGTACAAACATTTGACACAAAACTCTTCGTAAAACCTTATAATTGGTCTATTATAAATGTACGATACTACAACATATGTCGGGACCCTAGTCAAAGGCTTTTAGAACTAACCCCGGCTGGGAAATCCTCGCATAAATGTTGGCGCCGTATCTCACCACCCGGTGGGGGAAAACACACTCACACCACCCCTACCACCACCACCACAACAACAACAACATTATTCCGCGATAAAACATCCACGACACTTACGGGACTATGACCATAGCCTTTGACGCGCCCGGAACAATCAATAATGCAAACGGTCCTCACGTATTGTCGTGCTGACGAGAGCCGACAGGAGACGCTGTAAGAAGACGCGCCGGTTAGAAACAAGGTGACGGCGTCAAAAGGAGTGACCTGGAGGCGTTGATTATTTCATGCTCCGGGCGCGCCAGTTACTATGGTCATTCGTTCCGTATATGTAGAGAATGTTTTTTGTCATGGGATATGGCAGCGTTGTTCCCCTTCTGGACAGAGAAATCCAGCACCGACCTTCACGTCAGCTTGCGGAGTTCTCCTCAACCAGATATCTCCCAAGAATGGAACACCGCCCCAGGTGGGACAAGTTGTAGGTTCCCGTCTGGGATCCCGACATGTATGGTAGGGTAGTGTTGGTGTGTGTAAGTAAAGAGTGAGGATAGGTTAAGGAAGAGGAAGAGAAGATGGCACGTGCTCCGTGGCGCATTTGTAAGGGTACTGCCGCGACATTCACCTGATATTGTTCGGAGAAACCATGAAAAACTGTCGATCAGAGCAGCCGGGTGTTAGAATTCTCGACCAGCCAGCAACTGAATTATTTAGCTAGTGTTGAAAACCCTGCCGCGGTCGAGACTCGAGCCTAGGGCCTCCCGCTCGGAGGCACTGCAGTGACATCAGTTGATGCCCTGAGCCACCTCACCCGCTGCGGTTGGCGTCGAGAGGTTCTTCTCCGCTCCCATAATGAAATTCCGCGTCGGCGATTAAAGCCAAGCGACGTCCGTGGCACGACCTGTTCACCTCGCTAATCGCGGAGCCGCTGTCGCTAGAGGGCGCAGCGTCAGTAGAGATACGAGCACAGGAGCAGAGTGCGTGGGAGTGTGCGTGTGAAGCTTTAGCAGAACTCGGTGACGTGCGGGACTATCTTTGGTGGAGGGAATCTCTTTGTAGGCTAACATGAGATGAGAAATTTCCTATTTCGTCAAAGTAAAGTGCTGGTAAATTCAGAGAATGCCGTTCTTTTTTTGCCCACGAATAGGCCAACTTGAACCACGCGTGCATGGACCCTGCATTTACGGGAGCTCAATTTCATTATCTCGGTTGCAGGTGCATGTACTTTTTATTAAGGGATTAGCATTTAGCTGGGTCTTATGTTTATCCCCCAGAGTTGTTAGCCCTGGGGGCATGAAAGATGAAATGATGATAAGATGATGATAACAAACACACCATGCCCGAGGCGGGACTCAAATGAAATGAACTAAATAGTTTTGATTTTAATAACTCAGTTAATTTTAATAATATTTATAAACTTAATTTGCGAGTTCAATAAATACTCGTGGTAGACGGTACATATGTTTTGGATATCGTAAACGTATGCAGCAATTTTCTTTTAATTTACCTAATTGTGAATGTATTAGTGCAAGGTGACGCTGAAAGATTGGAGAAGACGTTTGTGGTTATCACTTCTGATAATATAATTATCATTAATCAATAATCATCACATTATAATAACTTCTAATTATATAATAATCATTATAATAACTTCTGATAATATAATTATCATTATTCAATAATTATTACATTATCACGTAATATGATAATGTTAATAACCGGTTGATAACAATGGATGTAAAATTATAATTGAAGAGTGAAAAATAAATCGTGTGCGTCCTGCAATTGCGTGAGAAAACCAATGTGAGTCGCTTTGCAACGGCACTGGGCGGATCTGGGGATGACCGCGCAAAACTCACTTGCATCGTCCCTGCATTAATAAAATAGTAGCATGTACTGTTATTACAATGCATGTACAATTATAACGGTATCAATGATTTGTATAATGGCGTATCCACAAAAGTTCGAGAATATCCTTCTCGATCCTGATTTTGAGGAATTAATAAGAAACGAGGTTGATGAGAATTAATAGAGAAGTAATACAAGTGACCGCAGAGATAACTGAATACCGATACTACACTTAGAATTTTTAGGCTCTAAAATCTCCCATTTAGGTTTATTTTTAAAACCTCTGCAACAAAATAATGTTCTTTCATTTGACACACTGCTTACAATTAAATCCTCTTCTAAATATTGTAAAGCTGAAACTGGCCTTACAACTGAAGAGGGTTTATGTCTTTATAAGCGTAAAATGTTATTTCATCTTCTACACTTGTGTTTGGTGCACGTTTTAATTTTGGAGGTAAGTGGCAGTGAAATAACTGTGTCTTTCTCTGAGGTTTCACCGGTTAGAATTTGTGATGCAGAGCGAAGGCATGATAATATTGTGAGATGTAAATTGGTCGAAAGGTTCTTCATATTTTGTGGTACCTCGGAACGAGGTTACCATACATGTCTGGTAAGAGAGTATTTCTACAAAGTACAAAATAACTGAATGCCCGATTTAAATATAGTGACTCCTCAAGATCTGGAGCTAGAAGGAGAGGGGGGCACTGTCATTTAATAGAAGTTTATTTGTGACTTCAATGTTTGGTATTGGAGCTCCAGATTGAGTAACAATGTCCCCCTTTCCTTCCTGCTCGTGACATTGAAGCGTCACTATATATCAAAATCGGGTACGCTAGATGGTACTTTGAGACATCTGCTGACAATAAAGGGGCGCTAAAACTGTTTGAGATGATGTTATGAGAAGTCTCTCTTTAAAATGATTCGACTACGCTACAAGCTTGTAAATACACAATATCATTTTTTTATCCAAAAATGAGGTAATTAACGGACGAATAAGAATTTTTACACTCTATCGTTGAAATAGCCTCGATGTGCACTAGAAAAGCAACTGTAATATGATTCGAGGGGTATCGTTGATAAGTGATTTTATATTACCCATGTTTATCAGATTACACTTTCTTCATGAATAAAAAAACCTACGTAATACGGTGCCAATGAAAACCTAAAATGGTGAGAATTTTGAGATCGTGTAATGCTCCCAGAATTCTGTAAATAACACGTCTGATGATGCCTTTATTTTCTTCCAATTTAGCCTAAAACCAAGCTACGAGCCGAAATTTTACAACGAAGGAATTCTACAACATTCTATTAGTTGCGTGTCCGAGTTACTACGACATCAATTCACTATGAGCATCTAGTAAAAGGATAGTTGGTCGTTACCCTGCAATATTTTCCAGCGGTTGAGCTCGGGCACAAGTTGTTGAGTTAAAAGAAACAGTTCTATATCTTGATGAATTTGGAGACCAAAGACAAAAGTACTTTGAAAATATTTTATATACAAAGAAATGTCAAGATGCATTTGCAGATTAGAAACACTCCTCATGAAATTAAATTTATCACGCGTGGTGGAGGAGGGACAAAAATTCATTTATACACTTTATGATGCATCAACATGGCATTTCGTGGCTGTAGCGACAACATGGACCATTTCATGGAAAGATACAGTCGGATAACAAAAATGAAAACAAATGGCACTAACATTTTAAATCCAAAACCGGAATTAAATAAGTATGACGACACAGCTTCACATCAGCATGCCATTTCGAAAATCATATTCTTGACGCTCTATCAAGCCGTAATGACACGTCTTTGGATCCCAGACGTAGGCAAGTGACTTCTCTGAGGAAACCTTGACTTCAGAGGGCTGGCAGAAACGCTAATCACCGACCGTGGTGCGCGAACAACGGGATGACACAGCTACAGAATAGGTAGTGTTATAATCGCAATCGTTGCTCTAAAAATAAACTAGTGATCAATGCCACGAGCGGGAGTTCGTGGCACGAGTGCCACGACGAAATCGCCCCTCCACGCAGTTCATCACTTCGCTACCAGAGACAACGCCACCTCTATTGTAAAACGGCAGGGTTATTACTACTTGTAATAGTTCCCATTCCCGACGCTAGTTGCGCAGAGAAGCTCGTGGTATGCTACGGTCCCGCGACGCGTGCCGCAGCCACCAGTAGAAGGCCTTGACACCACTGAACTAAACATACGATTGCGATTAATATACAAGTGATACTGTTCGTAGTGAATTCGAATCGTTGCATCTTATAGACTAAACGTGCAAAATTTGTTATATTTTTTTGGTTCTCCCTTTTACATGACTCATCAGCTATCATAGTTTCTAGAACGCACTGCATTAGTAATTGGAAGGGCACCGTAGAAAGACAGCGGTGGTGATGTAAACCGATGAATCTTATATATTGTATTGATATGTTAGATAAGTGTTGTCAAGTGTTGTCGATGCCACGAGCGGGAGTTCGTGGCACGAGTGCCACGACAAAATCGCCCCTCCACGCAGTTCATTATCCTACCACCAGAAACAACGCCATTACTATTGTAAAATGGCGGGGTTACTAAAAGTTTCTTGTCCCGACGCTTGTAGCGCAGAGAAGCTCGTGGCATGACACGGTGCCGCGAGGCGTGCCACTCCACCAGTAGAAGAACTTGACACCACTGTGTTAGATCAAAGGCGATTGTATGCCGCATAAAGTCAAGCTTCACGTAATCTTTATGTTATCAAATCCGTTTACTCCTGCCTCATAATGTTTTGCGTGCCGCCGAATCGTCCGCGCTGACACCTCAGAAGGGCCATTGGTTTCACAGTGGATGCGCGGATCCAAGATCGTGCGTGGAGTGTCTGCATGGGGGCGGCCGAACAGATGGCGGATATCACAAAACCTGATTGTTTTTTTTCTATAAAATGGGATCATTCATACAACCAATAGTTTGTTAATATGAAACTGTCTATTAGAATGATCGATGTAAACAATATTTTGGCAATAAAAATATTATTGGAAACAGATGCTACCATATAACTCGAACAATACTCCTACAAGCACAAACGGGGCGACAAAGTGTGCGCGTGTGTGTAGCAAAATTAATTTGGGTTCTAATATTTACGCTCTTCGTTACGATGTGAAAATATAAGCCGATATTTTCTGGGAATTGTATGAACTCGTGGTAAAGAACAATTCAGGGCTGGAGCGTTGGTTTCCAAGGACGCAAGGTTGTGAGTTCCCGAGAGTATGAACGCTGGAATGTAGGCCGGTTAAATACCAATGTGGAATTCTGACTTAAAACCCAATTAGTAGCGACTTCAGGATATTGCAAGTTTAGCGAAACCTTGGGAAAGGTAATTCAGTAAGTTGATTGGTGGTTCTAAAGTAAGGAACAAGATATCTGTGAAAGCCGAGAAGGCAATATTTGCCGATTGATTCTCGTTGCATGATTTCACGAACAATAGATTTACTTTGTGTTTGAAATTAGTGTTATTATTAAAATTACATCAAGAGAGAGGCGACGTTTGCTGAGTGCCAATACAGTTGCAGCTAATTTAGTTGTTGGCGGTACAAACGATCGCGAGCATTTCATGATTGCATATGCTGTTCCGGGAACATTAGATTCAGTAGATTCGTAACTCTTCGAGCAAATACCAGAAGTAGATAGAACTTTAATCTCGCTAAGCTGGAGCGCCAACCAGACGACGGGGCGAGGTCCCGAGCGCTTCTTCCGCGCTCCGTGGCGCCAACACAACGGCGGCGTTCTCCGCTCCATGAAGCCAGAACGCCACAGACATACGCGTGCCGCTCACTCCTCCGCGACTTCTAAGAGATGCTAATGTTTCAGAGGGCAGATGGGGGCGGGACAATGCTGTGCGTGGTGCGCTCGCATGGGTGCGCGCCAACAGACTAAGGGACGGTTTTCCGAGTTTGGACTCCGAAACAACGACAGTGTTTTAGCGCATGGCTGGGAACCAGCATAATGGCTGCGGTTTCCTAGGAAACAATTTCTCACATAACTAACGATTCGGTGCTTTGCAGCACCGTAAAAGTACAATTTAGCAACAACGACTGTCAAAGAATACAAAAAAAACTTTAACAATTTCACAAAACTCTTGCAATGTTGCGAAAATACAAAATTAGAGGCACACACTGACCAAGCGATGCTACCTGACTAACACAGCAAGAAAAACCAAATTGATGTAACATTGCAGAATGTATTGAAAGGTTACGAGGCACACATGGCTGGATTTTCCAACCCAGTCCACTCTCACAGCACCACAGCTCCTCCAAATTACACAGCTGTCTAGTAGAGGGTCTCAAATGCAGATATCAAGAAAATGCCTTTCACCACCGTGGATGCTTCACGCTCGAGGTCCACCATAGCCCTTTCCGCTTGGTCCACACTCCACCAGCCATCTCTCCCGCTGTCCACCAGGCTCTGGCCTCGCCCCGGGTTCAGACCCCGGGCAGGGCGCAGGGGGGGGGCGGGCAGCCGGCTAGCCGGCGGAGGGGCGGACGTAGGCGGGGGGAGATACGGGCGGCGACGGCGTGATGGTTTTTGTTTTAGTTTTTACGAGGGAAACTGTGAGAATCCATCATGGACACTTGGGAGGCACCGCTCTCCCGAAGTAGTGTGAGACTCCTACTCACTAAACTCACTAACCCTTTCTAATCGACGTGATTACTGCCCCGGAACCGCGTTAGCATAACTTCAGGGCAGTGTCGATTCTAATTGCCCTTCCGGGCTTCTCTTTCAATTTAGTTTCGCCTTGAGTTTATTAACTCGTCACTGTCACTATTTTTGCGTCCCAGAATGCACTCCGCAAAGGCTGCTACTGCACACCAAGATTGGGAGTTGCGCAGCATCAAAGTGATGATGTTTCCTGGTGTTATTTGCTCTGCGCCTAATTCGTTGCCGAGACGAATTCTTTCTTCCTCCCATCTTTTGCACATGAAGAAAGTGTGTTGTGCGTCATCATCATTATTACAGTAGAGACATTTAGGGCTGCTGACTTTCTGCATTCTGTGTAGGTACTTTCTGAAACATCCATGGCCGCTCAGAAGCTGAGTAAGGTAATAGGTAACCTCCCCATGCTCGCGGTTTAGCCATGTGTCCAGTCGGGGGATCAGTCTTTTCGTCCATTTTCCATAATTCCCATCTTCCCATCTTTGCTGCCATTTCTCGAGAAGTACTTGGCGAGCTACCTTCTTTGCTTCGCCCCTGCCGTTAACTATTTGGTTGCGCCAGATGTCTTGGCGTTCTTGAGCGAGAAGATCTATTGGGGGAGTGCCCGCTATCACTAATACCGCTGCTTCAGACACTGTGCGGTATGCACACGAGACCCTCAGTGCTCCACGTCTTTGCACAGCCGCCATTCGTTTGCGGTACTTCTCTATTTCTAGAGCTTTGGCCCATATTTCTGCTCCGTAAAGTAAAATTGATGTCATTACTGACATAAGGAGGCGCCGCTTACTACATTTTGGCCCGTTAGTATTTGCCATCAATCGGCTTAGTGCTTTTGTGGCTTCCGCGGCCTTGTCTGCTGCTCGCTGTATATGAGGCCAGTAGCTCAACTTCGTGTCAAGTATGACCCCCAGATACTTCACACTTGATGCAGTTTGAATATCTGTTTCTCCGACCCTGAGTGTGACACTCGTCTGTATACGTTTCCTTGTAAAAACAACGATTTGGGTCTTTGCTTCTGCAAGTGACAGGGAGTGCTCGTTCATCCATCTTTTTACGCGTCGCATTGCTTCATTTAGGTGACGTTGTGCTTCCTCTACGGTATGCGCTGTAATGAGCACACCCACATCATCAGCGTATGCAACGAGCTCCGTATCTCTGGGCATTTCCAATCTCAGAAGGTCGTCGTACGTTATATTCCATAGATACGGTCCTAGGATCGAACCTTGTGCAGCGCCTCCTGACAGTGCTTTGGTTCTTTGGCCTTTGTATCGTATAGGAGTGTGCGATCCTTTAAATAATTTTTCATGACACTCATCAAGTATACTGGTAGCTTAAATCTTCTCTCGAGAGAATTGAGCATGTCACTCCATCTGGCAGAGTTGAATGCGTTCTTGACATCTAAAATAGCAAGTAGCGTGAGCTTCCGGGAGTGGTGATTTACGGACTGGGCCCTCTCTATTGTGTCGACTACCGATGCAATTGCGTGGATAGTGGAGTGCCCTTTTCGGAATCCGTGTTGTCGTTGGGACAGCCCCCCTGCTTCTTCTATTGCTTTCAGTAGTCGAGGTTGTAGCAGCTTCTCGAATAACTTTCCAGCCGTATCTAACATGCACAATGGTCTATATGATGACGGCGAGTTTCTTTCTCCTTTTGCCTTGTTGATGAGGGTCAACCTAGCAATCTTCCATCGTGTGCTGAAGACGCCGTGTTTCAGGCAGTCGTTGTACATATCTAGCATCAAGCCAGGACAAGCTTTGTGCGCTGCTTTCAGCGCTTCTGCTGGTATGCTGTCAGGACCTGGTGCTTTTCTGTTTTTAAGCGATTCAACCGCCTGTGAAAGCTCGCTTTCGGTAAAGAGCGGGATATCGCTGGGTGGTACTGTTATCTTGTTGTCAAATATTTTTGGGTGAGTGGGGAACAGTGCATTCACCACATCCTCCATTGTCGTCGTGTCCATAGCGATGTTAGTCAGGCATCCGAATTTTTTCATAACGATTTTATAGCCGAGGCCCCAAGGATCGTTGTCTATTTCCTTTATTGTACACTACCATTTACAAATCTTGCTTTTTTTAATCGCTTTCTGAAGTGTTTTCTTAGCAATGCGGTGGTCAGCGGAGAGCCTTTCAGCATCCTCCCTTCCCCTTGCTCTTTGGGCTTTACGCCTTAACTGTAGGCATTGTCTTCTTAAGCCTGCAATCTCATCGTTCCACCAGTAGGCAGGCGCCCTGTTATTCCGTGGTTTCTTCCGGGGCATCGCCGCCTTACATGCGCGCTCAATGAGCTTCATGGTGGAATTAGCTCTGTTCTCAGCGTTTTGCGTTCCTTCCCGCCCGTGGTATTTATTGGCTACCACTTCGGCTCCACTAGTCATAATCTCGGTGAACCTATCTTCATCTAGTTTCGCCACATTCCATTTTGGTTGAATGCGTGTGATTGATTTTGTCGTTGACGGCGTGATGGTGGTGGTAGCGGCGGTGACGGTGGTGATGTCGACGTGACGTCATCGGTGTCGGCGCCGAGGGTAGCTGGTTGCAACCTGGCCGGGCGGCGGGAGAACCGCCACACGCATCGAGGCGCGGGGAAACAATGATCAATTAATGTCTTAATTCAATCATTAATTGATTGATTGATTGTTGATTGATTTTTTTTAAGTGGGTCGCGCGAACTTTGGAGTTGGCGCCCCCATGACACCCTGGTGTAGCATGGAACTCCCATTATTTAGCGGGAGTATCACAAAGAGTTCCCAGGTGGGCGGAAGTCGCAGGAACTTGTCCGCGCCGACCAAAATGTGCTAACAACGACAGTAATTCAAGAAAAAAGTTGCAAACAGATACTATCGGATAGCTCCAACAATGCCCCGGCGCGTACGAGCACGACGAGCATCACAA
Source organism: Acheta domesticus (assembly GCA_031308135.1). Lineage (NCBI taxonomy): Eukaryota > Metazoa > Arthropoda > Insecta > Orthoptera > Gryllidae > Acheta > Acheta domesticus. The sequence goes on from JAHLJT010004567.1 coordinate 213,454,626, forward strand.
TGAATTCGAGCACGACGTGCATCACGATACAAGAAGAACCCACTTTAACCCATTTCTTGGTGAATCGGATTCTTCCCTTTCCATCAAGGTTGAACGCCACAGGCATTCGCGAGAAGAGCTACCCTCTGAGGTGGCATGTGAGAGAGACTATTGTTTCAGAGGGTGTGCGGGTGCAAGGCTGTACGATGTGTGCGGACAGACGGTGGGGAACAGCGCCGAGTAGTAACACAACAGCCGTGTGTTTGTACACGTCCAGGCGATAGCACAGCGGTTGTTTTTTAAATCGCCCTTACAACCAACAGTGCGGGGATTTGATGCGGAATAGTAGTATAATTTAGCAACACAACAATTTTACTATCATAGTTGCAAACTCATGTTATCAGATAACTCCAACAATGCCCTTGCGCACACGACCGTGACTAAAATAACTGGAAGCGACGTGCAGAAGCATTAAGATGCTGACTATTGTACTTCGTAAGTTCGAGAGGATTCAAGAAATAGATGTGGGTGAATCGGATTATCTCCGCTCCGTCAAGTCGAAACGCTGCAGACATACGCTGGCCGCGCGCTTCTCCGAGGCGGCATCTGAGAGGGTGCCATTGTTTCTGAGAGGGTGGTGGTGGGGGAGGTCAACGCCGCGAGGAGTGCGCTGGCAAGGGCGCGCGCCAACGGACGCGCCACGGCACCCAAGTACCACCGCCGCGCTCCGCTGTGCTAGCACAGCGGCTGCGCCCGCTCATATCCAGACGCTAGCACAGCGACTGATTTTTAAATCGCTCTTATAACCTACGGTGTGGGGTGTTTAGAGGCAGTTTAGTAGTATAATCTGACATCACATTTATTTGACAATAAAACTTGCAAACGGATGTTACTAGATAACTCCAACAATGCCCCTGCGCATACGACCGTAACAATAACCAGAAGCGACGGGCAAAATCATTAATTTTGTGAATAATGTGGTTGTTAAGTGCGATCGCATACAAGAAATAATCCGGGTGAATTTGGATTATCTCTGTTCCATCGAACCTCAACACCGCAGACATACATTGCCGCGCGGGATCTGAGAGAGGCCACTGTTTCAGAGGGCGGGAGGGCACGAGGCCGCGAGGTGTGCGCTCGCACGGGCGCGCGCCAACAGACGGCGCTACGCCAACACAACAACTACGCCAACGCAACTACGCTAACAGAACAACTACGCCAACAGAACGACCGCGTGAACGGTCTTGCCAAGCGACTGTTTTTAACATCGCTCTTATAACCTGCGATGGAGTATTACGAGGAAGCCTAGTAGTATAATTTAACAACACAACAATTTACTAACATATTTCGCAAACTGGTGTCACCAGACAGCTACAACAATGCCCTTGCGCACGAGATCGAAACGAAAATTAGCGTAAGCGACGAACAGAAACATTCATTCGATGATTAATATTTAAAGCTCGTTAAGTTCGAGCTTAAATCTCGAAAACGAGATATGTATCTAGATGAATCGGATTATCTGTGCGCCATCGGGCCTCAACACCGCAGACATATCTAGCACGCCTGGCATCTGAGACGGCCATTGTTTGAGAGGGCGGGAGGGTCCGAGGTCGGGCGGGGTGCGCTCGCACGGGCGCGCGCCAACAGAAGGCGCGCGCTCCGCTACGCCAACACAACGACTGCGTGCTCGCTCATGTTCAGTCACTGCTTTTGACACTGCTCTTGTAACCTGCAGTGGGGAATTATGAGCCAGTCTAGTAGTATAATTTAACACAACAAATTGCTAATATATGTCGCAAACTGATGATGCCAGATAACTCCAACAACGCCCTTGCACACGAGATTGAAACAAAAATTAGCGTAAGCGACGTACAGAAACATTAATTCGATTATTTTAGGCTCGTTAAGTTCGATCCCGAAAACGAGAAACATATCTAGGTGAATCGGATTACCTCCGCTCCATCGAGCCTCAACAGCGCAGACATACCTTGCCGCGCGGCATCTGAGACGGCCATTGTTTGAGAGGGCGGGAGGGTCCGAGGTCGGGCTCGCACGGGCGCGCGCCAACAGATGGCGCGGCGTGGCGGTGCGGTGCGTGGCGTGGCGGTGCGGGGCGGGGCGGTAGTGAGTGGTGGGGGCCGGGCGGGGCGGGGCGAGGCGGTGGGGGACGTGGCGTGGCGGGGCGAGGCGGTGGGGATGGGGCGGAGGGGGACGGGGCGGTGCCCGGTGGTGCGGGGCGGGGCGGCGCGGGGCAGGGCGTGGCGGGGCAGGGCGGGCCGAGGCGGTGGGGGATGGGGCGGGGCGTAGCGGAGCGGGGCGGGGCGTAGCGGAGCGGGGCGGGCCGAGGCGGTGGGGGACGGGGCGAGGCGGGGCGGAGCGGGGCGGCGCGGGATGGGGCGGGGCTGGGCGGGGAGGGGCTGGGCGGGCGGGGCGGGGCGTGGCGGAGCGTGGCGGGGCGGGGCGAAACGGTGAGGGGCGGTGCGGAGGGGTGAGGGGCGGGGCGGTGCGGGGCGGGGCGGGGCGGTGCGGGGCTGGGCGGGGCGGGTCGGGGCGGGGCAGGGCGGTGGGGGTCGGGGTGGGGCGGGGCGGAGCGGCGCGAGGCGGGGCAGGGCGGGGCGGGGCGGGGCGGCGCGGGGCGGGGCGGGGCGGGGCAGGGCGGTGGGGGTCGGGGCGGGGCGGGGCGGGGCGGAGCGGCGCGAGGCGGGGCAGAGCGGGGCGGGGCGGCGCGGGGCGGGGCGGCGCGGGGCAGGGCGGCGCGGGGCAGGGCGGGGCGGAGCGCGGCGGGGCGGCGTGGGGAGGGGTTGGGTTGGCTTGGCGGGGTGGGGCGTGGCGGGTCGGCGCCCCGAGCGCCACTGCCGCGCTCCGCTGCGCCAGCACAAGGAGCGCGCGCCCGCGCCAGCCGCGCCGCGCCGCGCTGCTGCTATCTCGCGCGCGACCCCGGCCCGCCTCCGCTCAATGGGCGCCTCTCCATTGGCGGCGCGGCTAAGCCGGGCGCTGTTTGTGCTCTGCAATTAGGTTACAAAGCATGCTCAATTGATTATGGAATAGGGCGTCTTCAATGGACTGCGTGGATGGAGGTGGACGTCTTATGAATATATGCATCGGAGGTGACGTGCTTGCTGTGTTGGGGTGAAGATAGCTGTTGTGTGTTTAGTATGAGAACGGACAGGTGGTTCTGGTTTTTGGGTAGCGATTCAATTTGTTTCATTTGGGAATGTGCGGAATTCTTTTCGGCCGAAGACATAAAACTGTTAGATTTCCATCCCTTAATGTCAGACCCATTCCTATTTCTTCTTACCTTGTGATTTTTGAGGACATATAAAATATTCTGTTATTGGAAACGCGTTTTTAATTAATACATTTATGTTAAAGTTTTCGAAGCATTCTCAGTTATTAAAGGTTTTTAATGATTCTCGTGGCCGGGAGCAGACGTAGGGGCATACCTATGTTTACGGGAGCTCCAGGACCGAGGGTCCAAATGGGGTCCCTTACTGCCATCGCCAAACGTGAAACAGGAGTTTTAAAGCTAGTTTATGTAGATACGCATTACATTATAAATTTGATTTAACCATACGTAAACAATTTTGTGTATTAAAGTTTGATTTTACAAATTTGATGAATAACTGTATAAAATGGCATATTGATGATTTAATGTATGTTTTTATTTATCCAAACTATTGGTAACCTAATTATCGTGTGTAATCACGTGTACATTGGAAATTGTTGATAAATTATCAAGACTCGTAGCGACAATGAAATTACCACCAAAAAATTTCAGAATGCACGAAGTACTATTCACTATTTTGTGTTGTTGCTCCAAGTGCACCCCAGAGCGCTTTTCGTGATTTAAGTATCACACATTGAAATTGTCCGGTAAGAAGGAAGTCGTAAAAATAAGCAATTTTAGTTTTTGATACACCATCTTGATTAACGTTAAGTCCAGCGCTGTTGGTGTTCATTCGTAAATTATATCTTGGTGAAATATTCGTTAAATTATTATCATTACACGGAAGAGACAGTAATGCACTCCCGCACGAAGGTGACGCTCTCTATCTTTGGTACTTTCTTCAAATTTGTTTTGTAATAACAAACCAACTAAAAAGGATATAAAAACTTATTTCTTAAGCAATGTGACCACAAGTAACTTTGATCTAAATTACCGAGAATGCGGGCCTTGCAAACGCTACAGATCTCTGTCAATTGTGAAGTTGTAATGAAATGCGATCTCGACCTCGACCTCTTCCTTGCAAGATCACCAGGGAAGAAGTGGTGGAAGAACATGCATTCGTTGTTTCTCTCCAGAAAGCGGAAAATATTTTTGCTATCAAATTTTGTTTTATACTTGACTGTAAATTATCCTTCTATAATATTTTGTGTCTGGCCAATTTTCATAGACAAATCATTCATTTCATATGTTTTCTTTCATAATAATCTTTTATTAAAGATAATGTTTCTTTTGACAAATTTTCAATATTATTTTTAATACAAATTTATTATGAAAGAAATCATACGAAATTAACGATTTATTTGTCTTTGAAAATTTGCCAGATGTAACAAAATATTTGCTCGCTTTCACCTCTAGTGTCGCCACCGGTGATGCTCAAACGCTGTTATTCCACAGATTGCAGTATTTTCACGTTCTGGTGACAGCATTCTATTTATTCAGTGAAATGTTGGGTTGAATCATGTTCAGTTTTCGTGATGCAACAAAGACGTTAAAGACGTTCATTGTGAATAACATTACCTTGGTATCATGTAAGATGTAAGATGTGTTATATGATATTCCACATAAGAAAGAACACAAATATGAACATTTATTTGTGATTTTCCTACAAAATGAATACATTCGCGAGCAGATGCCAACATTTGAGATTTTTGCGATAAATATTGCTTAAAAATAACATTAAAAATATATATACTGAAAACCGTATTTATATTTTCACATTTAACGTTTACCAGGATTATCAAACACCCACTGCTCATAACGAAGTGGATAGTTTGGAAACAAATGTTTATGTTTATTGTTCATAAAATAATCTAATTTGAAGAATATACTTTTGAAACAGGAGCACTAAGATTTATTTTGATACATTTCATTTTAAGGAATAAACAATCTTTTGAATTCAAATTTTCATGTTGGGTGTATTACTCCGTATATACGTATGCAAACGAGAAAGTAAAAACAATATACACAAGTCGACACTGTTGAACTGGTCAACAAACTGGATCATATATGCAACTGAGGCAAAGTACAAGACAATTGGATGATGGAAATGACGGAAATTAAAAGCAACTGACTTGTAAGAAATCTGATGTTCGGAGAATACCGGGCTTCTCTTCCAGTGAAGCAGAAAATGAGTAGTTTAAGGCGTTGTCGTTACCCATTCTGCAGATATCTTAGCTTTACTTGGGTAATTGTTTCTTTGCTACACGTTGAGTTGTGTTCAAGGAAAGAAAAGAAGAAAATATAAATTAATTGTAGGGAAGCCATAGTTTGAGTAACGTGATGTTCTCAATTAATATAGTTTCTTGAAGAGGGAAATTTTTAATTTTCAATTTTTCGGAATTACAAATTGTCCTACATTTCTTCTGGAGTATTAGTCAGTACTTTTAATTTATGCATCGTATTAATTACAAAAAGGAAAAATAATTTGAAAAAATTAGGCATATATTAAAAAATGAATACAACAATTTTTTTCGTGGTGACTCCCTTTAATAACAAAATATAACATTTTTAGAAAGGAAATAGTTGAAGTCGCGATGCAGAACTAAATAACAGAATAAAAAAATCTGAATAACTGCATAAAATAATATCTGAGTAACTGAATAAAAGAGTAACAAACAATATTGAATACAATTAAGGATATATTTTGTAATACATTTCTTTGGGATGAAATCATGGTAATGAAGCATCAAGAGGGGAAAAAAGGGTGTTATTATCCGAAAATATGAGCGGGGGCCCTCATTCGAGCCCCTTGACTTCGGGGACGTCGGTACCCCTCATCAATCTCAGTGAATGAAAATATAGAACGAATATAATGAATAATGCATTGGAGGTGATGTGGTTGACGGAGTTCGGCCAGGGATACACCATCCTTTTTTGCGTAATAAATTTCTTAATATTCCTGTGCTTTGCTGCATTTGTAAAATGATAATGCAGATGCAACTCTAATTGCTGGTACCCAATCGTTCGTTTACTTGTCTTGTAGGAAGATTTTACGAAGAAAATGTAGTTTTGAAGACTTGTAAAATACAACAAAAGTAACTTAAATGTGTACCTAATACTTTTGATCAGTTAATACATAAGAAATAATAGGCTGTGAAACATGCTGAACTTATTAACATTTATGGTGTTTTCAATCTATTGCGTGGTTGGAGGTGAAGATCTTGTAAGTAAATGACCTCGAAGCTGCAGAGATGCTACGTTGGACTGAGGGTATATTTCTCTCACATGCTCTGAATAAAATTGTTGTATACATTCAACGCACTTAAAAGATTGATAGTTACTCATTCTATCCTACTTATCCATCTTTCTTTCTTTCTTTCTTTCTTTCTTTCTTTCTTTCTTTCTTTCTTTCTTTCTTTCTTTCTTTCTTAATTTTGCATTGGCGTTTCGCAGGTCAGGTTCTGACTCAAAGATATTTTGTTTACCAGTCAAACATCAGCGTACGACGAGTTGCCTATCTATCAGGGGCAAATATCACATGTTTAACTTCATTATATGAAATTTCCCCCACAAGCTCATTTGCAAAAAGGTTGCATCTGTGATCCCTCTGTATGTCCGTTCCCTAGAAGTTTATAAAATTTATTATCGGACACTGTTTTGTAATTAAAGAAAGATTGACCAGACACTGGAGTCAGCTGGAGCTGTTTCTTTTCCCATCGCTCTCTGTTCGTGTTTGAGAATAGCTTTAGAAAAAGTTACGTAGGCCGAGTCAAGGGGAAACATCGTTATTTTTTCAATTTGAGAAACAAATGATATTTGGTCTTTTTGTTAAGAAAGTTTTGTTTCTGAACAGCCCTTAATTAACAAATTCGCTTCTTCTAAAACGAGCAAACGTTTATGCTTGTTCTACACAAAGAAAAATTGACAAAGAACGAATCTCATTATATTATCAAAAAATACTTTGTCTTTTTGATCTCAGAGGCATAGAGTCCCTTATAAAATGTGTTTCTAATTACCCAATATCGTCGCAGCCTATGTATTACGGGTGTTGTGCTAGTTATTTCAAGAATTAAAGCGCAGTTAGAGCTCGGGAGGTCATTGAATCATTTGAGAACAGCTAATGCATTGCACATTGCTATAGCTGGCTGACGAGCTGGCTGACCCGTTCTTTGGCTCGACAGTCCACTAAGGGCCTTGGCCGACGAACAAGTGTAAACACGTAAGCGACGAAAATAACAACAAAATTTGAGTTATTTTAGGTGCTTATTAATAACAACTATTAGCTGGACACTTATGATGACATTTATATTCTAATTTTAGCACTGGCTGACCTAGCAAGACATGTTTCATTGTACTACATGCATTGTTATCATGAAATCTTAAGTTTGATCTACTAATTATAATCTGTAAATAATCGAAGACAATTAAATATTATCCATGTCTTTTATAAAAGCAAGCCAAAAAGAGTGGTTGGGAAAAACCTCTTTTGTGGGGTATCTCAAACGTGATGCTCACAGACTAAAAACTATTCGAAATTTATTTTAAATACGCCGTTTGCAAAACACGGCTGTCAAAGAATACAAAAAAAACTTTAACAATTTCACAAAACTCTTGCAATGCTATGAAGACAAAATGAAAGGCACACACTGACTAAGCGATGCTACCTGACTAATACAATAAGAAAAGTTAAATAAATGTAAACATTGCAGAATGTATTGAAGGTTACGAGGCACACATGCCTAGATTTTTTACACCAGACTACTCTCCTAGTACCACAGCACCTCCTATTTACACAGCTGTCTAGTAGAGGGTGTCAATGCAGATAGGAAAAAATGCCTTTCGCCGACGGGAATGCTTCACGCCCAAGTCCAGCGCACTCCCTTGTGGAGCGATCAGCTGCCCGTTCCGTCCTGTCCGAACTCCACCAGCACTACCCCCGGCACTCTCCCCCGCTAACCAGCCCAGCTCTGACACCGCCCCGAGAGAATGACACCGGGCGAAAATGCCAGAGGGCGGTTAGCCGGCCTGCCGGGGGGGGGAGGGGCTGACGGACGAAGAGGGGGGGGAGATACGGGCGGCGGCGACGGTGGCGGTGGTGGTGGTAGCGCCGCCGGCAACGGCGGCGGCGGCGACGGTGGTGGTGATTTCGACGTGACGTCATCGGTGTCGGCGGCGAGGATAGCTGGTTGCAATCTGGCCGGGCGGCGGTAGAAACCGCCCCATGCGTAGAGGCGCGGGAAAACAATGATTAATTAATGTCTTAATTAATTAATTAATTAGTTTTTTATGTGGGATGCGCGAACTTTGGAGTTGGCGCCCCCATAACACACCGGTGCAGCAGGGAACTCCCATAATTTGGCGGGAGTACCACAAAGAGTGCCCATGTGGGCGGAAGTCACAGGAAGTTGTCCGCGCCGACCAAAATGTGCTAACAACGGCTTCCCGTGCTTGTCTTCTGTGTGCAAAATATCTAATTGTTCCATTTTGAAACTAATAATTTGCGAAACATTACGAAACGTACAATGCGAAACATCGCGATGTCTGTGCGAAACGTCTTTCGCACACGCATGTTAAAAGTACACACAACGCGTGCGCGAAGTGATTCGCTTCACTTGTAACGTATTCCAATCTTGGAGAATTCAATCACTCCGCACAAGTCTTATGTCAAAGCCCAGAGAGTTTTTTAAATAGTACACTGTGCGAAACAACATCTGACGGACAACATTATTCTGTTATTAATGATCTAGTATTTTGTGCGGAACCTGCTTATAGTACGGCATTAAACAGTTGATGGATAGAGATTATTGATGGGTTGGGGACATCTGGCCTTCACGCTACATGGACCATCGACCGTCAGTTTGGCTATACATCGCGTTCACATTCATGTAGACGAAAGAACGGATTTTTTTAAACTCGATGTGAGTGATGTATTGTTTTGTAGCCTCCCGCTATTCCATTGAGATGGGTATCGATTTATATACGTCTGTAATAAAACTACATGTACATCTGTGATAGCCTGCGTATTGACAGGAAACATATTCGACTCGTGATTTAGAGGAACACGAGGTGAAGGTAGTAATATAGCCAAGGGAAATGGTTTGGGATATATTCTTTGACAGTAAAAACATTTATTTGTCTCTTTTGATTTCATCATTGCGTTTTCAAAACAGAGCTAACTGGAGAAATGGCAAAATGAATGAACGCCCCTACAGACTGATTTTCTTTCGATGACACACAGCAAATGTATGCAATATTTCTTGCAAAATATTTCTATTAAAATGATGAAGTACTTTCAGATCACTTAAAATTTCAAAATGTAGCAGTCTTTTTCTATATTTTAATTGATTGAAATGTAAGCTATTACTATTGTCTATTGAATATATGACCGCATAATTACTTTCTAATGAAACTAGTGGAACAATAGCAGACATTTTACCTCATTATTTATCATTTTTCCAATTTTTGAAAATCATAGTTAAAACGAGTCCTGTGCCATTTTAAGCGTCTTTGTACTATCAGAGAGAAAATATTTTTAAAGTTTGCAGCCTTTTTTGAGAGAAACATATTTTGATTTTTTCAAGTAAAAAAATTATGCTAAAATTTCTCTCATTTAAAAAAAGATCTTATTTAAAGACATACTTATTTAAAACGGGTTTCATAAAAAAAACAATCTCTATCATTAATATAGTAGTAATTTTGCGATGTTAATTGTTTGCAATTTTTAAAAATGCAGAGTTTACCGAAAATGGGACCTTCGCCATTCTTCTCATCGTACTCTGCTCTATACGATTAATTGATTCATTCATTCAATAGCGTTTCCGGACGCGTCAACTGCTTATATCAAGTCCCGTACGTGTAGTACATGTTTATCTAGGAAGGTGGCGGTGAACTTTCCCCCGCTTGATGGCGGTATCTGGCGCTGGCTCACACGTCAGCTTGCAGGTTTTTCTCCAAGTACTTCCCATGTGCAGGGCACCACTCCAGCCCGGACGTGCTCCAAGTTTCCGACTGGCCTCGCGACATGTCACATGGTGCAACGCATGGTAGTGTAGTGCATGTAAATGCGTGTGTAAACAAAAGGAAGAGGAAGGAATGATCGCGCAGGGCCCATAGCTCGTTTGTTCGGGTACTGCTCCATTTGCGGAGAAACCAAGGAAAACTACCGACGAGTGCAGCCGACCGCTCAAATTCTTCTGCAGACAATGGCCGAATTCGACCTAGCTAGCAGGGACATCAGTCAATGGCTTCAACCACTTAAGACGGTTGCTCTATTCGAGAAAAAATGTTTGGAGCCGTTCGTGAGAGAGGAATTGTTTAAAATTTTTTTATAAATCATGAAAAATTATGTGCGTGATAATTTTCATATTTTCAAAAAATTGAACAAGATCTTATGAAATGTCCTGTACTTGAAGGACATATTTTATTATTATGGTACATGAAATAAATAGGTGATCTACCTACAAGATCTAAATAGGTAACATTTCATTTGATACATAAATAAGTAAAGTTATAACTTAAATTTCAACGTTTTACTCACATTAGCCTACGTGTACAACATTGTACTCACATTAGTTTAAAATTTTCGTTTTTAACAACACAATTTTCAAAATTATAGTTCAAAGTTGGAGCTGGAACACAATTTGTAGAAGATAAATTGTGGATTGCAATAATTACTAAGAGTAATCCGCTATTGGTGACGGGACGAAATTAAACTTCTATATCAATAATCAATTATTATGAATTGCAGAAAAGAATATAATTTCTTTAAAATATTTTTTCATTTTAGAATTTCCATTTTTATTTAACACCTTCTCAAATCACTCTGCTCCAAAGGATAACGAAGCGATTTTTTTATGAAGATTATAAAAGTGCCATCAGGTGACGTTTTTTGCTATTTGCGATTTTGTCACTGGTTTCCTGGAAGGAATGGAATTCAAATCGTTTTTTCGACAGAAACATACTTATTGCCAGACCCTTGTAACAAATAAGTGGATAAATTTTGTCTCTTTTTACAGAGTGAGTCACGTAACTTTAGCACCTCCTGTAAAGTTTTCAGTGGTTGAAGTTATTGCAATGCGTACTAACGGAAGTGGTTGAGGGAATGGGGTTAATTCATGTATGTATTAGTATCCATTTTATCCCTTGTATTTTACGAGATATTGAGATAACTTTGTATTTTTGAAATGGAAATATATATATTTTTAGTCTATCATGACGAGTGTAAAGGGACGAATCCAATAATATACATATTGTCGTATGTTATTTTTTTCAGTAATTTTGAAGTTTATGCGACTTTTATTTAACGAATATTTTGTAACAGTCCTCTAGCAAAAGCCATGCTGCGCTCTCCTTGCTAATTCGCGCTTCAATGTTCGTTAAACACGAGTCGCAAAAAATTAAAATTACTAAAAACAAATGCTTATCTAACGTATGGCCATATGTAGGTGATTGAATTCCTCTTTTTACGCTCTTCATGATAGGCTAAAAATAAGTATAATTCCATTTGAAAAAAAGTTACCTCAATATCTCGTAAATTACAAGTGATAAAATGAAAGTGAATAAATGTATAAAGGAGCCCCATTCCCTTATGTCTTCTGTGAAAACGGCATTGCAATAACTTCAACCGTTCAAAAATTGCATTAGGTGCTAAAGGTACTTGACTCATCCTGTTTAGTAAATTACTTCCTCTAACACGTTGTGTGGTCAGAATCCATATTTTCTTGATACCGATAAAATCCGATACCGATGAAATCCTCGATACCGATAAATTGATTTACGGCAAACGTCTGTCCGTCCGTCCGTCCGACTGTGAACAACGCTAGCGCCTAAATCATTCAGCTCATTTTCTCCAAACAGGCAGCATATCACTAAACCACGCGTAAAATTTATGCACAAGATCAGATTTCCATCGTGATTTAATTAATCAAACGTCAAGATGCAATCTCGGGAACTGGGAATTATCTTATAGATTATTTCAGGATGTTTGTCATTTAGTTGTACGTAATTTTTCAAATAAGATGAATTGGCAGGGCCAGTAATTTGTATTATTTATAGTTTTGGGGCAGTATCTTGTGCAATATTGTGACTGCGCAGCTTGGGTTGGCTTTCACAACCACGGAATTGGAAGATTTCGAACGCTAAACTCTTTAGAAAAGCGCCACGGAACTTACACAGCCCAGCGACGTTCATTAGGGATTTGGCGATGGCCTTGTTGCAAGCGGGCTAGTTGGGGAAAAATAAGGGGTAGAGGGAGAAAATTTGAGGAGAAACAGAAGGGAACTCGGCGGTCGTAACGGTTTGTCCCTTCTCACTTGCGTCCGGTCTGCTGCGGAGTGTGGTATCCTGAATAGTACGTGAAAAGTTATTACGTTACAAAACGTTGGATTTGAAGATACTACGGAACGCAGATGTAACGAAAAATAGCCCCATTAAGAGGTAAATACTTTTCGATTTATGTTGAAGTAACTGTGTGAAATATGCTATGAGAAAATTGCAGAATTTTGATTAGAATAAAAATAACCGTACTAATACGCGGCAAATCATTTTCAACTTTAGTTTCATTAGTCTTTTATATTCTGGTTTCTGGTATTAATTCTGAATTAGACGACCGAAGTACGCTGAATTACTTTGTATGATGCGGGTAATTAAGATATTCGAAGTCAACCATTGTTACAGATCTACTGGATCCGGAAGCGTTGTGCTTCCTGGCAAACAGATTCATTGGATTCCCGTTACGTTAGCGACCAACTGGAGGTGGTTCGTAAAAGAGCGTATAATCAGCCATCATCTGTTAAGGTCAACAGTTTGCATTATTTTTTTATTTTCTTGTAAAGTGTATGCAAATTTCTTTGTTGAGTAGTAATCTTATCTTGAAAGAATATAAATGTTCATATCTTGGTTATTACAAGATAAGTAAAAGCTTCGATTTATTTAAAGCAATTTCTGTTTGATTTAAAGATTTTGTAGACAAGAACAAAATTGCAAAGTAACGTCTATTTAATGAAAGATTTTCAGTTAGAAAAGTGCACCCTGCACAGGGAGAAGTTAATTACATTGTTTCATAACTGCCAGAATTATTGAAGTACGACGGTAGTGCTAATTGTATTACAATAGTGTTTCATGAACTATTTGAGATATCTGTGTGTCTCTTTGTTCTTTTTGTGTGATCCATTCTATGTTTTTGTGTATTTTCTTGTTTTTTGTTGAATGCAAAAATAATTGTTCAAGATTTTTTGTTGTTCAATTTCACAATTGAGTAAGATTCCGCATGCCCTGAGTCCAAAATAAATTCTATATTTTTTTAGTGATAGGATTGAAACTTGGTCAAGAAAAAATGTTGTCCTCAGCTTTTCTTTTTTAAAACAATTATCTCTACTTAATTTCAGTGCGCCACACTCTAGGGCGGGCCGGGATATATGTAAAAATTAAAGGTGATGATCGTCGTATTTGGTAGAGATGGGCTTAACAGCTTTTCGTCAATAACTGTTATCGGAATAACAGTGGACTCGTAATAACGGTTATTAATAACAGTTGAAAAATAACACGTCCATGATTAGCAATCTAACGTAGCCGTCTGCTAAGAGTTAAATCAGTTGTGGCGACTGCTAAGAGTTAAACCAGGCAAAATGAATAACGTTGGTAGCACCGTAACGCTTGTGCAGCTACCTTACGGCGGTTGTCTGCACTACTTCCCCACACATGTTTAGGCAGGGAGAGAGAAACAGCTGATATGAACGAGACTCGATGAACTGCCAAGGAAGAATAGTAGTTAATATGATGAGTAGCAAATGTGTATAGAATATTACTAAAATAACAGTGATCCGTGATCAGGTTGCAAATACTCTTTCGAATATGCGATATGTTCATAGTGAAATGACGAGTGCCAAAAATAAAGAGAAGTAGAAACTGTGTTTTGCTTACCTAAAACTAAAGTGCTAATGACCGTTGAATATCAAATATAATAATGCGAGTTATTTGACCGTAACTCATAGTATTCTATCAGACTTAGGGAAATATTAGTGGATCTCACATAAGCTGAAATGGGACAGAAAGAAGTTAACAAACATATTGGACGGATTTAATTTCAAGGACAAATTTCTTATTGTATTATACGTAATACCATAAAATATAAAAATATTGTGGCTCATGATGTGTAATAATGGCGAATTATGTATTAATGAATCTTTAATTTGAACACTTGTTAATCACGATTCATTAGCAGCAGTGAAACTTGTCGTACAAAATGGTTGCCGCGAAAATGGTTGTCATATACAGTTTTTACTGTTTTTTTGACAAAATAAATAAATAAATAAAAGCTTGTAGTAGTTCGGGTTTGGCCCAATAGAGTGGAGTACTATGAATATCAACCGATAACAGCCAATAACAGGATAAATGAAATAACTGTTATTTCGCGTAACAGTTACTAAACGTTAACTGTTAAGAAATAATAGTTTAGCTGTTAATGGCACATCCCTAGTATTTGGTGACATATAAAATTAAGGAGGGGCGGTCGCAATATGGGATATTACTGTGCTGTGGAACGATTTGAATAGTTTCTTCTATTTTTACGATGTGTTTAAATCTGCTTTTTGTGCTACAGTATTAGTCTATTCCTAAACTTTATTTCGTCTCACCGCACAGTTTTCATATCACTCTGACTTTTAAGTAAACTGGATTAGAGATGAGAAAGAAACGATCAGTTTCAATTTGCTTATCGCATTTCGCAAGTAGTAAAGTATGAAGTCGGGCAGGGTATTTATTTGGAATCTCTTGATTCGGAATAGTTCATTTCGTGTTAGCGACGTGTTTTTTTTCTTTACTCCGGAATTTTGCTGCATTTTATATCTTTTAGTTCCCTAGAATCTCTGGCACTTTTAAATTCCAAGACAGGAAAATGATTGATCTGGCTGTTGTATTCATTAAAATACTTCTACTGGATCATTTCAGCACTCACATTACACACGATTTTTAAGGTTTGTTACTTGTGTTCTCCACATTTTCTTCAGAAGAACTGTCCAATCTTTTTTAAATTGCTGATGTCCGTTAGGATTAAGTACCTTTTAATAAAGAATGTTCACGTACCTCACAACATTATTTAAACTCCTTCCACAGATCGTAATCTTTTATTTGTTTTTGGTTATACATATTGCATTAAATTAACAAATTCTGCACCTAGTGCTTATTTCAATCGCACTTTGTTGTTTTAGCGACCATTGCTTGTTAACATAGTCGAGATTAATCACCCATTGAAGTGATAAAATCTGAGAAATAATTCTCCAGTGATAAAAAAGCGTGTGTATTGCTTCTCTGTTTTGTTCACAGAGGAGAAATTCTTAAATCCTATAATTTTAAATTTTGTAAACGGAGTGGTATGTATGAGTGTATATTTGTATGAAATTTCTTGGAAAATTATATAATTGACATACAATTTTACTCGTTTAAAGGATTGACTCAAAAAAAGTAATTGTGCTATTATTTTTATTTTGTAGTTTAAATAACTGAAAATTTTTGCGTGATAAGAGTGCATCATTCATGTGAATAATGCACATACTATTCTTACACATTTTCTAGGGACAGTTTCCGTATGAAGAAGTCTTAGCTGCATATTAACTAAAATCGACCTAGTAAAGCGTTAACACATTGATTCAATAATATCGAAAATGACTTCCTCCAGTTCTTAGTATATCTGCGCCGCAATGAAAACACGTTTACTGACATATATTTCCTTCTCTTTAACATTGCTCATGAGAAAATGCAAGATAGGGTATCCATTATTTCACTAAGAAGGAAAATATTTTTATTGTCCGAATTTACGATGTATAACCACAAAACCCGACGCGTGTGTTCCCATACAGGACGCGTCTCCGGCACATCGACGTTGCGTACGGGACAGTTTTTAGTGTTCTTTTACGCATTGAATAAATAAAAGAGCCATCATCCGCCGATGGTATTCAGGAGTTCGCGAGGAGATCCGAACGACCGCGTAAAAGCCCTGATTTATTCGCGAGGGTTTAGTGCCTGTGGCGGCGGCGGCGTTGTCTTCTCAAGTTTCTCCAAATCGTCGTCATCCTT
The DNA here is from genome assembly GCA_031308135.1 of Acheta domesticus. Lineage (NCBI taxonomy): Eukaryota > Metazoa > Arthropoda > Insecta > Orthoptera > Gryllidae > Acheta > Acheta domesticus. The sequence goes on from JAHLJT010004567.1 coordinate 213,470,842, forward strand.
TTTTTTTACCTTCCTCTCCCCCTCCGTCCCCTCCCCCAGCTCCCGCGTCCTCTCGAGGGGACGAGTGGGGCCCAACTTCGCGAGGACTCGCCCCTAGCAGAACCGCGAACGGTGGGGGAGGGGGGAAGAAGGAGGGGTGGGGGTGGGGGAGGCGGCGAGACAAGTCTCCTCCTCCTTCTCTTTGTGCTCGTCGCTATAAAATTTGCATCTTCGACCTGTGCAGCGTCGTCGTCGCCCGGCCTGCTGAGGGCGAGATGCTCCGGACCCCCATCGCGCCAGGTTATTTCGGGGAGTGTTCTCTTGCAGTCTTCCCGACAATTAGTTTGCCTCCCATGTCGTCTTAGTGTCAGAGAACTGATGAAGTGGGGTGGAGATTACTGCCGTCTGCGCTGTTCTCGCTTTTGAATGTACGATCTCTTTTTGCGTCAATTATGCTTCTTCCGACGTGTCTGGAAGTATTCGGATTTATTAAGTGTTCTGGATAGCAAACAGTGATCGGCATTTTCTTTCCTTTATTAGTATTGATCGACAGCTTAAAGACTTTTGGTAAGGGATATTCCAATTTACAGGTGTTTTAATAGCTATCCAGCAACATACAGGTGTTTTAATAGCTGCCAAATTCTTACTGATAATCTCTCTCTTTCTCTTGAAGGTATAATAACCTGCATAAGCTGGAAGAGTTTGCATGTGACGGTATTTTTATTATTTGGAAATGTTCAAAATATTAGGTGAAGTAAAATTGAAACTGTTGGCTGCTTTTCCAGATTTCCAGCATCCAAGAGCTTGATTTCGTCATTGTTTAGAAGAGGAATAGTTATTTTAGAAAAATACAATTGTACATTGCAATTTGCTTATACTTCATTAGTTAAAGATGTATAAGTAAAAAAATCCCAAATATGGATTACAAATTTAAAGGCATTTGGAAAGTTTTTTTGAGAGGGTGATGTAAATTTGTGGAGGTCCTTGAGTGGAGTAGGGAAGAAGAAACGAGACGCTCGATTTGGAGTTTTCAATATATTGACTAACTGAATTAGAAAAATGTTATGAAAGAGGACTATATTGAGAGGCACAACCAGTATTTTTATTACGGAGAACTACAGGTTATACAGTCAAATCAATGTTTCCTTATTAGTAATTTTTTTATTCATGCTGCACTTAAAATTTATATATATTTTTAATTTGATTTTATATCAAATGCAGTTGAGATACTGAGCGACTTATCTTATTGCAGAACATTGATAAAATATTATTATTAAGTAAGAAAAATATTGTTAAAAGAAAAATTCTTATTTTTTTATTATTATTCTTATTATTATGAGCGATCTGCTTGGGTGCGCCACTGAAATTATCAGAAAAGACTTAAAGAAAACTATGATTTTATTTAATGTTTGTGAGCGATTTTCATACTGGTAACCCTCGTCCTCCTTCAAATTTCAGCAAATAGCGCATTTTTATAAAATCGATATTATTAAATATATATAAAAACAATTATTTCATTTTCTGTTTAAAAATTCCACAACATTTAACCACTAACCACCCCGTGTTACCCATCTAACTCTCGAATTGAGGTTCAAAAGAAATAGCTAAAGCAAAATGAGTATCGTAATGTTTCTTGAACGTAAGGAATGTGAACTCCAAATGATACCCAGTAACATTGTTAAAAAGTAGGAGACACTTTGTTGGAGGTAATATAATAGTGCTTTAAGTTTTACAGAAACATATAGAAAATCAAAAATATTTAAAACACGATTTTCATGATTATAAAAAACATTTTTGAAAGCTTTCACTGACAACCTAATACCAATCTTTTGCGAAACCCCCAGCTTTTGGAATGATGAGTTGAAAAAAGGCGCAGCCTTAAAAGCTCCACTCTTACGTCACCTGGACGAAATGGAAACGTCTGGCCGCCGAATGAGATGCGGCTAACAAAGTCAGGGAATCGGGGGACGCTATCATAGAGGAGGCAGCGGCCTGGAGTGCGAGCAGGAGCAGGAGTGGGGGCGGGGCGGGGAAAGGGCGTCTCCCAGACATGTCTCACTCCCGTCCTCGCCTCCTTCCGCGCACCATAAAATTTGCATCTTCGACCGCCACCCGTCGCCGCGCGCGCCAGGCGCCGTTAGGGCGTTGGCGAGCTCGCCCGCCCCCCTTCCCGCCACCCCTCTTCCCTGCCCAGGACTGCAATTCCGCGGAGTGTGCTTTGCGAGAATGAAAATGGATTAGACCGGCGCTTAGGAAACGACTTATCGGCCACCTGGAACACTATCGAATTGCCATGTGTATGCGATTTGGAAACGGGAACTTGTTCATTACGTTCGAGTTGTTTGTATACTTCGTGCGTTTGATCAATTTGTATGTTGTACAGTATACTGTGTTGTACTGTGTTGCAAATTAGAATCCATAAGCAATTTCCCACTACATTTTCATTGGCGCAAAATGATCTTCTATCCCTCTACATCAACATTCCAATTCATCTCTTCTACACTCTCCAGGACATCATAAAATATCATCCATCAAAATAATTGCAAAGCTCCACTTCAGCTTTATTAAAAAATTGATGAATCTGCTAACTAGTTTTGAAGTATGGATGTTTTCATCCCGAAAACTATATTCAAATCTGAATGATTTTATCAAGAGCTGAAATGTTTTTTTAAAGTGCATTATGACGTGTTTTAGATGTTAGATGCGCAGAAGTTGAATTTATGAACGCTGCTATATGAAGGGTTGCACTCTATGATAAGTGAAGGAAGAATAAGTTCCCACACTTAGGTGACAGTGGCAATATGAAAAATACATCTTAGTCGTTGTATATGACTTTCAGCTTCCCTCGGAACAAGGAATCTGCTCTGGGGTGAGTTATGTCGTTCCTGCCCGAATAACGAAAAGAATAAGTTAGAAAAACTCTTTCCCCTGGCCCACACGAAGTAAAAACTGGCAATTTCTTCAATACCGAACGAGTCTTACGCTGAAGTATACTAATAGTTCTTAAATACTGTTAGTTTTCAGAAACTTTCCCTTGTCAATTAATTAAAACATGTAGTAGTCTGCTACACTATATTTTCATAAGCTCTCCCAAAACTACTCAACCTATATTTGCCACCTCAACAAGCATTTATGTTATAAAATTATTTGCATTGTATAATTCATTGTTACGTGAACAAAATACATGTTTTTTATACCCTTCTGGTAATATTAACATTTCAAGGTTTGCTAGACCTCGCCTTCAGACTGATATCAAATATAAAGTCTTAGAGATGTACACGTTACAGAGCAATAAATTTAATTTATTGCTGATGTGATGTTTTATAATGAAAATTAAATATATTGTTGAAGGATGTTACATAAAAAGCTTTCCAGCTAAAACTTGGTGAGATATATCGTTTATAATATCGTAATCTACATTAGGGATAAGATTTAAATGTACCGGAGATTATTAAGGTATTTTAATTTTTGCATGTACTTCACATGCAGTCCTTATGATATTTTCAACGTTTTTATAAAATAGCTGACTTTTTTTGTTGAAACTTTTTATCATAAGTAATATCACAGCACTTCGAATGATATTTAGTGTAACTATTTCACAAATAAACACATTACATAATTTGAAAGGATAATTTAAATCACATTAATTACGAAAAAGAGAAATATTACTCAAAACCACAACCGAAAAATGAAAAACTTTCATTCAGCTCTGACTTATCATTGCCGCATGAAATAACTTTTAATCTAGTAACATTTGAAAACCAGATTAATAAAGAAAATGATTTCAAATATTTTTCAATAAAACTTCCAAAAAACAATTATAACAAGGCTACTTTCAAAAACATTTCTTAAAAGCACAATTATTAAAGCTGTAGGAAGTTGTTTTTCAAGTCTTGGTCTTCCGTGGAAGTATTTGAAATGGAAGATATACAAGATGAATTAGCAGCGGAATTCGTCGATTTCGAATGTATTGAACACACGTCTGTACTCATTAAAGTATTTTTCTAAATAATTTTGGTTGTAACGTTCCACATAGTTTTGATAGCATATTCTTTGTGCTCTCTACTTCTCTAATCTTGGTATACTAATCGCCTAAAATATGTGTAATTTCTTAATTTGTAGTTTGTGCTGTCCATTTGTATTTTCTTTCTTCACAAAATTCTTGAAATTGCTTCCACAAGCTTTCTCTGTTCCTTTCGCTGTGTTTTGCCACTGAATCTTTAAGGCATTCTTTAATGCTTTCTTTGCATGGCTCTATTTAAGAGTTTTAAACATTACCAAAACGACACATTTTAATATTATATTGATGCGCACAAGTTATTTTGGAGCTGAAACAATTGCTATCGTTATCTTAAAAAGGTAAACAAAGTTTTTACAGTGGTAAAAAAGGTAAACAAAGTGAGGGCAATAATCATCTGGGATTGGTTTTATTTAAATTTATCCTTGCTTAGCATTGGCTACTTACGACACGGACAGACATGAGTGAAATAGTCGTTTCAAAGATTTGGAAGTACGATATAGTTCGGATAGTCATTAAAACATCTGGTATTAAAAAAATTGCAAAAAATTTTTATATTTAAAAACTGTGTATTTTAGCTAAAAAGAAGTGTGAGCTTGCCACAGACTAAATTTCGTTAATTGTTTTTAAATGAAAGATAAAGAGCTCCAGAAGTTTTATCTATTGCTATTGACCGTTTTTATAGTATAAGACTAAAGTTTAATAAAATCATAAAATTAATAGAATAAACGCTGATCTGCCGTCCTGTGTTCATTATTTCATTGTGTGAGTTGTAAATGATCTATTTGACATTATCTCGACTAGAAAATATGTGCGTGTAAGGTTGTTAGATAAGCTAACATAGCGAGTTCAAAGAATGCTTTTTAAATACAAAGATTTGTAAGTGTATGCAAATGCAATGAGTGACAATTGCACTCATCAGAGCCACCTCGTATCCACTTCGATCATTGGCTGGTGAGAGCTAGTCTCAGAAGCAATCATTAGTTCTTGTGATCGATTTTGGCTAGTCGTCTTTCCTTTTCATTTCTTTGCACGTTTATGGTTATATGAACTTCTCGGGTGACGTTTGATGTTCAAGTCGCGTTCTCTCAAGAATTTAATAGATGTGGATATCGTATTCTCGCCTGTCAGACAACTGCACGTGATTGTGAGGTAAATGCTAAGATAAGGTGAATTCCGATTGAAATATATAGCTTCTGTGAATCGTGTCATCTTGAAGACAAAAGTATATGGCAAACGATGCACCTTAAGGCACCGTGTATAGTAAAAGTAAATCGAATAAAAGCCCACAGATAGCACCATTCACTGTTTTGGCTTGCGATGCTTCAATGAGAGACGTTGTGGTTGGCATCTGACGAAGTAGCCCAAAACACATGCCGATGTCAATGATACGCAGAAGTGTCGGTAAGTTTCTGGTTTCAGAACTTCTATTAGTGAAACAAAGAAATAAAATATAAATTTTCAACATAATCATTCTTTACTTCAGCTCACTTCTTTCATACATATATTATCATTTCTATGACCCTTAAAATACTCTAAAGTTTTTTTTGTAAGATGGTAAAAACCGCATCTTTTCATTCAGTGTCACCTGAACATTTTCCTACCGTAGTTCTTTCTTCTGTTTTGAGAAGAGAAAGTAATCGTTGGTAGAAAACCTGGATTTTAGGGTTGATGGTTCATCTCTTTAAAGCCACAGTTCTTAACATCAATCTTCGCAGTCTTGGCAGTTTGCACAGGTGCATTGACGTGAAAAAGCTGAACACCATGAGATTTCACTCACCGCAACCAACTCAAGCACTTCTCTCCGTAGCACTGAATGAGACGACGATTGAAAACTTACATAACACTGAAAGATAAGATTATCTACTACTCGGAAGGTTTCTCCATTGTTGCGAGTTATTTGGTCAGGCCGGAAACATATGGCACCGACCTCTTATCTTTTAATGAGGAGGGGTGACATCTCTTTCTCAATGAGGATTTTGTTTCGTTGTGGCTGTTGCCTACTCTGGTCGGGATGCGAGATAAAAAGTACACTTCACACTCAATCTCTTCTCAATATTCTATTAAACATAGAATTCAAATTAATTAAATCTTTCGTGAGATTGGCTTATCAGAACCTCTTGAAAATAGTCACACGACCCAGGAAGATCACGAAAACGAAATATCTCAATACTATATAATGTGAGGAAACAAATTTTACCAGATTTATTATCATAAAATGAAGTGGATGGATTGCGGAAGGTTTACACATAGCGGCAATATATAGGTGGTGCAATTCAGATTTTAAAAAATTCAACAAATCAACAACAACAACAACAACAACAAAAACAAAACAAGCACAATATTCTCGACCGCCTACATTGCGATTTCTCTCCATGTGATGTCCATTTCTCCGTTCCTGCGGAGCGGTTGTGTGCGTTGGGCAAGTCCCAGTTAGCCGTTTGGGAAGCGGTTTCTCGGAGACGGATCCGCCCCCTCATTCTGCCAATTCGCTTGTCCGCGGGGCTGTCTGGGCTCGCTTTGGGCCGCAGCCGGCTGTCTGCGCGCTGTCCGCCCACCCGCCACGCCCCCGACCGCCTGCCTTTCTCCGGGCGATCTCGCTCTGTCTGCGCAGCGGAGGGCCCGCCCCGCCCCGCCCCCCTCGGTCTGTCTTCAGCTGCGCCCAGCTATCGACGTTTCCCGCCGGCCCCTAATTTGCCTCTCGGCGGCGCCGGCCGCGTTGGTCCAAGGGTCGTTGCGGACCTCCACGTGTGATGGCCTCGGTGATTGTGGAAGCGGAAGTGGTAGTGATGCGGGTGGTGGTAGTGACGATGTGGTAGAGGTAATTGTAGTGAGATTTTGTGAGATGTGGTGGTCGTAAGAAGTGGTAGTGATGATGGTGTTGACGTGATGGTGTGGCGGTGAGAGTGATGTGGCGGTGAGAGTGATGCGGCGGTGAGAGTGATGCGGCGGTGAGAGTGATGCGGCGGTGAGAGTGATGCGGCGGTGAGAGTGATGCGGCGGTGAGAGTGATGCGGCGGTGAGAGTGATGCGGCGGTGAGAGGGATGCGGCGGTGAGAGTGATGCGGCGGTGAGAGGGATGCGGCGGTGAGAGTGATGCGGCGGTGAGAGGGATGCGGCGGTGAGAGGGATGCGGCGGTGAGAGTGATGCGGCGGTGAGAGTGATGCGGCGATGAGAGGGATGAGGCGGTGAGAGTGATGCGGCGGTGAGAGTGATGCGGCGGTGAGAGTGATGCGGCGGTGAGAGTGATGCGGCGGTGAGAGTGATGCGGCGGTGAGAGTGATGCGGCGGTGAGAGTGATGCGGCGGTGAGAGTGATGCGGCGGTGAGAGTGATGCGGCGGTGAGAGTGATGCGGCGGTGAGAGTGATGCGGCGGTGAGAGTGATGCGGCGGTGAGAGTGATGCGGCGGTGAGAGTGATGCGGCGGTGAGAGGGATGCGGCGGTGAGAGTGATGCGGCGGTGAGAGGGATGCGGCGGTGAGAGTGATGCGGCGGTGAGAGGGATGCGGCGGTGAGAGGGATGCGGCGGTGAGAGTGATGCGGCGGTGAGAGTGATGCGGCGATGAGAGGGATGAGGCGGTGAGAGTGATGCGGCGGTGAGAGTGATGCGGCGGTGAGAGTGATGCGGCGGTGAGAGTGATGCGGCGGTGAGAGTGATGCGGCGGTGAGAGTGATGCGGCGGTGAGAGTGATGCGGCGGTGAGAGTGATGCGGCGGTGAGAGTGATGCGGCGGTGAGAGTGATGCGGCGGTGAGAGTGATGCGGCGGTGAGAGGGATGCGGCGGTGAGAGGGATGCGGCGGTGAGAGGGATGCGGCGGTGAGAGGGATGCGGCGGTGAGAGGGATGCGGCGGTGAGAGGGATGCGGCGGTGAGAGGGATGCGGCGGTGAGAGTGATGCGGCGGTGAGAGGGATGTGATGAGAGTGAAACAGTGGTATATGGTAGTAAAAATGGTGGCGAAAGAGGTGTTGATGTGCTGTTGGTAGTGATGTGGCTGTGATGCGATGGTGTTGATATTGTGAAGAGGGTGATGTGATATTGGTGATGATAGTGGTCGCGATGATAACCATGTCTCTTAGGAACGGTCAAATGTCGATCCCAAAGGTGGACATCAACTTGACGGACGTTGAAATCTGCACGATGACAGAGGATCAAAGAAGCAATGAACAAATCCCGAATGTAAAATGGTAATATGGAAGACATTTTGTGATTATCATTTTGCTCATCGGCCTATTAGGGTGGAGGGTGGCGTTCATGAAGGCGCTGTGGTTGACACGTGCGTACAAAGATATTTAGGATGTATGTGGTCCCACGAAGAATAAAACGAATGCAAGAAACACTGTCAGAATTTGTAATAATAGCAGAACTAAAGTGATTTTAGTGATTGTCATTCAGACCTCCACGACTTTTGAGCTATAATGTTGAGAACGAGGAATAATGTGCGGGATCAGATTATGGAAAAAGAAACAGATATTGAAGAGACCTTAGAAATTATCTTAATTTAGTCGATCAAATGAATGAAATTGTTGCTTTGTTTTCTTTTCGAAAAACAACTGGGAATAATTTGTAGGTATTATGTTGTAGGTATTATTTACGTCAAGGAATGTATAAGACATGAGAGAATTAACAATTACTAGTTGAATCAGATGGTAGTGGAACTGCACTGTAGAAGGCATCTTTAAAATTATTAACGATGACTGATAAAATAATGCTGCAAAAGGGGTCGAGCAATTACTTAAGTTGAGAGACAGAGAAAATGTGGACCGGAGAAGACGGTGGGGAACGATGTTTACAATGGAAAACTGCGAGGTTGTAATGCCAATACGAATACGATGGGTGTGCGAGGCAGAAATGAAAAAACGTGGAGATGACATTTCGTGGCTGTGATGAGATTGAGAGACAGATCTGGCAGTTGAATGTGCGATATAAATGCAGAATGTGCCAGCAATAGGACAATGTTGGCATTATGGGGCAACGATGGTAGAGCATAAAGGAGACTGAGGACTGGAATAGGAAAGAGCTTGAACGAGGGACGGTAATTGCAAAGGATATTGGTGTTGCTAGTGTAAGAATGTGTAGTCTGTGCGAGGCGATGATGTTATAATGAGGTTGTAATGATGGCAGCGAGGAAATCTTTTGGCTGTGCTAGATGGCGTTGAGAATCAGGAAAGTAATTGGCAGTGCGGAATAGCACGGGAATAAGGAAAGATTTTGACAGCCTGGAATGGCAATGGGAACAGGAAAGGTTTTGGTAGTGCAGAATGACTATGGAAATGAGGAAAGATGTTGGTAATGCTGAATGGCGCTGAGAATGAGGAAAGATGTCGGCACTACGGAATAGCGATGGGGATGAAGGAAGAATTTGGCAGGGCGGAGTGACAATTGAAACGTGGTAGGATATTGGTAGTGCGTAACGGGGAAAGATGTTGACCGTGCGAGATGGCGATGGCAATGAGTAAAGATATTGACCGTGCGGGATGGTGATGCCATTGAGTAAAGATGTTGACCGTGCGGAATGTCGATGGCAATGAGGAAAGATGTGGGCAATGCGGGACGGCAATAACATTGAGGAAAGATGTCGGTAGTACGGGGTGGTGACGGCAGCGCTGTAGGCCCCGTGCACAACGGGGCGCCTGCCACGGCGACGGCGGCGGCGGCGGCGGCGACGGCGGCGGCGGCGGCGGCGGCGACGGCGGCTGCGGCGGAGTGAGGGACCGCGGCGCGGCGAGGGTGGCGGTGGCCATTCCCTCCCAATTAGTCCAATTATAAGCGGAGCGTCGACCGCGGCGTTTGCGGCCTCCGCGGTGGGCCTTCAAAGACGCGCGCGCTCGGAATCAGGCAGACCGCCGCGCCCGCCCTCGCACCCAAACAGCCCGTCGGCGTTCTAACAAGCGCCGCCGCCAGATTGACGACCCAAAGTTTCCCCTGATGCTTGGTTGACTCTTCAAGAGAGCTGAAGCGGAGATAAAATGGCTTGTTGGGAATTGCGCCTGTGGAGACTTGGAAGGCAACAGAGGTTAAATAGACGTTTGTTGCTGATTGATTGTTCGGTCTTCCGGGTGTATAAACTACTGACGTCGTTGGCCCCTTAAGTGTAGTGCATGTTCTTTCATCGGGAGATGGTGGAGATCTTTGCCCGCTGGATGGCGAGATCCAGTGCCGACCTACCGTCGACTAGCGGGGATTTCTCCAACCAGTTATCTGTCACTACCTGGGCAAGGTCCCCTCCCGCCACAAGCACGAAGCCGCCAACCGGTCTCCAGACATGTGAGGTGTGTAGTGCATGTTAGTATAAGTGTGTGTGTGTAAGGGGGTGAGAATAGGACAAGCCAGAGGAGGGAATGATCGCGCGCGGTCCGTGGCCAGTTTGTTACTTCTCCAGTTTTCGAATGGTGCTGATCGGAGAAACCACGGAAAACTACCGATCAGAGCAGCCGGCCGCTAGGATTCTCCTCCAGACAGCGACTGAATTCGACCTAACTGACAAGCTAGTTTCGAAATGTCTGCCGCCGTTGGGACTCGAACCTAGGACCTCGTGGTCCTCGTGGCACTGCAGTGTCATCAGTTGATGCCCTGAGTCACCTCTCCCGGTATGTTTGTTGCTTTGGGGGAAAAGGCTGAGATCCGATGTAAGCGGATGTTTTTCTACAATTCAAGTAGACTTTTAGAAATAATAGCGTTACTGAGACACCAAGGACTTTTGAAGGACACAGATGGTTACATGGTTTACGTGTTCTTGAAGTCTTAGGGATGAGGACTGTGAATCTTGTTTTGATTTAGGTTCGCTTAAATTTAACTATATGCGTTAATTCAAATTGTTCAGAATATTGGTATTTGAAGACAGAAAAAAGAGTAACATTTACATGTAAATGTATTTGATTCTCACTACATTATCACATTGTGAAGAATCTATAGCGCTTGGGCCGTATTTCCGCGACAATTAAATTTACCCAAAGGTGGCAAAGTGTCAAATAGTATAGACCTTTAATAGAATAATGTAGTTAACATATCGTTAAATTTAATTAACTGACATGAAAACTTGTCATTATGCATCAAAATTGTAAATGTGCAATAAACGTCCACATTTTAATGTTATAAAAGTGAACTCAATATAAAAACAATTCCAGCTAGTTCAGCGTTGTTATGCAAAATAGCAGAGAAATCTAAACTAAATATACTTAAGAGACGTAAAAGCACTGCAGACTAAACTAATGGTGCTACATAATGACACAGGATTTCTGCAATATTTTTGAAATATCTTTAGTTTAAGCTAGATTTTCGGTGTTGTCTCACTCTTTAGATATGCAAAAATGCATCGTATTTTGTGTACGCGGAATGAAAGCTAATTAAGTTGGTCACAGAATGCCATTTTATGAATGTGTACTTCATCAATGTTAGATTAGAATAATAGAATCATGCATGCTAAAAACATTTTATTTTTATTATTAATTTTTTTCTAAAAGTGGTAAATTCGAATTAATTTATAGACACATGAAGTAAATGTAAACAGGGTTTTAGCAACTTTTCAAATCGTGTTTGAATAGATGAATATAAAATATTGAAACCCTTATAAAGGATATGCAAAGAAAAAAATGTCCAACATATGTCAAAAAAACTAATTTCACCCAGTCGTTCAAAACATTGGTAAAAAATTCCAATTTGTAGTTCCCGTCAAATTCTATTCAAAAGCCACGAGACGTTTTCATCGGCGAAACATGAAAGCGGCTCAAAGGTCAGCCCCGCGCCTAATCCGCCTGGCAAACGTCGCAGCCGAGGATGTGTCACGCGCCCCGACGCGCGGCCGCCGCCCTTTTTCTTTGAGCCAGCCCATTGTGCGGCGCCGCTTCGGCGGAGGCGGGTCGTAAAAAAGCCACGCGGATAATTACTGCTCCGGAAGGGAATTTAATATGCGCGCGACATAAAACGCTCGGCGCTGGACCTCGGCGCCTTCGGCTCGCGCGCCTCACACGGCAGGCAGGCGGGCAGGCGGGCAGGCGGGCGGGCAAGCAGGCAGGCACGCGGGCGCGCCCCTCGGCCGCACACGCCGCCCTCTCTCTGCCCTCTCACTACACTCGCCGCCCTCTCACTACTCTCGCCGCTCTCTTATTACTCTCGCCGCCCTCTCACTACTCTCGTCGCCATCTCGCTGCCCTCTCACTACTCTTGCCGCCCTCTCACTACTCTCGCCGCTCTCTTATTACTCTCGCCGCCCTCTCGCTGCCCTCTCTCTACTCTCGCCGCCCTCTTATTACTCTCGTCGCCCTCTCGCTGCCCTCTCACTACTTTCGCCGCCCTCTTATTACTCTCGTCGCCCTCTCGCTGCCCTCTCACTACTCTCGCCGCCCTCTTATTACTCTCGTCGCCCTCTCGCTGCCCTCTCACTACTCTCGTCGCCCTCTTGTAGCCCTCTCTCTACTTTCGTCGCTCTCTTACTACTCTCGTCGCCATTTCGGTGCCTTTTTCCTACTCTCGCCGCCCTCTCACTACTGTCGTCACTCTCTCGCCACTGCTGTCTTTCTGCCCCCTCACCACCCTCTAGCTATCCTCTCGCTGCCCTCTCACTATTTTCGCCGCCCTCTCATAGCTCTCTCCGCCTTCTCACTGCTCTCTTGTTGCCCTTTCGCCACCTTCTCACTGCCCTCTCACTACTCTCGCCGCCCTCACGCCGTTCTCTCGCCTCCATCACTTCCCTTCCGCTGCCATCTCGCTGCTCTCGCACTGCTCTCTTGCTGCCCTGTCGGCGCTCTCTTCTCCCTCTTGCCGCCCTCTCGCTGCTCTCTTTCAACACTCTTACTGCCCTCTCACTGCCCTCTCACTGCTCTCTCACCGGCTTCTCATCGCTGTCGTCCTCTCGCTGCTCTGTCGTCGCCCTCTCGACGCCACCTCGCCGTCCTCTCTCTTCCCTCTCACCGCCCTCACGCCCTTCCCCTTTCGCCACCTTCTCACTGCCCTCTCTGTTCTCATGTTCCCAACCACTCGCAGCGCCCCTATCTTAAGCTGGCACGGACTTTGCGTCTAAGCTGCCCTTGTTAGCCTGCTCGTATTCACTCCTCTCCAGTTCTCTCCGTCTTCCTAGAACTCGTTGTTCTTGACTCCATCCCTACCACCCCTCCCCTCTTCATAACGTCACTTGACACACGAGGGTTTTGCTGTCCAAGGTAATTTACTTTACAAAACTAACAATAATAATAATTAATAATAATAGTTAATAATAATAATATAGTAATAGTTATAATAATATAATAGTAATAATAATTATAACAACAACAACAATAATAATAACAAAAAACTTGTAAGCATACTGCATACGTTATGCTAAAGCATTCGACACCATGCCCCATCCTTGGCTCCTTCGATGATTCGATGTATACAAAGTCCATCCATTTGTCCAAAACGTCCTGGAAACTGAATGAGCAGAAGGAACACAGAACTGAATCTCTCTAATGGAAAATAATTCGTCCAGTCAGAAACTATACATATCCGCCGAGGGATTTTCCAGCGTGATTCTGTAAGCCCTTTATTGTTCTGTTTAGCCTTGAATCTTCTGTCTACTCTACTTTTATGGTGTCGCCCTTAAAAAAATGTAACTCAATCCTTCGTGTGTCGCACCTGCTTTACATAGATGATTTGAAGCTCTATGCAGACACTGAGAATCATATGCGGCAACTAATTAGCCTGACGGAGAAATTTACTGACTACATCAAGATGAAATTCGATTGGGATAAGTGCAGGAGTGTGAATATCATTCGGGGTCATATGCAAGTTACAAATTTGGAAAATATTGAAATTGATGTAAATTCTTCCTGTTGATCCTGATATAATTGGAGGTGTTGATGGTACGAATAAATATATGTATTTGACCATACAGGATCAATCAAAATTGATTTCAGGAATTAAACTTTTTTTAAAAAACATTTATTATTGGCTCAACGTTTCGCAAAGGAAAGGCATGTACAAAGCGTGCGAAACGTTGAGCCAATAATAAATGTTTTTTAAAAAAAGTTTAATTCCTGAAATCAATTTTGATTGATCCTATATGGTCAAATACATATATTTATTCGTACCATCAACACCTCCAATTTGGAAAATAATAATGAACCAAAGATTACCTTCATGGAACTTCATAAAGTTTATAAATACTTGGGTTTTCAACAGTCACTCCGAATCCGAATTTTCCTCGCATGTTTCCCGCACATTTCTCTGTTTTCCCTCATGTTTGTTGTTTTGCATGTTTCTCGCAAGTACTCCAAATGTCCCCCGTTTGTTTCCCGTTTGTTTGCCGTATGTTATACTGTTTTTTGCCCCACAAGTTCATCGCATGTTTCTGCATATACTAATGTGGAAATTAAACTCCAAATTAAAAAAATAGTTTAATTATTTTTATTACCAAATGCATTTACAGATGTTACGATGGCGGATAGTGGGTGGCTCCCCTGCCGGATGAAACAAATTCTGAATAGCTAGAGGAGTCAGAAATAACCAGCAGTACTCAGTAGTAAGAGCAGAAGTAGTAGAAGGGTCCCAACGATTTTTTATGAAAATCTCGCGAACTCCAGAAAATATCTGTTTAAATCATTGTTTTAAGTGTGGAATAGCTTTTAAGTGAAACCGTAACTTTCAGCGTTTCTGACCACCCATGTTATGGGATTTGGAAAGCTCCTATAAACGTAACACAACGTCTAATGTTAATTTGTAGATTATGCTATAAAACGCAACACGTGCTTCAGCGTGTAATGCGGGTTGCACATGCGCCTGATTTTCAAAATATGCTATAATCTGCGAGTCATCTGTCAGTAGCGTGTTATGTAGTATATGGGACATTGTTATGTCATTATTATTACTATTATTGTGTTTAATTTTATCCATTTTATTAATTGTATTTACCCATTAATATTATGAATTGTATAGATTAACGAAATAGAAACACAATTAATATATGTAGATTTATTAATATGAATCTGAATTTAAAATACTTCATTTATTTGAAATATCAATCAACTGAAAAAAAGAAAGTTCATAAGGTCAAAAAATTTGGTCCCCTCTCTTGTCTTTTTCTCATCTGTTAACAAGGTTCAAAAGGGTCTCATTTTGTAGGATACTGATGCTCTCTCTTGATAATCACAACCAGATCTGGTCTGATATGCATTACTTTCCGATCTGTTAAACTAGTCCTATCCCAAAAGAAACGTCACTCTCCGTTCTCCAGTTTCGATGCACACTTCAGTATACTTACAGGTTGGCACTCTGCCAATGTTTGATGAAAACATTTGCCAACTTTTTCATGCCGTTGTCTGCATTTAGTACTAGAGAAATGCATGCATCCAGAAGTAACATGTAGGAGTGATTCAACTGTAGGGCAATCATATCGACAGCGATTATTCTACGTAATTAAGTAGCTTCGTGTCAGGATAACTTGATTATGAATGAATATAATTTAACTTTCAGTTTCTGCAAAGATCTGTTCTGATGTGAGCCAGAAATTCGACGCTTTCACGTCGACATGCGCTTGATTTACCTCGTGTGAATGTCTTCCATAAAGGGTTTTCTCCATCCATGAATCAAGCTTTTGACGATCATACATGTGAAGTCGGCAACCTCTTATCGTCATAACTCAAAAGGTGTAAATGTATCTGCTTCACAAATTGCTTGTACAGACCTGGTGTATTTGCTGCTGAATGGAAAAGCTGCCTAATGTTATTTACTTGCCGACAAAGTTGATAAAAATTTCCACCAATCCTCTCCCATCCGAATTTCCCGGTAATGAATTGCGGTCAACTGAACACTTCGGGTGGTGAGTGCATTACATTAATACATTCATCGTGTATTAATGATCCGATGTAAATTATCGATTCTTCATAATGTCAAAAGAATAATGCAAGGCAGGGACAACATGTGCATTAACCCATGAGTGCCCAATGTATTGATTTATTGTTGATTTTTTGGTTTTGGTATTTTGACTCAATTACTGATGTTATACAATTATCTAGAAAAATAATTTTAAAAATCGTTATTTGAATATTTGTGAACTCTCGATATACGCCAACACTAAGCACTTCTAATGATACATTGAGGGTATCACTTACACTACATCACTTACACTAGAATGCTTTGTAATTTGTAATATTAATTTGAATGAAAGGGCGCAAAATAGTCAATAAAATGCCCCAATCTACATTAAGAACACGTTGTTCTTACAGGTATACGCAGTTTTTGTCTGCGCATCTTTTTTTCTTGTTCTCTTCATTTCTTAACAAGGGTGTTCAGGCAAATTGCATGTAAGGAATGAAGTGTGCTGGAAAACAATTTAGGCCGCCAAAGGCTCTTTGATTCATTTCTACATCAAACAAGACACATCTGAGCAATCTCACTTTGAAAACCAAGTTGTGGTGTATTATTACCTCATCTTTTGTGCAAAACCCACGCGTTTGCGATCAGCCAATATAAAATAGTAAAAATCAGACAATATCACTTCCTGGTTCAAATTTTTATTCTGTAAGTGGCTGTTCTATTTTGGTCCATTTTGTCAGAACCGCCCGTGAATGCATTGTAGTTTTATTATATTTGTGCATTGCTTGTGGATAGATTTGCTCTGAATTTTTCGAATATTTGAATATATCCACACCGAATGTAAAGGAAAAGTTCCATGACAATTTGGAGCTACTGTCACAACTCTGTTATCCTTCCATTTCCAGAGGAGTACTTAATCTTCTTTTGAAAGTTTTGAGACAATGGATCCTCTTTATTTCCAGTTCTTTATTTTAAATAGAATTTTAATGTCATTAGCATTTCCATTTTCTTCAATGGTTCCAGTTGGTTCAATCCCATTTTCACGAAAATAACTCAGCAAGTCATATGACTAAACAAAGTATTAAAAAAACTGTAAAAAATTGGGTAACTTTTTAATTTTAGCTACAAGTGGAACGGCAACTTTTTCAAAACACTGTTTATTGACCAAAATATCATTGATAGACTTTTCCTGGCAAACTTCAAAATCAGCTAGTCATCCATATGCTTATTGAGACATGAAACTTTACGCACAATGGGTTTTCTTCTTGTGTGCCGTTTGCAGGTAGGTTTTATAAAATATCTTATAATTGATTTGTTTGTATGACAAGACTCTTTGAGGAACAAAATGTTTTTTACAATTCTTATTCACTTTGTTGATAAGTGGACAAAGTTTAAAAAGTTTATCTGGTATTATCTTGAATATGAAAGAATCTTGATGTTTGTTCAAATATCATCGCATAGAATTTGACACTAAAGGATTTCTCAGATCGTTTGCCATATCCCAGAAATGTCCCTTTCTCGGAACATCATTGTACCTACTCACAATAAGCATTCCAAAGAAGGAGACAACTATAAATATTATACAGTAATCCCTCAACATTCGCGAGAGTTAGGTTCCCAAAAACATTCGCGAATGTTGAATCTATATTTTAATCAAGAAAGGTGGGTTAGGTTCCTAGAAATCAAAAATCTGTTTAAAACGGAAATAAAAAAGTCTGACAAACAATTGCAGAGGATCTGACCAAGTGCTACTAAAACAATTCACAATTAACATCCCAAAGAGAAGAAATAAAATAATATTTGAAACCAATTTCAAAGTTGAAAGTGATTGAATATAGAATTTGATTATAGTTCATCACGCCCCTTGTTCTAATATCCAAAAATAGAAAAGTCGCTGTTTCTATTTCTCTCTTAAATTTCGAAGTTATTTCCATATTCGGGTCAAATTCGAATGCCCTTTCCACCAGAGCTTGCTGAAGTTTTAGAAAGTCAATAACAGCTTTGACATTGAAATTCGTCCAGGACGCAGTTTCGCTTCTGTTACTTCAGTACATTCGTGGAGGTTTCCTCGCTGATTTCCCGAAGCTGCTCTTCAGTGGGACCGTTGTAATGAGAGTTGAACAGATCCTGAACGGCTTTTCTGTTTATGTGGCCAAAACCCTTACCTCCAATTTCACACGTAACTGAATTGAATTATTTTACAATTGTATTATTCTAATAATGTGAATTGTTATTCCAACTTTGATATTTTTGCAGAACGTGATACTTTGAGCTCCGAGTTGGTTTCCCAGATAACGCTGATAAAAGAAAATAAAATGCGCTCGCTTTAAAAAAAGTACGACAAAAGACGCACTCGCGAATGCTGAAGTCGCGAATGTTGAAACCGGTCGCATTTCTATAATCGCGAATGTTCGGAACTCGCGAATAGTGAATTCGCGGATGTCGAGGGATTACTGTAGTTAAATATTTCGCGGACTTAATGTATGTGGCATTTCGTAAACAACCAATTGAGTGCTTGTACTCAACAAAATAATATTCCGTCTAAATAAATGTAAATTAGATTGTTTTCTTTTGTTCTTATTCCCAACTTCATTTTACCTGGAGAGACTTGGACTCACTGAAGTAAAAGAAGCGAATATGGCGATTTGCCAAACACGGATACTGCCTTGAACCAACGGAAATCTTGGATTTTTTCCAACGTAATCTCCTTCTCGTCCATGTGAATAATTCAACTAATTTCCAAGATTCTTTTCTCTCCAAGTGATATTTAAATTTCATTACATCGTCATCGATTTGTATTGCTAGATTTAAATTAGTGATTCTACAACAGTACATAAATTCGTATTATTTCTAAGAGCTCCGCTACATGATACTACTACATTAATCTGCAAAAGTGTTTTCAACAACTAAACATTTTTTCCGTACCCAGGTCCTCCAAATTAACTGGTGGGCTTTACATTTACTCCATGTGGTATGACTTTTTAACTGAAACCAACGCTTAAAAAACGAATAGCCTTAACCCAATATTTTCAGCATGCAACTTTCTATAATTCACATAGATCAACGAAAATGAGACCTACACCATTCTCTTACGCGTCGTTTATGCCATTAAGAGTCTTTTATGACAAAGTTTAGTAAAAGAATATGAAGCCACTTTTTAAAAACTTTTTGGACAATTCTGAAAATGTTTTTGAGGCTTCTTGTAAAGTCCCCCCCAAAACAAAATTCAAAATATGCATTTGAAGCTCCCAAAACCTCGAGATTGTTCTGATTGATTGGATAATATCAATTTTGGAGCAAATCGGCTCAACGGTTTAGGCTACAGCGTCGACCACAGACGGATGGATAGATGTATTTTGCCGTCCATCGATTTTCCGGTATCAAGGGCTAACAAAACATGCATTCTGGCTACTCCATTTGTACGGAAGTAATTTTCTGTACATCGGAACGTGATTTATTCACATTTGCGTTATCTGGGTCGGACAATTTTCTGTCAAAAAACTCGCCGTTTTCCGGGGAACGATTTCTATGGTAATGTGTCACATTGGATTCTTTCTTGAGTTGCTCTTCTTGTCCACGTAAAGTTGTTCGCCGCCTGCTGGAGGCGATGGAAGACGAGCCTTGTGCAATCCTTTACCCTAACCTACTCTGTTTGTTGATGTGCAAAATCCGTTGCTGACATCGCACACTGCACTGGATGCTTGCCGAGAGGCTTATCCTCTCTGGAGCAGGTGGCGGCGGCGGCGGCCCGACTGTCATCAGAGGTCGACTGGGCGCTATAGATTGTGGAGATGGCGCCAACTGTGGAGAGAGTAGGACGAGAGGGGGACGGGAACGGAGGGGGTGATTGGCGAAGAGTGGGACCGGCGAAGCTAGCGATGATTGCAGAAGGGTCGGCGGAGGCAGAAGGTCTGCTGTGGGGGTGTGGCAGGAGGTCTAGAAGGTGCAGGGCACAGGCAGGCAGAGGCGTGGCAGGGTCGGCGTGGGCGATGGCGTTGCGCCAGAAGACGGGTGGTAGGGGGCAAACAGCGGTGGGGGCGGCGACCGGATCAGTCGCGAGAGAGATGACAACGGTGACGGATCAGTGGAAAAGATGGTAACAGCGGCGGAGTGTCTAGGCGGTGCGGAGGTGGCGGCGGAGGGGCGACCGAACAGAAGGTAGGGCAGGGGGTGATGGAGCAACGGGGCGGGGCGAGGCGAAAGTGGTGGTGGAGAGGCGAGACGAGGCGGGAAGCGGAGGAGGGTGGGGGTGGAGCGAGAGGAGGGCGGGGCGGGGCGGAGGCGCTGGCAGAGTGGGCGGACCGGCCCGGTTTGGGGCAGGAGGGGCAGCGGAACACCAGGGCGGGAGGCAGACAAGGCAGCGGGGGAGCGACTGCGGCGGGGCGACAGGGCGAAGCGAGGCGGAGTGGGGCGGTTAGACCCTCCGCGGGATAGACCGTGGCCAATTAAAAACAACTACCTACTACCATTACAACATTAACAACCTCAACTAACCACAATCAACCAATAAAACAACCTCTTCCGTCCACACCAATCCCCGAGGCAAGGAAGGAAAGCAAGAAAGCAAGCAAGGAAGAAAGCAAGCAAGAAAGCAAGCAAGAAAGCAAGCAAGGAAGAAAGCAAGGAAGAAAGCAAGGAAGAAAGCAAGCAAGAAAGCAAGCAAGAAAGCAAGCAAGAAAGCAAGCAAGACAGCAAGCAAGAAAGCAAGCAAGAAAGGAAGCAAGAAAGGAAGCAAGAAAGGAAGCAAGAAAGGAAGCAAGAAAGGAAGCAAGAAAGGAAGCAAGAAAGGAAGCAAGAAAGGAAGCAAGAAAGGAAGCAAGAAAGGAAGCAAGAAAGGAAGCAAGAAAGGAAGCAAGAACGGAAGCGACAACAGCAGCGGAACAGAGCTCCTAGGCGTCAGACCAACCTCAAACAAATCCGTCTCTCTGGATAGCCGTGCCGTCACACCCGCCAGCACATCGCAGAGCAGAGCTGCGTCGTGTATAGCCAGCAATTTAAGGAACGTTGCGACTCTCCACGAAATGTAGATATTGAAAAAACCGCGTCCACTCGCTCTTCAGCCATCCACTAGCCACCTCTATACCTTATTCGCCTACCTACTTATATCCCACGTATGTCTCTCCTTTCTCTCAGATATGTATTCATCCATTCATTAATGCACACATGAATTATTCATTCCTTTCTTCTACCTCACAGTTCATTAACTTATTATCTCGATTGTTTACTGACTTATACATACGTTCAATCCTTTGCTCTTTCACTGTCTCAATCACTTATTAATTAGACCACTCATTCATTCATGTATTCAAGTATGAATTCCTTAATCTCTTTACCTATTATTTCATCCCCTCATTTATTGCCTCATTTCCACATTCTTTGCTTCATTTATTCCTTCTTTCCATCATTTAATTCTTCATAGCCTCATTTACTGCTGCATTCTCTCGTTAATTTCTTCATTTAACCATTCATTTGTTTATTCAGCTTCGCATTTTATATCTTATCTATTCATACATCTTCGCTTACTCGTTATTATTTTACTCTCCCGCTCTCTCGTGGCAATAACATCCCACTTACGTAGAGTTCTTGGGTAAGATCGATAACGTAATGCTGCTGCTCTCAGAACTTAGTATTCCGCTGAAGTACTTTTTGGCCGTGGTACACTTGTGAACAGATTACTAATGCGCAAGACTGCATTTAAGATTAGCGTGAGCTAAATGGGGAACATTATTGACACTTAAGTTTTAAGGAATATAATTCCAAACTTTAAAATGGAAGTGAAGGACATTGAAATCATTTATTTCCGTTTTCATTTAAAAGAAAATTAAAAGAAATAAGTGATTATAAACTTCAAAATAAATGTATATATGAAATCAAAATGTATATTTAGAGCTAAAATGACAATAAAATTAAATTTCAAAAAAATATACTCGATATTAATAAAGTGTAATGTTGCATTATTATGCTTCTTGTAATACAATATATTAATGTCGTTTCATAAAAAATAATCAATTTTGTGATTTATTTGTCTATAATACATGACAATTTAAAGGCTTTCACCAGAGAAGATCTGTCTGAATCCTATTTACACAAAAAGTGGTCAAAACTGCAACTTTTACCTACTCTTCAATTCAGTGTCATTGTAGATAAACTGACCGATGTATCATCAATAGAGCCTGGAAATTCCGGCATTTATTTTACCTTAAAGTTGGCAAGTTAATCATAAAATAGCAACAATAACAAAATACATTTTGCGAAAGTTCCCGGTTGTAATCATCAAAAAACCAAAAGGGTCACACGGGAACAATCACAGAAAAGTGGGCCATTAATGCGGAAATGTGTGTCTATAGTTTACCATTATATCGATGTTTACCGTTAACACTTATGTAGTCGTATGTGATACAAAGTATCACCAAAAAATCAACTATAACTTTCAAATAATATGTTCTACTGTTTTGTAATTCGAGTCCCTTGCAAGAAGATGACATTTTATAAAAAAGAACAAGAACATTTTTCCGTTACAATGCTGGTAGTTCAGCCGAGCCTTTAACGAGCGATTTCTGGAATTCCCATCCGACCGTAATACTCGTACTGTGAGACACGTTGTTTTACTATGGCAACATGTAAGGCCATTGAAGTTCAGTGGAGCCAATAGATTATAATAGCTGAAATAATTAAAATTCAATTGCTTATCTTAAGTTTCACAAAGTAACAATATTACTCAGAATCAATAACTTAAACTATTGGTGACACAATTGCACGTACTTTATCGCATTGCTTTAAATTTATAATTCTCAAAAATTCGGAGAGCAATGAAAATCAGACCTGCGCCCGTATTTAAAGCGTTTTTTCTTCTATCCGAGTACAAAATCGAAACAAAAATTGAGAATTTTTTGAGGAAGTGTTTTTTATGAATAGTATAAATTCGAACCACAAATTGTACAGAAACTTTCTTAAAGAACTAATTTTTCAGAACATATTTTGTTTAAGGCAAAATCTCTATCTTCGATGTTTTAAAAGTTAAAATTTTGTAATTTTTGAAAATACCATTAGAGCTGGAAATAAGACTACCAGCATATTTTTACCACTCTTTGATACATACGAGGAGAAAATGTAAAAAAAAGAACTTTTACCTTTACACGTCCCCTTCAAAATCAAAATATCCTCTCCAAATTTAGAAGAACTCTAGTTACTTTAAATTGATGGGGAAATATCAATTTTTGAGAGAATTAACAGACCAATTGAGACACTAGTGTTTACCGTAGATAAACGAACAGACGAATATCATATCAGATGTTCTATGAAATTTTAGAAACTGGATTCGATCGTCATTTAGCATGGTAATTACAATTCTGCTCATTCGTAAAAACAAAAGCTATAAAGAAGTAATAGAATGACATTATCTCTGTTATTTCTACGGCCACTTGCCTTAAATCTTCACCTAACATGACTTAAATAAAAAGTCGTTACGTTGAAATTACCATAAACGTTTTCAGTTATGCTAGTAGTGTATTTTAACGCGCGCACGCATACATTTCGGACACACATGATCAATATGCGTTTGATGTAGTACCGCATGACATACTGATATTAAAACTTCTTGATGCTAAAATTGATAGGCGGGTAATAGCATGGATAAGTGAATTTCTTCGCGATAGAAATCAAAAGGTTAGAATTGGATAGCATTTATCGGAAAAGGGTAACATTACTTCCGGAGTCATTGGCCCACTGTTGTTTCTTATCTTTGTAAATGATATATCGCAAAATATAACGTCAAAAATTCGACTTTTTGCCGACGACTGTATATTATATAGGGAAATTACAGAACAGCACGATATGATTCCACTACAGGCAGATTTAAATAAGATTAATGAGTGGGCAAGAGCTAATAAAATGACTGTAAATGGAAATAAAAGTAAGGCGATCACATTTTGTAGGGCCAGAGACTTTCATACATTGCCTTATCAGCTAGGTAATGACGTAGTTCCGCGAGTCTCAAACTGTAAATACCTTGGCATCCTCCTGGATAGCAAGTTGGGATGGGAGAAACAAACTAACTACGTAGTGGGTAAAGCTTGGAGGTCTTTGCATTTCGTCACGAGAAATCTTGAAAAATGCAATACGAAAGCAAAAGAAATCACGTATACCTCGCTTGTTAGGCCAGTAATGGAATATGGAGTTCGTTGTTGGGATCCGTACAGAATAGGACTTAAGAAGAGCTTAGAGAGGATACAAAACAGAGAGGCAAAATACACTTTTCGCTGGAACATACCTGCACATTGGGAATCGTTAGAACATCGGAGAAATGGGGCTCGACTTTGCGTAATGTACAAATCGTACACTGGTGGCTCTGTATGGCAGGAAATACGGGGAAGGCTAGATAAACCAGATTATTTTAATAGATTTTATCATAAATATAAAATTAGAACTAGAGTTCAAAGAACGGACGTAGGCAAATTCTCTTTTGTAAACAGAACGATCGTAGATTGAAACGATTTACCTGCGACAGTTTTTGAGCCCTTTCCTTGCTCAGCGCGTGGTTTTAGAAAGTATGGGAAATTAATTAATAGGGTGAAAACGTGAAGGGAAGCGAAGGGAAGCGAAGGGAAGCGAAGGGAAGCGAAGGGAAGCGAAGGGAAGCGAAGGGAAGCGAAGGGAAGCGAAGGGAAGCGAAGGGAAGCGAAGGGAAGCGAAGGGAAGCGAAGGGAAGCGAAGGGAAGCGAAGGGAAGCGAAGGGAAGCGAAGGGAAGCGAAGGGAAGCGAAGGGAAGCGAAGGGAAGCGAAGGGAAGCGAAGGGAAGCGAAGGGAAGCGAAGGGAAGCGAAGGGAAGCGAAGGGAAGCGAAGGGAAGCGAAGGGAAGCGAAGGGAAGCGAAGGGAAGCGAAGGGAAGCGAAGGGAAGCGAAGGGAAGCGAAGGGAAGCGAAGGGAAGCGAAGGGAAGCGAAGGGAAGCGAAGGGAAGCGAAGGGAAGCGAAGGGAAGCGAAGGGAAGCGAAGGGAAGCGAAGGGAAGCGAAGGGAAGCGAAGGGAAGCGAAGGGAAGCGAAGGGAAGCGAAGGGAAGCGAAGGGAAGCGAAGGGAAGCGAAGGGAAGCGAAGGGAAGCGAAGGGAAGCGAAGGGAAGCGAAGGGAAGCGAAGGGAAGCGAAGGGAAGCGAAGGGAAGCGAAGGGAAGCGAAGGGAAGCGAAGGGAAGCGAAGGGAAGCGAAGGGAAGCGAAGGGAAGCGAAGGGAAGCGATGGGAAGCGATGGGAAGCGATGGGAAGCAATTAGGGTAGTAAACTAAAAAGTATTGAGCTATTAGTATTTAGGTAAAGTTTCATGAAGTGCAGTGAAGTGATTTCATTTCGTAGTTTATTTCGCTAATCTAAAGCGTCTTTTAGAGGTTATTCTGACAAAAGTTGGTTTTTATTGATTGATGTTAACGAGTGTTTTACGTGTTAGAAATGTAAAAATTATTATAAGGATTGTATATTATTATGTTGTAGGTAAAAGTTATTATCCATATTTGTCTGAATATGATTGTGAGTGAAGACGTGTAGGATGGTGTGTATGCGAGTGTTCCTATGTCTTTGTATGATATGTATGTAAGCGTATATGTTTGTATGTATAAATGTTGGTGTAATATGTAAGTTTATTTACTTAAATCTTAGTTTATATGTAGCTTCATTTGTTGTATTTGTATAGTTGCATGTTCTAGGTAATGACGAAGATAATTTGTTTTTTATATTGATTTTTTATATATTGTTTTTATTGTTAATTGTGTTTTGTAATTTTAATGTACTTTTATGTTTCTGTATTCTGCCACCGGGCAACATCAGCCCATTTGTAGAATAAACCTTATATCTATTATTATAATAACTTTACAAACGGTGACATTCTACTTTCACAGGAGCCGTAGCAATGAGATCAGAGGGTAATTATTATCCTTATTTTTACTCAACATGAAAAAATGCATTCAGTCGTTTTACTAATATGTGATATGCTGCAACGAATCGAGTACATTTTTTAATTAAAACCCATGGAAATAAAGAAAAAAAATTATTTAAAATACCGCGAACTACTATCAGTTTTGATCTTCTCTCCAAACCACTCGCAAACTCTTTGAAATACCAAACATTTTCTGTGATATTTTCCGAGGTTTACTCTTAACCAATGCCACTCAGGCCTCGAATCGTCTGCCTGCAATCGGATGTGACACGGTCTTTGCATAGCCTCGTTTGGTCTCTGCGGCCTGAAATCCAGCGTTGCTGATTCCTGCGGCGAGCGGCATCGTGTTTGTTGGAGAACGCTTTCAATAACTTTGTACCGCGAGACGATTCCATGTGCCAGGATGGACGCAAAAGACACGTAATCATCATCATTAGGTGTAAATTTTGATTATCTAAAACATTGCCAAAAATGATCAATAAAATGCTCTTAAAATGTTTTTAAAATGCCTTAAAGGCAAAGAAAAGTGACGTAAAATTTTTATTAAAACCAATGCAGATGAACAACTCAAGCTGTTGGATTATATTATGATGTAATCAAGGTTTCTTCCTTTCGTTCAAGTGAACTCAGTTTCCAGATGTTTGGTTTTGGCTGTTATTTACCAGAAAATGTTTGTCTTCAGTTATTATGAACTTATGACCAAAACGACAACGGCACTGATTGTTGCTATAGGAACCTTTGATTACATACTAATGACGGCTGACATAAGGTCTGAACGAAACGAAAAACGAATTTAAAATACTCTAGAGAATCGAGTCGAGTATTCTCTATTCTCTAGAGTCTTTTTTAAGGTCGTTTTTCAACTGCGTCGTACAGCGATCTCTATAATTTGGTTTTTGGTTTTTGGTCTAGAAATTTAACTTGGACTTTTGTTTGAGTACTTTAATTTTGACGACAGTAGGTATTGTAGCATACTGTCGTCAAAATTAAATTATTGAAAAAAATTTAAGTTAAATTTCTAATTAAATCTGATGACCATCTTTCAAGTTTCAAGAAAATGAAAAATCGTGCTTTTGTGCTTTTTTTAGCGAAAACATTGCGTTGTTGCAAAATACCTGATAAGCTTATCTACAAATTCTTTACGAGATGATAAGTTTAAAAAGAACAAAATTTAATTTAAAACTGTATAAATAGATATGCCTAAATTTAACTTCAAGATTTTTATTTCAATTTGTATTCAAAATTTGTTATCTCTCAGTTGTATGACATTACATAATTTTTTTGATTAAAAATTGGTTATAAACTTTTTCGATCTTATCGAAACTATTATCTTGGATTGTCTTGAATCGTAGCCTCTGATCTGATCTGATCTGATCTGATCTGATTGTGAAGCTTCGGTGACAACTTTCATATAGCCCTCAATACTCTGTGTAACTGCTTTTTAAATACATATTGTAGTTGTAATATTCAACTACGATTCTTCTCAATTCATCTTTTGCTCTAGAGGGAGACAGTTCTGTGAAGGTATTGTTCCATTGTATCAACTCAGTGAAATTGGCATCTCCAAAATTTAATTTCGATACTCGAAAAGTTCGTTTTTCAGCAAATGATTTTTTTATACTTTTTGATTCCAACTATTTTTTTCTCTTTTTTGATTCCAAGATTCTATTCAACGCATCAATTCGAATATCCACTTGATCATCAACGATCATGGACTATATTCAGAATGTGAAAAATAGCATCAGAATTGAACTGAATAATATTATCATTTTATTTTATTTCTTGATCTAGGCATCTCGAAATGGGCATCGTTTTCTACAAAGAGCCGTTGCAACATTGAAGTTTTCTTGATCATGAGATGCAGAAGAAAGATTAGAAAATTGAAAAGTTGCCTTTTTAGAATGGATGAATGAGGGTACCTTGGACTCTTTTCACCAACGCGAACGTGGTTTGCTAATATTTTGTGAAATCACACGAGCAGCAACTAGAACGTGGTTCGGCATGCTGAACCAATAGTATTAGGGTTCGCAGGCGCGCAGCCGTAAGAGTGTGCAATTCAGTTTACCAACAGCTAACTGATTCGTTCAACGTCCTTGTAATTTTGTCCTGTGAAGTCGTACACATCCAGTAGGATTCATCCAGCACATATCGTACGTCTAGAAAGCGGAGAAGATAAGAATAATTTCAGTCACGTTTCATATAAGTTATTCATCGTTTCATGAGTTCTGAGACGCAGGAAAGAACTTTTGCTTCAAAACGATCTATGTATTTTGAAAGAATAAATACTAACCTAAGATTTCATTACAACGTTCATTTTGATTTTGACGTGATCTGCTATCTCTTAAGTTTACTTGGAGCTTCTACTACACTACTACTAGTAAAAGTATCACTACTAGTTCTATTACTACTACTACTACTACTACTGCTACTACTGCTACTACTACTGCTACCACTACTGCTACCACTACTGCTACCACTACTGCTACTACTACTGCTGCTACTACTGCTGCTACTACTACTGCTACTACTACTGCTACTACTACTGCTACTACTACTGCTACTACTACTGCTACTACTACTGCTGCTACTACTACTGCTACTACTACTGCTACTGCTACTAGAAAAAAGTACATGTAAGGTACCTCAAATAATTCCCCCTTATTCTTTAGAGGACTTTAAACAATTTTATATTAAAATAAATTAATGGCACTACAACAGCACGTACTTTCTCGCAACGGTTATATTATAATATCACAATTACCGTCCATATTAACACATCTCAGCTATCATTTGTAAAACTCATTATAAATCGTAGAGTAGTAGGTGCGAAAACTAATTATTTTAAAGTTAGCTCAACAAAACAAATTCGACAAGTTGAAAGTTACCTTGGTAACTTTGTTATTTACAACTCGGTGGACCACCGCGTATAATGCGACGCGGACGCGTTACCTGTAAATATTGTAGCAACAGAGGATGTCACTATTACTTTGGGAGAATTCAGTCGGCACGTACTAATTAAAGAGCAAAAATTAACAGTTGAAGACTGTTGGTTGCAGTTCGCACTTGACATGAGGATGAATATGCAATATAGCAAAATTTACTAGTGCTGGAATGAAAAACATGGTATTGAATACAGAGTCATGGTGATTCAACGTAGACTTGAAGACTGTTCTCATAAATGACTTCAAATTTTTCTTCACACTTTCCGAACGGATAGCGCTAATTGAACTCTTTATTATGACGTAAAGTTTATATTGGTGTTTTTATTTGTTTTGTCAAAAATTACACAAATGTAATTTTTTAAAGATCCTTCAAGCCGTTAATATGCACATTTTCATCATTTTGTAAACATTATTGTATTTGTAAGTTAAAGTGCTTCAATTGCCTTCTAATAAAGTTTTTCGAAATCATAAAATTGAATCCTTTGAAAAAGAGCTTCAATTTTCATATTTACAGTAGCACTTAAACGCCACTTTCTTAAAAATAGCTCCAAATGTTTGAAAGAAAATTGCCATTTAGGACAAGGTTTTACTCGTTTTTAATATTCTTGAAAGAATATTTGCGTTCTACTATAAAGAAACCGAAAAATTAAGAAAATGTCAAAAAATGTAGTTCGGGCGGCGATAGATGGCAGTTGGCAAGAGTATGTGTCAAGTCCGAATTGCTAGCCGAGATCAAAGGAAATAGAAAACAAATACTCGTACGGGAAAGTCTGTGCCATTCTGTCGCACCACTAATTACAATTTAAATTTCTTCTGGAAGTGGTATCCGCTCGTTCGTGGAATACTCTTGTAAAATGTGATGACGTCAATCTGTAATAATTGTTTTGAATAAACTGAGAAAAAATATAAAACCTTCTGGATCAATGGATAGCATGGCTTCCATGGCAATGTGCTGTCTTGGTGGGCCAAACTCGGAAGCCGACGTGTGGGTAAGGTCGATGCCGGACCTCTTGCTTTAGCGAGGAAGGAATTTAACCATGTCTAGGAATATAGCATGCAGTATAGCTACGGAATTAACGATCTAATTTGATGATACACAGGGATCAATATTTACTCACTCAGATCTTAATAAACCTGCTATCCACAAACGGCGGTTTGTATCCGCATAACATCCTTATGATGTAAATGAGGAATAAATCACGTTAACATATGAACGACATACATTCAGTTGCTTGTAAAGTAAGTTCACCAAGAAATATCTCTAAGAGATGTACGATTAGACGAAGAATTGAAGTAATTTTTACATTTATTGCAAAACTTGCGTAACTGCTGAATGAGTTAACACTATACACTGAATAGAAATGCTTCCAAAAAGATAAAAATAGAAAAATTCCAAAATGCACCTACAACAAAAAAGAACAAAGAAACAAACTCGATAATTTTTCATTTGATTTCAGTGGGCATAGTGTTTCCACAACCAATATAAGTATATTTCATTTAAAATGATTTCGAAAAACGTAAGAATACCTTCACGGAGAGAAGAAAATAATATTAACTCAAAACATTAATATTTTATTTGCGAAAAGATAAAAATAAATAATTCCAAAACGCACTTACAACAAAAAATAACAAAGGAACAAACTCCATACATTTTTTATTTGATTTTAATGGGCATAGAATTTCCAGAACCAATAAAACTGCATTATATTTGTTTCCTTCAAAATGATTTCGAAAAATGTGAGAATATCTTCACGGAGAAAAGAACTTGAGATATTAATATTTTCAATATGGTACATTTACAGGGTAAAAAAGGAAACAAAATAACAAAGGAATAAACTCCATACATTTTTAATTTGATTTTAATGGGCATAGAATTTCCAGAACCAATAAAACTGCATTACATTTGTTTCCTTCAAAATGATTTCGAAAAATGATCTTCACGGAGAAAAGAACTCGAAATATTAATATTTTCAACAAGGTACATTTACAGGGTAATTATTTAAACTAGTAGTGCTACAGAATGGCACAGCCTTTCCTGTATTTGGTTTTCTATTTTCTTTGGTCTCGGATAGCTATTCTGACTTGTCACATTCCCATGCCAGCTGCCATCTATCGCCGCCCAAAGTACGTTTTTGACATTTTCTAACTTTTTCTGTTTTGTGCGTTGCAGCGCGTTTTTGTAGGATACTTACCATGGAAGACTACTGGTTATGGATTAAAAATTAATCAGATGCAGGTCACCAGTCTTGCGTTCCTGAAAATGGTCTTTCAGGTGCTGCCATCGTCACAATGAATTGAAAGACATGTAGAGTTAATATAAATAATTAAATCAAAGGACTATTACAATTTCATGCCTTGTAAAGATTTGAATGACGATATATTAGAAAGGCACAGACATGATGTATTGATGCTTAATTTAAATAACCGAAAATTAAGGTTGATGGATGTATCAACCACAAAAATTATAAAAAAGCAAGCTAGATTGAAGTTGACAGTGAGGCTGTCGTAATCACAATTGTTACTCTGATCGTTTACAAACGGTGTTGGATTGGTACAGCAGCGTAGCCGGCAGCCGATTCCTTCGTGGTCGCCGGATTGGAGGTCACTCAGTGAGGTGGAGAGTGAGGGGGAGAGGCTGGCGCGTGTGGCGCTCGCCTGGCAGCTGTGGAATGCGCGGTGACACGTAATGTGGACAGCAGTCTCGTGGCAGAGTTGAGAAACGTACCACCACTATGGTACATTATTTAGATAGATAGATTTATTTGAACTGCAATTGGGTATAAGCCGATGGCAGCTAACTACAGCTAATGATTTCCTTACTATACTGGAAGAAAATAGCTGGCGTGCTGTAAAATGGACGCTCAATTAAATATGTAAAGAGCCACCGTTGTGAGCACGAACATGACACAGTATTGCGCAACACGTGAAGAACGACATTCTGCGTTGTGCGCACAATTAATCAGTTAAAATACGAATGTATGAAGAGCCACTGTTATAGGCAGGAACACGACACAGTATTGCGCAACACATGAAGAACGAAGTTCTGTGTTGTGCGCAGAATATTCAGTTACAACATGAATGTATAAAAAGTCACTGTTGTAGGCAGTAATGTGAAACAAGGTATAATGCGAAACAGGCCAAGAACGAAATTCTGTCGTTTAAGCGCACAACTGTTCACTTGAAAAATTCACGTTTCTAAACAAGGGTGACGTACTGATCACACAGACACTGCGTTGAAGATAACAATATTTACATTTATTTACAAGAACTTCACAATTAAAGAAATTTTACAAATACTAATCAAACTCCGGCAACCTTTTTCCCCCCTTAGCCACGAAAACCCCGTAATCGTCCCTAGGCTCTACAGGCCAGTGCTACTGCTCGAAAGCAGGTACAACGCGTGATGTGATGCAATCGGACGTTAAGTCCCCGGTATCCACGTACCTTCATGGCCTGGCGTCAAAACCGGTCTCCGCCCCGTAAACCACGTGCTGGAGTGCAATGGAGATCCCACCCAGCTTCTCGGCTAACAACAAGCTCTACGAATCTATATGAATAACCACGAGCGCAGAAAGCGCCCGCCTTATATACTACACCCCCGTCTCCCTCACCCGGCGTCATGCTGTCGGCGTCCTCAGGCTCGATGACTAGCCAATTCCAGGGGTCTTGCACACTCGTCCCAGACTCGTCACTAACCTTCCTCAACACTTTGCGTGGGATGTTTCCTGGAGCAGTCACATCCTGTCGGTCGCCCCTTTATTTTTAGCTCAGGTGCGCCCTTTCACTACAGCTTCCGGCTCAGATATGCCGCTCGCTTGGAAATGTTGCCACGACGCCACACAAGATGGCTGATGGCACTGATTAGTTCGTCGTGTAATGCACTGAACTGACAAAGAATACTAGGACAATCTTGCACACGCGTATATGTAATATGTTGCAATGTTAAGGTAAAGAGTGGGCCTCGCGCGACCAGAACCAGCCCTCGATTGCAGTGGAGGCGACTCTTTGGGAGTCACGCGATGTGCGCACTTTTGCGGCGGCCAATACGGGCGCTTAAAAACAAGATCGTAACTTAAATTGTTAATTAAACAAATCATGAAAAATGTAAGATATTAAGTATTTGAAATTACAGTATGCTTTATACTGTAATAGTTAAATTTTATAGTTAAATTTTATGTAAGTGAATTATTGCGCTGGGTTCAGGTTTATCATAGGCGATTCTGAGAGTGGGAAATTACATCAAATACATAACGGGAAATTCGTACGAATAGCTTAGGCATATGCGATGGGCATATAATTAAGAAACAAATTGCTTGCTTGTTCGAAAAGGTTTCTTAATAGTAGAACGGAAATATTATTTTAAGAATATTAAAGAACAGTACAACCTCGTCCTAAATAGCAATTTTCTTTTAAATATTTTAGCGCAGTTTTTAAGAATATGGCGTTTAAACGCTACTGTAAATGCAAAAAATGAAGCTATTTTTCACAGGAATCTTTAGTGATTCCGAAAAACTTCATTAAAAGTTATTTGAAGCACTTTGACTCCAAATTAAATAGTGTTTACAAATGGTGCAAATATGCATATTAACTGTGCGAGAGAACTTAAAAAAAAATTTGTAATTTTTCAAAAACAACAACAAAAGAATACCCTAAACTAAACCTTACGTCAAATTAAAGAGTGCAAATAGCACTATTCGTTCGAAAAGTTTGAAGAAAAAATTTGGAGCAAATTTTGAATAAATGGCGTTTGAGCGTTTCTGAAAATACGGAATTTTGAGCTCGTTTTTACTGAAAACGGGTGAGTTTTCGAGAAACTTTGTGACATTATTTAAATCAAATATACTCATCAATCTAATAATGTGAACAAAAGGCTACTAATGTAAATATTAACAACGTGCTATTAATTCTGACGATGTGCTATTAATTCTATTAACGATGTGCCATTCTGTTGTCCACTACATGGCGCTAGAGAACAAAAGTAAATATTCAAGTCAAATGCAACCTACAACACTGGGCTGCATTTTCAATTCATGTCGTTAAATAACTCCTAAACGAGGCGTTCCAGGGCGTTAAAAACTAAACTTTTTAGGCCGAAGGCCTCAAAGAAACGTTTCTCGTACCATAATCTGAAGGATGAGACCTTCATGAACATTTTATTACATTTTTACTGGTCCGGCGATTCTGGTTATTATCTCACCTCAAAGACGTGCAGAATCAGCAACTAAATGTGAATGAGAGGGACAGAGAGAGATAGAGACAGATTGACACAGGGGCAGAGAGAGAGACGGAGTGACAAAGAGAG
Organism: Acheta domesticus; assembly: GCA_031308135.1. Lineage (NCBI taxonomy): Eukaryota > Metazoa > Arthropoda > Insecta > Orthoptera > Gryllidae > Acheta > Acheta domesticus. Next base: position 213,504,791 of record JAHLJT010004567.1, read on the forward strand.
AGAGGGAGGGAAGGAGCGAGGAAGTGAGGGAGGGTGGGGTAGAGTAAACGGAGATGGAAGGGGAAAGAGGGAGATGAAGAGCAGAACAACGTCGGCCGGGTTCCACTAGTATGTAACTAAATCTAAAACAAATTATGTTAAATATATAATATATCTCATATTTTCGAACATTTATTTGAGCAATTTTATAAATGTATGATTTAATGTTTTTTAAAAGTTAAAAATATGAAAATTGTGTTGATAACTTGAGTTCTTCGTAATATTTAGGATATATTCAAACTTGACAAAATTGAAAGAAGGAGTTTTTGTATTTTTAGTATACAGTACGTCTGAGAATATACTAATGAAGATGGCCCACGAGTCAGGTTTTTGGCGGTGGACATTGCATCACAAAGTTAAATAGCCCGAGGCCTGTCAACAACTCTCCCATCGGTCCGTCGTGCAAACTTCGAGATTCGTACCGGTCAAATAGCTGTACGCATGATCCCACAAAAAACGCCTTTTGACGCACTATCCCAAAGGCTATTACTAGAAATCCCTATTTTTCGAGTGTTTTTTGCGTATCCACATTGTTGAACGTGTTTGGTAGCATAATATTTGATGTTTTTGTTGTCATTTTATTGTTATCAGAAAATCAACCAAATGTAATAATAACGTGTTTCGCTCTGGCGCAAGCCAAACAAGCAGAAGCATTTAAATTTTAATGATCATGCTAGCCGATATTCTAAAGAACACCATATTTGGAAATTGTTTTCCGAGATATTAAACTACTATATTCGCGATCAGTTTAATACCTTTACAAAAAACTTTCACTACATATTTTTAAACACATGAGCTACATTGAAATATAATCACACCACAAAAATATTTTAGCTTTAATTTCTGGAAAAGAAGAAAATGGAAAGTGTGCACTTTCTACGTTCATGTGCAACTAAGAACGTGCGGAGCTGCACCAACTCATTTAACAAACATTATAAATAAACAGCCATTAACTTGCCAATGTACAGCTATTCCTTCATCACAGGAATAGCCATCAACTTGCCACCAAAGCACGTACTTCGCACACTCGATACAGTTCTATACAGAACTACTCATAGTGTTCATTGCATCTTCGACAGTAAATAACCTCTTTTTCGCTTGACTCTTCATTTAATTTTTACTTTCATTATTTATCATATATAAATCTGTTTATATTTAAATCTATTTAATTGTATTTAATTTGGTCAAAAGAATTATTTGATTTCCAAAATTTAATTTATAAAATCAAATGTCAAAATTGTCCTAAAGTTTATATTGGACAAACTAAAAGGAAATTAAAATTAAGAGTATCTGACCATATCAGAAATATAAACGAAATTTCACAAAAACTAAATTCTATTTCGACACATGGAATTGAAATGATAGATTTTATAAATGTTGAAATATTAGGAATAGAACCAAAACAATTTTCGATATCTATTCTTGAGACTTTATTTATTAAAACTCATAATTGTTTAAATACTCAGGTTGAATCAAATGTTTTCACAAATTTATACGATTCACTCCTCAAACATTTTTATATAGATTAAATTGGTAAGATTGTTTATATCCCCAAAACATACCTAAAAACATACCCATTTATTGACGATACCATGGTTTCCTTCCTTGGTTATAAATTATTTATATAACAAATTATTTTGACTTGGAATTGTTATAACTCGACCAAGCGAAGAACGAAGGCAGCGATTGCGGCGCGTCGTGGAACTAACAGTGAAAACACGAGTCTTTACGGTCGGTTTCGCTAACAAAAGTCGCCAGGTGCGGGAAGCGAGGTCAGAGACAGCTTCTACGGAATCACCATGGTCTTCTTCAGATAAAATATAACTTCAGACACATCATGCAAGATTTGCACTAACTGTTTTATTTTTCTCCCTTTACGTTGCTTGTTTTACTTTTCACCGTTCTAGTACAAGACTATAATAAAAAGTTGCATTTACATTGAATTTTTAATACTTATTCATTGAATTTAAACATTTTGTATTCTCCTTCATTCATCTTTTTTTCCATAGGCTTTAGACGGTTTGTTAGGAAAGCAATAAAGCGCCAAAACATTAAATTTACTGTCATAAGTATCTATAATATTCTTCATTATGGTGGTAGTTACATCTTACATAAAAAAGAAATTTATTTGGTATATATTCTGAGTAAATACTTAAGTTAAAATAAACGATTTATATGAATGTTACTACTCATCGAAATAATGTTTCAAAATTTTGAATCGTTTTGCAAAGAAAAGTTTACTTTTATTTCTTCCAATATGAGGTGCAGACATGTCCAAATATAGTTAAAATATTATTTGGGAAGATACTAGATTTGAAACAAAATAAATCGCGCTTTCTTTCGCAATAGTTTGGCACTGTCCCATTTTAATTTTGAATTGGGTATCCTTATATCTCTGTCTCTGTCGTTTCGGTTGTAAACACAGACGGTGGCGCGTTCCTGTAAACATCATTCTCAACTTGGTCGAGCTATAAGTTTGTGTTTTTAAAAAGAACATAAGGTAAGCTCCATATGTTTATAATGAGTAATAATTATTTGAGAAAAAAAATTCTTTTCAGTAAATCAACTTTCATTAATTTGTATTCTAGCCTGATGATGAGGTAAAGAAATCTTCAAACTGTTGTTGGATGTTTTTACATTAAAGTTTATAATTATTAAAAAATAAAGTCTGTTTCAATAATAATTTGACCAAATTAAATACAATTAAATAATTTTTTACTTTCCCGTATACGCACGTATATACGGAGTAATATACGTAGTATAGCGAAAGTTATGTAATACTGCGCGAAAAAACGGCGGATATTCGGCAGAAAAAAATTAATTGTAGAACCCAAAAGTGGATAAATCTAGTTGCTAAATTAAGAAAAGCAGAGGTGCTTCCAAAGCACATACTTTCTCGCACTGCTTCTACAGGGTCCTTAACGCTATTACGCTACTACATAAACCAGCAAAAGTGTTTTCTATCAGCAAATTTCTGTTCCGAGACCCGAAATCTGATCCTCAAAGTTAACGTGCCGCAACCTATACCACTACGCCTCACCAGCATTGCATATGTCGAACCAAGCCATAAAATGGTAAATGCATGATAGTAAAACAATTGATATGATAGTACATACGCTTTACTGATCCAAGAAGAGATGTGAAAAATTTAAAAAGTTAAAAATGAGAAAATTACATACGGACACTTAATGCTCATTTATCGTAATTATCAATATTTCTGATTCAAATGTCTTCACATGGTTTTCAATAAAGTTTCAGGAATTCTCAATTATTTCCTGCGACAACACTGAATTTTGACAAATAACATTCCCCGACCAGGACTCGAACCAGCGAAGCTTCACATCACATCTTCTGAATATTCACATCACTCTTTTTTTAGTATAACAGTGGGGTTTGTATACGGCGTTTTCCCTTTAGCGATGATCCCATCTTCAAGCATGGATTTTATTAATTTATCCACCTCTTGCTTATAAGCCTCAGGTATGGGTTATTCTACAAACGGTGTCTTGTCAGTCAGCTCAATTTCAAATGGCAAGTTTTTGACAGCGCGCTTTCAGAAAAACTTGGCTATGTTCTAATAAAAGACTGGTCAATTGCTTCTTTTGAACTTATTCTAAATTTGAATTCTGTTGCAAAGTTGTTTTAAGGCTAAATGTACCGACACTAGTTCAATTTGTCGCCACCACGTGGCAGCACCAAATATATTAAAATTTACTTTACCAATAACGTCTGAACAAATGGTCCGATTTTCGATCTGTAAACGGCATTTGACTCCTTTTTGTAATAGAATTTACGCTACGCAGCCCTTTTTCCAAAAAAAAACTAGCGGAAACTCATTTTCTAAATTTTTCTCGTACTTTCGGGAACAATTTCAAAAATGTGGGCTTATAGCGCGATGGCGACAAGCTTCCAGAATCCAACGCCGTATCAAACATGCAAATCGGATAAATAGGAGCGACGTAAAGTCAAATTTCGAAAAACACCTCACCCCACTCCGCCTTCCACACCGCCACCGTCATCCGCCTAGTGGGGGAGGGGCCGCTGACTCAACGCGGAGACCACCGGCACTGCTAATCCCGAGGGCCTGCGGCGGACGGGCAGGCAAGGCAGGCACTCCGTTATGCTTTCGTCACTTCACATCTCAATGTATTTTTTCCCCGCAAATGAAACTAGAGAAAACGCAATTTGAGAAAATGGCGTTTAAGCATTTGTGCCAATTCGGAATTTTCAGTTCGTTTTCACAGAAAACATCTGTTGTTGAGGAATTTTTAAGACATAATGTAATGCACATATACTCCTAAATGTAATAATGTGAACAAAACGCCATTAATGAAGATATTTACGAAATGAAAGGCTGGTCAAAGAATTGCATTTTTGTAATTATTGAAAAAACAAAAGAATAGAGCAATATGGCGTGTATGTCATCTCATAGAGTACATTAGGTACTATCCTTTTCAAAAGAAAAAAATGGAGCAGTTTTTGAGAAAATCTTGTTTTTGTAGTTTTTTAAAAAATCGCACATATTGCACGCAATATTGCGCGAAAACTAAAAGTTTAAAAAAATGTACATGACCTTATTGAAAGAACTAAATATGGAGAACAAATATCATTTTAAGGAAAAATTTCTATCTTCAAATTTGCAGTTGTAGGAAGACGCCGAAAAAAATTCGGACTTTTGCAATTTTCCAAAAATTAGAGTCAATAATGAAAATGAGATCTGTCACCTTTATAAGTATATTTTAGTTTATTCTTACAATTAATTTAAGGAAAACATTTGGAGTCATTTTTGATTGATTGGTAGTGACTTCGGGCACGTCAACTACGGAGGTCTTTAGTACCGCAAATGTAGGGCATGTTTATTTAATCGGGAGGTGGAGGTGATGTTCCCTGCTGGATGGCGAGATCGGGCGCTGACCTTCCGTCTACTAGTTTTCCCTAACCAGGTATCTGCCACCAGCGGGGCACCGGAACAAGCTCTAAATCACCGACCTATCTACCTGTCGGCTTGCGGGGTTCTTTCCTAACCAGGTATCTCCCACCAGCAACTCGGAATATTCCTGTAAAAAAGTGCTTCAATTTTCGCATTTACAGTAACGCTTACACGCCATTTTCTTAACAGTGGCTCCAAGTTTATTAATGAAAATTGCCATATAGGAGGATGTTTTACTCTTCATTAATATTCTAAAAGTAATATTACGAATCTACTACTAGGAAACCGAATAATGAGAAAACTTTAAGAAATGTATTGTGGGTGGCGATATATAACAGCTGGGAAGAAGATGGGGCAAGATGGTAAAGCTGGCATAGAACAAGGAAATTAGAATACTTTACTACGAGTAAGTCGGTGAAATTCTGTTACACCACTTTTTCAAATTTCGAAAATACGAAAAAATTTTTAAAAATTATCTTCAGCTACTTTACTTGGAAAATGGGATTAACCAGGTGAATTCTATCAAGGAGACAAGCCGTTCTGAGATCAACTAGTGGTGCTACAGAATGGCACAGACTTTCCCATATTAGTTTTCTACATCCCTGGGTTTGGGCTAGCTATTCGAAATTGCTACACTGTCGTTCCAGCTGCCATCTATCGTCGCCCAAAGTACATTTTTTGATATTTTCTTAAGTTTTCGAATTCCTGATGGTAGAACGGAAATATCAATTTTAGAATATTAAAGAACAGTAAAATCTCGATCTAAATGGGAGTTTTCTTTGAAAAATTAGGAGCCGTTTTTAAGAAAATGGCGTTTAAGTGCTACTAAAAATGCGAAATTTGAAGCTCTTTTTCACAGAAAATTTTTGAGTTTCCGAAAAACTTCCTTGGAAGTCATTTGAAACACATTAACTCACAAATACAATAGTGTTTACAAATTGCTGGTAATGTGCATATTAGAGGTGTGAGAGATCTTTCACAAAAATTACATTTGTGAAACTTTTGAAAAAACAAAAAAATACCCCAAAATAAACTTCACGCCATATTAAAGAGTGCAATTTGCACTATACGTTCGAAAAGCATGAAGAAAAAATTTGGAGCCATTTATAAGAAAATGGTGTTTGAGCGTTACTGAAAATGCCAAATTTTGAGCTAGTTTTCATAGAAAACAGTTCAGTATTCGAGAAACTTTGTATGACATTATTTAAAACACATTTACTCATAAATGTAATAATGTAAACAAATTGCCGCCAATGTAAATATTACCTACGTGAGAGACAAGTTAAACAAATATTTTTGTAAATTTTGCAAATAAAAAAGAATAGAGCAATATGGCGTTTATGTAATATCATAGACTACATTGTGCACTATCCCTACCAAAAGTTCAAAGAAAAAATTTGGAGCAATTTTTGAGAAAATCTGTTTTTCATAATTTTTTCAAATTGCACATGTTGCAAGCAATATTGTGCGAAAATACTAAAATTTTTAAAAAAGTGTTCAGGATCGTAATGAAAGAACTCGTTTTGGAGAACAAATTTTATTTGAAGGAAAAATCTCTATCTGCAATTTTGTAGTTGTAGGAAGAGGCCGAAAAACTTGAAACTTTTAGAATTTTCGAAAATTCAGAGTCATTCGTGAAATTATGACCGATTCCACCTTAATAAGTGTGTATTACTCTATTCTTACAAGAAATTTAAAGAAAACATTTGGAGCCGTTTTAGAGAAAATTTCGAAAATGTTCGGGGGGTTCATGAAAAGTACCGCTATGTTGTATAGATTCCTTTTCAAAATCTCAAAGCTTTGACTAGAGTCAGATCGACAGGGGCTTCTTCATTTTGAAAAAAAAAACAACAAACATACATATGGTTTAGGAGCTAGTAGTGTTCACAGACGGACGGACAGACAGACAGACAAACGTTTTGCTTTCAATTCGTTTTTTCGGTATCTAGGACTAACAAAAGAGGGATTCTGGCTACACCACGTGTTAGGGGATTTTTTTCTTAATTTAGCAACTAGATTTATTTACTTTTCGTTATCAGGGCCCTGCAATAAATTTTTTTCTTCCGAAAATCCGCCGTTTTTTCGCGCAGCATTAAATAACTTTCCCTATACTACGTAAACAATTCCGTATATACGTACGTATACGGGATAGTAAAAATCGAGTCGTAGGATAAAAGAGCTCGTGCGTAATCTCTGCTCATTCTTTCAACAGTGGAAAGATAGGAAGATCTCAGAAGTAACAGATATCTAAAATAATATGTGAGGAGGTGGAATTAATTGTGTGAATATCACTAAAATTCCATTTTCTTTTTGACATCGGTTCCAAACGGTAATCGATATTTTGAGTAATACTTCAAACAATTTTTTGATCACATTTGAAGGAGGACGGGAGTATGTGAACAAGATAGTTTTATACTACTATTCAAATTATCTAATTATACTACCATCAAAATGAAACAAGAACTAATTGCTATTAAATGATATGAGACCGTTTACCTCTGTTACAGCATCACTAGTTCCATTTATGGGGAAAAAATATATTGAGATGGAAAATGACGAAAGCATGACTGCCTGGCTTGCCAGCCTCGCGCGCGGCAGCCGTGCGCAGGCAACCGAGACTGGCCTGCCCAGAGACTCCCTGCCGGTGGCCGTCAGGGAGCGCGTGGGCGCACGGGCGGATGGCGCGACGGCGCGGCGTGGAACGGGGAGGGGTGTGAGGTGTTTTTCCAAATTTGACTTTACGACGCTCCTATTCATCCGATTTGCATGACTGACACGGCGTTGGATTCTGGAAGCTTGTCGCCATCGCGCTATAAGCCCACATTTTTCAAATTGTTCCCGGAAGTGCGAGAAAAAAATTCAAAATCGAGTTTCTGCAAGTTTTTTTTTGAAAAAAGGGCTTCGTAGCGTAAATTCTATTACAAAAAGGAGTCAAATGCCGTTTACAGATCGAAAATCGGACCATTTATTCAGACGTTATCGGTAAAGTAAATTCCTTCTGATAGTGCTGCGATCTATTGAATTTTCCTACAAGTTTTTATCGGTACATTTAGCCTTAAATAGGTCATGTAACTCTGAGACCATGAGACAATTAGACATTGACATATCTTATCAATTCGAACTCACTGCAGTCTCATGTTTAAACTTGCGCTTTCTTTTTGAAAACATATACAGATTGTTTATACTTTTTATAATTGAATTTATATAAGTTGTTCGAGTTGGGTGCAAATGGCAACAAGTTAGTCTGTCACTGGTTGTGAGCGTGTTTGAACAAAGGACTCATTGTATCTTTCTCATATATTCTTTCTATTCTCATCTAATCTTTCAAATAGAAACATACACAATTTGATTTAAAATAAATCTGGAAAATTTCCCTTCTGATCGCACGATCACGAAATAAATTTAATTTTTATTTCAATTCTGTCAGTGAACTTCTATTGTGAAGTTATTTTAAATTGATAATTGACAACAAAATAAAGTATAATATCAGCAACAATAATAATAAAACACAACAGACTCGCCAACAAAAATCTCGTGGCGTGGCGTGATGTGCCGTGTCGTGCTCAGGCGTGTTCTGTGAATAGGAGCGGATCGCCCTCAGCTTCAATTACCACTGACTTGCCATGCGTTGCAGAAGATCAGCACACGGCAAGAGAAGACGCGGCGCGGGAATTTATTTAGGCAGTATCATTGCACGTGCTCCTTTGGCCCCTTCTCCACGTACTGCTGTAGATAAGAGTGTAAATTGATGTGAATAATTAGAAAGTGTAATTTGATCTTTAATTTTTCTTTGGAAGTTCAAGAATGCTTTGAAGTGCTTTCAAAAGAGTTGATCTTTCGTTTTGTGAAATTTGCTAATCATGTATTTCCTATCGAAGTAAATGTGCTTGTTACTATACGTTTCCCTCTTCATTGTAAGAGTTTTGAAAATTGATAGTTTTTCCTTTTCTTAACACTGATTTGCTTTAATTTAGTGAAATGTAATTTTCAACTTTATGGACATCTTTTTCGTTTTTTTACATCAGTTAAGTCTACAGAACGTATTGCTAGGGCATGCCGTAGAAATATCGCTTGGGTAACTTCATTGATTGAAATTATCAACATGTTAATTTGAAAAAAGGAGCCGTTTTTCACAATGCTAATGCCGTAGAACATTTTTGTCAACCAACCTGTACTTATTGCTAACGGATATTTTGAACGTAACAGTCCGCCACACAAGGTCATACGCACTCCCCCTGCTAACGCGCGCTCAGGCCGTCAGACACGAGTCACACAAAAAATTAAAATTACTAAAATGTAGTTTCTAACATACGACACTATGAATGTCATTGGATTTCGCTCTTCCGCCGGGACGTATGGCCTCGGAAAATCAGGCGGGTTAACCGCGATATGGAGTGGGTGGCACAGAGACTAGGGCTACTCTTTGTAGATCCAAACGGATGGGTAAATGAGAGTGGACTCGGTCGTGACGGCGTGCACTTGAACCGCAAAGGTGTCGCCGAGCTCAGTGGGCTCTTCACTAGAGTTGCCGGGTTTTGCAGCGCACCAGGGCAAAACCATTGACAAGATGGACGCACAGCGGTGTTGCCCTTTTCTCCAGTGACAGTGGAGAGGGAGGGAGGGCATTCTTCAAGGAAGAAGACTTTGGTGTCGGCGACAACGGGGTCGGATGCGGCGGCGGCGGCGGCAGCGGCGGCGGCAACGGTGGAGGCAGTGGCGGAGACAACGGGAGAGGCAGCGTTGGCGGCAACGGTTACGGCGGCGTCAGCGATTAGAAAGTGTACGGGAGGAAGAGCTTTGCAGGGGGGCACGTTGCAAAGTGAAGGGAAGCGGCCAAAGCGAGATTCATTTTCCGAGAAAGGATTAAGGGTGAGTAAGGGAACTCTGAAGCTGTTGCAGGTAAACTGCCGAAGTGTTGTTAATAAGGAAATTCAACTTTGGAACTTAATTGAGGCATGTGATGCTGACGTAGTGATCGGTACGGAGCCATGGCTTACTGAAGAAATATTAGATTCAGAAATTTGTCGAAACAACTATAAAATATTTCGCCGGGACAGGGAAACTAGAGGCGGGGGGGTCTTTATTTTAGTTAAATCACATATAAACGCGAACTTGAAATGGAAAAGCATTGACTATGAAATGATAGGAGTAGATATAAACGTAGACAACTCGCAGACAATAGATCTTATTGCATGTTATAGGCCACCAAACGGTAATTATTCCATTCTTGATAATATTCTCGAATTGGCGGAAACTTTGAATGGAACCAATAATCCGATTATTATTGGGAGTGACTTAAATCTAAGCGATATTAATTGGCAAGGCGAAGTATGCGATAGAAAAATACAGTTAATAATAAATAAACTAGTTTGGGATGCAGGAATGACGCAAGTTGTTGACAAGCCAACGCGTCAAAATTCTATGTTAGATATTTTTCTCATTAGACCGATAGACATGTTATACTATTGCGATGTTATTCAGGGAATAAGTGACCACAATGCCGTAGTTCTTGAAATAAATGCTACTATTTCAAGGGTAAATGATAAAATCGGTAATAGAATTTGGCAATATCGTAAAGCTGACATAAATGGACTGCAACATTTCTTAAAACTGAACTACGCGGTTTTCGAAAAGTTAGGCGGAGGATTGGAAGACATATGGAAAAAATTCAAAGAAATTATTGAGGAAGCTTGGCAATGTTTCGTTCCCTTTAAGTACTTAAAAAAGAATTCAGACCCAGAGTATTATAACACGGAAATTCGCAAATTGAAGAGAAAAATGAGAAAAGCGTATAACAATAGGCATCGCAGCGAGGTACATTTAAAGAAATTCCGACAAATTAGGAAAGAAGTAGAAAATAAAAAGAAAACTGCGCAAGAATCATATCTTAAGTTAATTTTGGATGATAATGAAAACGCTTGGGCAAAGTTCTTTAACTATGTACGTCACCGTCGAGGTAAACAGGAGGAGACACCTCCTATAAGATGGAATAACGTAGATATCGTAGATGATGAAGAGAAAGCCAATGTATTTAATAATTATTTCTGTTCCGTATACAAACAAAAAGCTAACCAAATTATTATAAGGCACAACAACGTGGATTATGTATTCAAAATTGATCAAATGGAAATACATTTACAATTGAAGAAAATGAAAAACTGTAAGTCTTGCGGTCCGGATGGTATTACATCCGATATGCTAAAGATAGCAGGGGAGACAATAATACCATATTTGGTCAGACTTTTCAATGTATCAATCAACAATGAAAGTGTACCGGATGATTGAAAATCTGCTTTAATAGTGCCAATTTTTAAAAGTGGACAAAAATGTAGGCAAAAGTGGGCAAAATTATAGGCTAGTTAGTCTTACGTCAGTAGTCTGTAAATTGTTTGAAAAATTATTATCTAATTCGATTAGAAATCATTTGGATCAGACAGAATGGTTTTTTCGCGGGCAGCATGGCTTTAGAAATGGCTTTTCTTGTGAAAGTCAAATTATTTCCCTTACCCAAGACTTGTCTGAAGTAATTGATTTTGGGGGAAGAGTGGATGCAATAGTTATTGATTTTGCCAAAGCGTTTGATGTAGTACCGCATGACATACTAATCAATATTGAAACTTATTGATGCTAAAATTGACAGGCGGGTAATAGCATGGTTAAGTGAATTTCTTCGCGATAGAAATCAAAAGGTTAGAATTGGACAGCATTTATCGGAAAAGGGTAACATTACTTCCGGAGTCCCTCAGGGCAGTGTCATTGGCCCACTGTTATTTCTTATCTTTGTAAATGATATATCGCAAAATATAACGTCAAAAATTCGACTCTTTGCCGACGACTGTATATTATATAGGGAAATTACAGAACAGCACGATATGATTCAACTACAGGAAGATTTAAATAAGATTAATGATTGGGCAAGAGCTAATAAAATGACTGTAAATGGAAATAAAAGTAAAGCGATCACATTTTGTAGGGCCAGAGACTTTCATACATTGCCTTATCAGCTAGGTAATGACGTAGTTCCGCGAGTCTCAAACTGTAAATACCTTGGCATCCTCTTGGATAGTAAGTTGGGATGGGAGAAACAAACTAACTACGTAGTGGGTAAAGCTTGGAGGTCTTTGCATTTCGTCATGAGAAATCTTAAAAAATGCAATACGAAAGCAAAAGAAATCGCGTATACCTCGCTTGTTAGGCCAGTAATGGAATATGGAGCTAGTTGTTGGGATCCGTACAGAATAGGACTTAAGAAGAGCTTAGAGAGGATACAAAACAGAGCGGCAAAATACACTTTTCAGAAGAACATACCTGCACCACAGAATAGATACTATTCTGTGCCTGCACGTTGGGAATCGTTAGAACATCGGAGAAAAAGGGCTCGACTTTGCGTAATGTATAAATCTTACACTGGTGGCCCTGCATGGCAGGAAATACGGGGAAGGCTAGATAAACCGGATTATTTTAATAGATTTGATCATAAATATAAAATTAGAACTAGAATTCAAAGAACGGACGTAGGCAAATTCTCCTTTGTAAACAGAACACTCGCAGATTGGAACGATTTGCCTGCCACAGTTTTTGAGCCCTTTCCTTGCTCAGCGCGTGGTTTTAGAAAAAAAGTATAGGAAATTAATCAATAAGGTGAAAAGTGCAGTGAAGTGAAGTGAAGTGAAGTGAAAGGTGCGATTATGGGTAGTAAACTAAAAAGTATTGAGCTATTAGTATTTAGGTAAAGTGTTATGAGGTGCAGTGACGTGAAGTGAAGTGCAGTGAAGTGATTTCATATCGTAGTTTATTTCGCTAATCTTAAGCGTCTTTTATAGGCTATTCTGACAAAAGTTCGTATTTATTGATTGATGTTAACGAGTGTTTTACGTGTTAGAAATGTAAAAATTATTATAAGGATTGTATATTATTATGTTGTAGGTAAAAGTGATTATCCATATTTGTCTGAATATGATTGTGAGTGAATACTTGTAGGATGGTGTGTATGCGAGTGTTCCTTTGTCTTTGTATGATATGTATGTAAGCGTGTATGTTTGTATGTATGAATGTTGGTGTGATATGTAAGTAAGTTTATTTACTTAAATGTTAGTATATATGTAGTTTCATTTGTTGTATATGTATAGGCATGTAAATGCAGTTGCATGTTCGTTTGTTTTTTATATTGATTTTTTATATATTGTTTTTATAGTTAATTGTGTTTTGTACTTTTAATGTACTTTTGTTTTTCTGTATTCTGCCACCGGGCAACATCAGCCCAATTGTAGAATAAACCCTATCTATCTATCTATTTATCTTCTTACACTCGTCAATATAATCAGGAAGTAGCTAATAAATGTAAGACTTACAAAATTCAAAATTATATTCGCTAACCAATTTCAAATTTTCCACTACAATAGAACGTGGTTCACTAATTTAAAAATCAATAATTTAACTTTCTCGTAGTTTCGCCGTCACAGGCTGGTGCAATGCTGTCTCTATTTATTTGATCAAATTGATGTGTGATGGAAAATAAATTCTTACTTCGAATTACATTTAAAAGATCATTGCTTTATTATAAATGCTACATGCATAGAGAGTTGCTTATTCAATCACTCGATCATTAAATTATCGCAGTAACGTATCTCGTCACCAATATCTCATCTTCATCTAATACAATACATTTCGCCTAGGTAAGACAAAACAAAATGGTGGAATACGCTCACGACATCAAATGATATGTTCCACTCATCATGAACACTGATTAACTTAGCACTTAAGCAAATTTTGATCAATTCATTACAAGAAAATGATGCACGTACATTTTTCTAAACTTGTCCCTTTTTGTCCCAAAATATGCAAATTGCAGCTTTACTCAAAATTAAGAGCTCATTGAACTAAATATTGAACCTCCTAGGCTTTACATTGTCATTAAATCCTTTAGCGCGCCTGTGACTCTGCATTAAAGAGTACCAATTATATTTAACTTGCTTCGTGATCTTGTGCATCATCCGTCGAGTAGCAAGTTTCATCCGACCGACGCCCGGTGCGCACAGCATTTGCAAACGAGCCCGCCTGCCCGGCCGCGGTCGTTCACCGCCCTCGCGATCCAACCCGCGCGCAGCGGACGCCGCCCCTCACGAGGAACAAATTGGTGCGCGCGCGAGCGGCGAACGCTGCAGCTCTGATGAATGACGCGCGCCTTGTGATGATGATTACGAGGGCGATAATCGCGCGGGCGGCGGCGGCCGCAAAATGTCACGGCGCCGCGGGGGCGGATGCGGGGACGGTGCTGGCGGCGGTGAACGTGGAGACTGCGTTGGTGATGAAAGGGAGGGGAAGGGACAGGAGGGGGTGATGGAGCGGAGGTGGCGAGTGAGAAATGTGGCGCACGTTTCAGGGAGATGCTGCAGGCGTTGGTTGCAGTTGCGGGAGAGAGGATGGTATTTCCGGCGAAGGTAGCTCCGGTGTATCAACTGATGTCACCGCAGGACCTCTGACCGGGAGGTCCTAGGGTTTGAGTCCCAACGGGCAATATTTTCGACACTAGCTACGTTCTAGATAGGTCGCATTCAGCCTCTGTATGGACGAGAATTCTAGTGGCTGGCTGCTTCGGTCGGTAGTTTTCTTTGGTTTCTCCGGCAAATGCCGGAGCAGTACCCTAACAAACGGGTCGTGGACCGCGTGCGATCTTTCCTTTCTCTGCCTGTCCCATCCTCACTCTTTACTTATACATACACACACACCCACACGACACTACAACACATGCCGGAAGGTCAGTCCAGACCTCAGAGCTTGTCCCGGCTGGAACGGTGCCATGCTGGTGGTAGATACCTGGTTTAGGAAAATTCACGCAAACTGACGGGTAGATCGGCGCCGAATCTCGCCAGCAAGCGGGGCAAGATCCCAGTCAGCAATCGCGATAAAACATGCACTACGCTAACGGGACTAATGACCGTAACAGTTGATGTGCCCTAAACAATTAATATATCAATAAATGGGATGGGGAGATACAAATGGGGGCGGCTGCGGGCAAGAATGGCGCACCAGTGTGCGAGGGGCGACGAGGTCGACGAATGACAAGAGGGTTGATTGTGGCGAGGGAGATGAGTACGGTGAGGGCGACTAGGACGATGGTGGTGGCGGAGCAAAGAGGACAGAGGGAGTGGTTACGGTGGCTGGTGCAGTGAGCACTGCCGGGGGAGCGGCTGGAGGTCATTGAGGGTTTCGGAGGCAGTGAGGAGAGCTAGATCGGTGGAATGGCAAGGACAGCGTGGGTGTCGGGTATGACCAGAGTGGCGTGGTCAGCGCGGGTGGAGGGGGAGACTGGGGCGAATGCACCTCGATTCCCGCGCAGGTCAAGCGTCGAGTGATGCGGGGAGAGAACGGCTGGAGATTAATAGGTATTTGACTGCACGAAACGGGTACTGCGAAAATGATAACGGTGATTCATTGAATGCAGCAAATTTGACTTTCATTGTTTGACATTATTGGTGCAAATGTAATAGTAGTGTAGAACATTCATAACTCCAAGCAGTTTCGTCTCCTGTTTGGTGGGAATGGGACTGTGATCGTAACGTTACAGATTAAACAAATAATTCTCGATATCTCCTTTACATTATGCTGTATAATTATTATATATTTTATTTTACGATAAGCGAACATCAACTGAATATTGTTTAGCATTGACTCGCATTGCTTACTCTAAGAGCCATAATCATCACATACAAGAGTCACAAAGAAACACCAAAATATATGTGAGAATGAACAATATAAATGTACTGTATTTACCTATTTTTTAATTAGAGGTCGTTTTGCCACTATTTTCTGACTTGCACAAATTTAAATGACAGATTAATGAATTGAGTTTTAAGAAGCCTTTCTGTAGCACAATGGGACGTTTTTACGTATATTTCGTGCTACACGTAATACATCTACAGCCTTACACGATGTGCTTGCCGTGTAGAATCTTTTCACACCAAACATTGATTATACTTATCGCGTTGAAGTATTGAAACCATGATTTTTATGGGGATACATTTTACACTATACAACGCAGTTTGAAAAATAACTCAGCAGTTTTGCAAGAACATAAGACACACATGAATAATTGAAAAACAAATTTTAAAAATTGGTGGATATATTGATATCTAACACTTGTTCTAAGACAATTCAAAATGTGCAAACCATTTGTCTCTATCACCCACCGTTTTTTAGATATACTTCTTCAACCATTTATATTTCACTAGAACAATTATTGGTACATGGAGTATTAATGAATATGGAATTAACTAAGAAAATAGTGAGACTATGTCACATGCCTCGCATACTACATAGTAATATCTATTTCAAGGCAAAATACACACATTAAATCCCTACACATCAAAAATACTAAATCTACGGTATATTTGATTAGAATTTCTTGCCTGTAGATTTGCGTTTGTGCTGAGCATTTTGTATGTCACTGTGAAGAGTTCAGTAGTAGTCAACCAATATTACTGCACTTCATGGATCCTGATACTGTGACTCGTTACCGAGACGTCGTGGTGTAAACCATGTTCATCACCGTTTGAAACTAGGTTTTAGGGGAAGAAGTCAAGATGTTAGTAGAGGTGATGAATAATTAATGAGTTGTTTTAATACGAGGATCTTTACTTTTGCGTGATGCGTTATTGCATTTGTATGGTCTTTCCACTGTAGCTTTGTATCAAGATTTTGACCTACATATTTCATGTTTTAATTGGGTGTAGTCCAAGGAATTAGTGAATTACTGACTTGAAGGGGGAGGGGTGAACATTTGTCTGAGAGTGAAGATTTTTGCATTGGATTTTTCGGCATTGAGTTTGAGTTTCCATTTTAAGGACCATACAGTTGCCGGTGTTAAAGGTTCTTTGTCAGTACTTATAAGCCTTTTTTCGTTACATTCTTTGTCTTGACAAACTTTCAATTAATGGTTCCACGGAGCTCGCAGACGTCAATAAATCAAAATTGGGATTCTCAGATTTACTGAAAGAAGTAGTTTCTTAACAGAACAATTTTACAAGAGATAAAGAACTTGGGGATGGGATAAATCACTCACATCCACTAAGCGTACGTCATTGGTTGTAAAGTATCCGTAGAAATTCTATATCGAGCTCACATTATATCAGAACTTGCCCATGCGCACTGAGTAGGGTGGAGAACGGTCACTAGCATAGAATAGCTCATACTTTCTCATATAATCTGTAACAGTGATGTGAAATTCTTGTGATGATTATAACTCCCGTCACTCAAAAGTAATGAGTGGTCATTCATGAAATTGGGGAATGATAAATGTTGGCATGTGAAGCCTACTGCTAACAATAAATATATACGAAAAAGTTTAGTGAAAAGGTAATTTGTTTTAAAATAGGGTTTCTGTATTGATACCTTATGTAAATAAGTATTTAGACTTGGTTTATTGCTTGTATTTAATAGTTCAGTTAAGTTTGCTTAGATCTAGCACTGTCGCTGTTAATGCAGCAGCTCTAACCGGGAGGTGCTAGTGTTACAGTGCCGATGGGGGTGAATTTTCGTCACTAACTATATATGGGGTCGAATTTAGCCTCCTGGGGGAGAATTTTAGCAATCTGATTCTCTGATGGTCTAGTTTATCCGATCAACACCAGATAACTGTGTGATAGTACCCGAACAAACGGGCCACGGATCATGCGCGATCTTTTGTTCCTATATCTAGTCCTCTCCTCTCCCCTTACTCATACCCCGTCTTGCACGCACTACACCACCACACGCACCGAGCGGTCAGTCGGGAGCTTAAAGATTGTGCCGCTTGGGGAAGTACCAGGAGGGAGAAATCCTCCACAAGTCGACGTGTAGGTCGTCACCGGATCTCACCATGGGGAGAAACAGTTATATGTCGGCTCAAACATTCACTAACTGGTGGGACTAATGACCTTACCAGTAGACGTGCCTGGGAACATCAACAGGGAGAATCGGTATGACTGCGAGCGTGGTTATTACAGGGAGAATCGATATGATAGGGAAGACTAGCGGGGACTACAGGGGACAGTGTGAAACGTAGAACCGGAAGATGACCTGAGGATCAGGAAGGTCGTGACACAACTCGGACGTTGGCGCCAAAAGAACGCAGGCGGGGATGAACGGGAGCGTCTGGACGTGTATGAAGGGAGCTGTAGCGTCACAGAGGCGGTGGCGCGCGGCAGTTACGGGAGCAGGCGCGGGGGCGGGGACGGCGTTGATATATGCGCGTGGCCCGGGGGCGGAGGTTGTCGGGCCGCCCCCAGCAGGCAACACCTGGCTAATGAGGCGGCGGACGCGCGGACGGTGCGCCGCTCGCCCGGATCGACCTGCGCCCTCTGTTTCGCATCTGCGGACGCTGCCCCCGGCCCCCTCCGCCACCACCCCCACTCTCGCCGTCGCAACGCCCGCCATCCTCTTCGCCATCCCCACGCGCCTCCCTCGCCGCCGCCCTCGCCTTCGCCCCTGACCCTGCATCCACCACCGCCCTCGCCGCTAACCTTGTTGCCGTCCCCGCTCACCCCCGCCCCAGCCCCTGTCTTCACCACCACCTTCCCAGTCCCTCTTCACCCCATTCCCTCGCCCTTGCCTCGGCTACCATCCTCGATAATGTCCCCGCGACCCTACCCCTTCTGCCACCCGTCCCCCAAGCTGTCTTCATTCCCGCCCGCCTTCACCCCCACTCTTTTCGCCGCCTCAACCGCCATCCTCGTTGCCGACCCCGCGCCCCTCCCCTGCCACTTCGGCGCCACCGCTCTCCTGCCTCCGACCTCACCACCGCCCTTGCTCCTGTTTCCACCATCACCCGCGCCAGCACCACCACCAACCAGCTCCCCAACGCAATCCCCCTTCCCGCCCTTGCGCCTATGTCACCCCTTTCCTCCCCCCACTTTCACCACCGCTCCTGCCCCTGTCTCCGCCACCACCCTCGCCGCCGCCTCCGCCACCATCGTCACTGCTGTTTCCACGCCCCCGCCCCTACCCCTTCCACCACCCATCACCAACCACTCCACTCACCTCCGCCCCTGACTTCATCACCCCCTTCGCCCCGCCTCAACCGCCGTCCTCGTTGCCGTCCCCGTGTCCCCTGCGCCCCCTTCCCCTTCCGCCACCCCTCTCCTGCCCCCGCCCTCATGACCACCCCTGCCCCTGTCTCCACCACCACCCCCTCTCCTGTCCTCGCGCCACCGCTCCGCCGTCCTGCCAGCGACGCCCCCTCTCCCACCGCCAACCTCATTCCCCAACGTCATCCCCGTTTCCGCCTTTGTGCCGTCCGTCGTCCCCGCCCCACCGCCGACTACTCACCCTTCCTCATCCCGCTGCCGCTGCTGCCCGCGCCGCCCACTCCTACCCGTGCTGCCACTCGCCGCCTCGACCGACCTCCCCCCCCCCCCTCAGTTCCAAGTGCACCACCACCGTTCACACCGATCGATGGAAAGTGGATCAGTTTTGCGTCGTGCATTTGGGATTGTTTTTGCATAACCCCTACCGCGTTCGCTGTTATGTTGTTTCGAATTTTGGGGTAAATTAAATTCCTCTTTCAGCAAAAGATATTTAGTTATGTTGTAAAAACTACCATCCCACTAGCTCCATTAAGTTTCAGTTACTGGTCAAATTAAAATTACTATTTGTAGAATTTCGATTTCAAAATAAACCACTGGAAAAGCGCGTCATACCCAAAATTTTCCTAACACCATCGCTATCAATACTGGTACAACTATTTTCGTGTACAATATTGCGTGTACGTCCTCGTCCCCTGCACCAATCTCAAACATTTTTGGAACAGCACAAAATAATCTTAATTCTGAAGTGTGTGCGAAGTTACACGTGTTGTAACTTCGCACACACTTCAAGGCGCGAATGACATTGCTCAGAAAACCTTTGAATGAGTTTACAGTGAATAAAGAATAGTGCAGAATAGCATGAAAACTCAAAGTTCATTAAAACAAAACAGTAAAAACGGTTTCAATGTATCAGATGAATTAAACTAAAAGTAAATTATCCCTGCCAAATATAATATTTTTCTGCCTCTGATACTATCAAGAGTTGGTAACATTTTTCTGCCCCTGATACTATCAGGATTTGGTAACATTTTTCTGCCCCTTTTTTGAAAATAACTTCTTGAGAATACCGAGTTAAAGATAATAAAATTTCTCCTAATGTAATTTTTAGAATAAAATTTCCATAATAGCACCCAAACATTAAGAATAAGTAATTTCGCAGGAATTGTAAATACCCAGATACATATGATTCATTTATCCAACAATAAAATATTCTTCTTAAACATTCATCATTAATTTTAATAATTAAAATAACGTGTCGCTATACTTTTGGTATTTACCCGATAAAATGTATACACTGCCAGAATCTCTCTTCGTTTTTATACAAAAATTGTAGTGTGTATCGATGTAGACTGATTTTTTCCTATTTTTTAGTAATATATTTTAATAATAGGTATATAAATCCATTCATTGTTCTGAGCTGCTTGCTTTGTTCATACATGGAATTGTTTTAATTGGATTTCAACTTAATTAGTAATATGTATATCGATTGAAAGCTATATTCAACTACAAACAGTTTGTTTTCATTTAACAATGAGTTTATAATATGCAAATAAATTTTTTATACGTCAAAAGTATTTAAAAATTCCAAACAATTTTGTGTTTCACATCATCAATTTATTATTTCCTTTAACTTCACTTTGAATAATTTTACATCATTTTTTTCCTCCGTTTAATTGACTGCGCCTAATTTCCCAACAGCCGCCAACTTCGAAAATGCTTCGCTGCTTCAAGAATCGGAAAATAATTATTCTTTAAGTATCTTCACCAACTTCATTACTGCTTTCGCCTGAAATGAAACCGCTATCAACGAGTTACCGCCAATTTATTTGACGATCCTTAGCGAAGTTAGTGCTCTTCCAGATCTGCACAATTAATGACGATAAAAGATAATCCTTCCAAACTTCTGCGAGTAGCAACATCCTCCGGTCGGCCGTGGCATCGTCGGCGACCTGCTCCACTGCCTCTGTGGGTGAGGGGCGAGAGCTGCGGTAGAGACGGAGGCTGTGTCGGATTGAATTAAGAAAGTTCCCTTTCCCCCGCGGAAACGAATTAAAATGTTGCAATCTTTTAATTTCGCAGCTCAGCTCCCCCGCCTGTCGTGCCTGGGTGACGCTCTCTCCGAGGAGGGCCTCTCTCTCTCTCTCTCTCTCTCTCCAGCGAGGTTTCCTTTGCCGCTGCCGTTATTTGTTCAACAGAGGTAGTGTTTTGCCGGGAAGGCCCTCTCGCCGCTGTGGAAAATACGGAAAAACGCGAGAGGTATCGAAATGTGTTTGTGAATGTGGTTAGGACAGTGGGATTAAAGAAAGAGTTTTTGCAACATAAAAGGGGTTTCGTAATAAGAAATATGAATAATTTAATAAAATTTCGTAATAAGAAATATGGCTTTTTGGGAGAAATGTTTGAGAGGGTGTTACTGGAGTGAATAGTGTACCATTTTTAGAAGTTGAAAGAGAATTTACAATTTGAGACACTTCTAGGTTTTCTAAAGAGCATTTTTCTCTCACGTGAACTGTTTGTAAATTTTGGGCACTGGATAATTAAAAATTTATAATTCTAAGAAACCTTATTTCACATTAACTTTGTATTAAGCCAGAATAGAAAATAAAGTTTAACTAGAATTTGAAAGAATTACATTTTAATAATTATTCCAAAAATTTAACTCGTTTTTATCTTATTTGATTTAAAAATGTAAGAGATTTTTTCTGTTTGAACCGAAAATATAGGTATAAAGCCAAACAATCATTTGCACTATTGCAATAAGACAGAGAAAGAACTATTCATAAAGTGGATGTAGATTGAAGAATTTTGATGTAAGTGAGAATTATTTTATTTATATATTTCACTCATTTTTTCTTACAGTACTAAGAAGAGAGAATATATTTCCACTTAAAATATAACATCAAATTAATCTATAATATTAAAATGCTTTTACAGAAACATTCAGCCGAATTGATAAAAAGGGATACTCTCCTTAAAAAAAATTAAAGGGATGACTTCTTCTACTTCGACCTCTGATCTTATAATTCGTGAAATTATCACAGCACTCTACGATATCGTGTCTACAGGCACTTTTGTTGCATACATCTGTTACTCGTACTATTTAACTACAAATCATTTCTGTATTAAGACATCCAATTTGGGAAGAAGGGCGAGGTGGTGTTGTAACAACATACCGTTCATATATTGGTATATAATGCCCCATATAAGTTAATGTCATTTCGTCAAAAACTGGTAAGATATTGTTCAACTTGTCTACGCAACGAATTAGTTTTGAACAGAAAGAAACCTAAAAAAAGTTGTTACTATTTTGCTTTTCATCTTCAAAACCATAGAGATTTTGCGGAGCGTGGCCATGACCTTCATGATAAGTCCACTGGATTCGTTATTCTCTACGTTGGCTCATGTTTTCCTTCTTCGGTGGCATGGCACCGGTAGGCAACGAAACGTATCACGGACGGAAAACTTCTCGAAAGCGCCGAATTTTTCTGGGTTCTCTGTTCATAGGCCTCGGAGCAGGTGTCGTCTCTAGGGAGGCTTCCACCCTCGCCTCCGGCCCTCTACCCTCCTCCTCTCCCTCCTTGACACGCTGGGTTTCCCTCTCCGTCTCCAGAGAGTCTTGCTGCCACCTTCCTTGCAGTGGCTGTGGGAGAACTTGCCTGGAGGCCAAATTTGAGCGGACAAAAATATAAACAGACGGCAAAACCGAACAAGAGATTGTTTGATAAGGATTTCCGGGCACCTCAACTGCTAAGACCATTAGTTCCGTAAGTGTAGTTATTTTTTTATCGCGGGTGATTGCAGGGTTTTTCAGTAGGATCGCGAGATTCGGCGCCGACCACCACGTCTGTTCGCGGGGCTTTCCTCAAGCACGTATCTCCCACCAGTGGGACACCGCTCCAGCTGGGACAAGATTTAAACTCGCGACTGATCTCGCGACGTGTGTTGTAGTGCAGTGTATGTGAAAGAACGTGTGTGTAAGGGAACTATGGAAAATTACCGATCAGAGCAGACAATCGCTAGAATTCTTCGGCTGAATTCCCTCTAGCTGTGACGCTATAGTCAAACAATTCTGCCACGTCGGGACTGGATTCCTAAGAGCTCTCAGTCAGAGGCACTGCAATGACACCAATTGATTCCCTGAGCTACCTCTGCTGGTACCGAACAAGGGATGGAAAAGCGTTTAAAACCTGAAGAATGGGAAGTCTATTAACAGGATATTTTCTCAGGAAATATGTTGTGAAAATTTCATGGCATCGTTTATCTATAAATCGCAAGTCAAAGGTTTAGTCTTTTATTTCAGCTTAATTGTTTATTTTTATCTCGGATGCGAATCTAGGGGGTTTTCCATCTGCTACTACGTGTGATCTGTTTTCTGGAATTACATTAGCAGAATTTTTTGTTCTATTTTTTAAAATTATTTCTTAATGAATTTTTTTACCTATAAACCACTGTACATTGAATCCGGATATTTACGGATACATTTACTCGTAGAATGGAAAAAATGGAAGTTTAAATGTTCGCTAGTATTTTTTTGACTGGTGATTTCCACCTATTACTTAACGCATTAGGAAATCGTTCTTTTTAAACGTCATTGGCCAACTTTTGCCACGGCGTTCCCTTCTAACACGTACAACATCTTTCTTTTCATCTTTCTACAAATTCTTCTTTCTCATTCTTTCTTCTCATCTTTCTTCCCAGATTATGAAAAAGTAATAGACGCTGACATAGAGGTATTTGTAGATTAGGATTGTTAATCCCTCAAAATGAGCTAAAAATTTAACATTAAAAATCCAGACCTTCAGGGTTATCTTTACAAATACATGACAAATACAGACAAATCATGTCATAAACATGACAAATACATATCATGACAAATACAGAATGAGCCACGTAACTTAAGCACCAAGCACCATTTCATGACCATCTGCAGACGATTCTATTTGCCTGGTTCACGGCTATTAGTCAAATAATGAGATTTGTCATTCGCCGACGTTTCGGAGATTTTTATTACTCCATCCTCATGAATATGTAGTCCATATGAATAGGTCATGCCAGCTCGTTTGGCTGTTTCGCACTTGAATAGTATTCTCATTATTTGAACAATCATGAAGATATTTATGTAATCTTCTACTCACAGCAAGCCCTGAGGATGGAGTAATAAAAACTCAGAAACGTCGGCTAACTGACAAATCTCATAATTTGAACAATACCCGTGAACCAGGCAAACTAAGCACCACCTGCAGTTTTTGAACGGTTGAAGTTATTGCAATGCAGTTTCCACGGAAAGACATGAGGGAATGGGGCTAAGATATATGACTTCTTTTCTATTTTATCACTTGTATT
This sequence comes from Acheta domesticus, assembly GCA_031308135.1. Taxonomy (NCBI): domain Eukaryota; kingdom Metazoa; phylum Arthropoda; class Insecta; order Orthoptera; family Gryllidae; genus Acheta; species Acheta domesticus. Next base: position 213,529,166 of record JAHLJT010004567.1, read on the forward strand.
TTAGGAGATATTGAGGTAACTTTGTTTTTTCAATGGAACTATACATATTTTTCTTGGCATGTCATGACGAGCGTAATAAGACGAATCCAATTAATATACATATTGTCATATGTTCGATCAGCATTTTTTTGAGTAATTTTGATTTTTTTGTGCTCAGCTTTCCTTGCCCGAGCGCGCGTTAGCTGGGGAAGCGCTGCTTAACCTTTTCTGGCGGACTGTTTCATTCAAAATATCCGTTAAACACGAATCACAAAATAATTAAAAATAACTCAAAAAATGCTCCTTAACATATACGAAGTATGTGTTAACATATATCAAAAAACTATGTGTAGTTCCATTTGAAAAAACAATTACCGCAATATCTAGTAAAATAGAAGTGACATCATAGAAAACAATACATGTATCAATTAGGCCCATTCCTTCAAGTACTACGGTGGAAAGTACACTGCAATAACGTGAACGGTTCAAAAACTACAGGTGGTGCTAAAGTTACGTGACTTATCCTGTAGGTTTTTGTCAACATAGCCCTGAAGGTCTGGTCTGAAGGACTCTCGTCCTGATATACTAAAAATGTATGTATAGTTCCATTTCAAAAAAAAAAAAAACAATGTTACCTCAATATCCCGTAAAATACAAGTGATGAATGAATACATATACCAATTAGCCCCATTACCTCATGAACGTCCGTGAAAATTGCAATGCAATTTTCAAGAAAACGATTTCGCTGTATATTTCTCCCAATTTTCAACTCATACACTTTCTTTCTCTACATGTTGATCTTGGTTAGAAAACAATACCCATCAATACCTAAAATCCTGAATGACAAAAACATTTTTGGAAAACACTTGCTGCTAAACCGTCAACTAAAATCTCTCAACTACATCCATTTCTCAGAACTGAAACATGATCACTCATCCCTATCTAAATAGTCAATGACAGAGAAAGTGTACGTTCACTTTTGGTTTCAAAGAAAATGACCTTCAGTTCATGTGACATATTTTTTATTTATTTATTTATTGCAGAAGGAGAGTATTATACAACGGTCAGCCATACAGATTTTCAGTTTTTAGGAGCAAGCACTTTTAGACGAAAAAGATGCGAGGGGGCTGGCTACTTCGTCCTCCTTTCAAACATTAGAGTGAAGCAGTGCGAGATAAAGTGGATTAATACAAATTGTTGACTGTTGATGGGAAGAGTATTTATTTAATTATCAACTCGTAATATCAGCCAGAGTACGAAGGAACATGTGAAAAGGGAGTCGGTTACGTAAACGAGGTTCTTTAGGATGCTCTTTACTTAGATGAGATGCACCGGTAACTGAGGGTAGATTTTGAAAGAATGTATGAGAAAGTTTTGTGATATGTGATAGAACAAGTTTCATGGCTAGGTTTTTGTGGAGATTTGTGTTGCTTATATATCAAGGGCCGTTAACTGCAGTTCTGAGAATCTTATTTTGGAATATTTGAATTTTGTTGTTGTAGAGACTGGACAAGCGTACGTGAGTAACGGACGTAAGCTGGCTTTATAAATAAGGAGAGCAGAATGGAGCTTTAATAAGGAGTGACAGTTAATTACTGGTCGAAGAATACCTAAGCGCCTGTTGGCTTCATTCACCTTGAAGGTGACATGGTATTTCCAAGTCAATCTGAATCTATAAGGACACCTAGATAACGGATGGAGGCGGTTGTGGAGCACTATATTATTGTTGAGTCGCATCTTAGTGGGAGAGGGGGTGGAAATCGAAGGGTGAAAACTTTCGATGTCGACTTACTTCGATATATCTTAATTTTCCACTTTCTACACCATGTTTCAGTGGTCGTAAGGTGTCCCTGAATTAAGTTCCTTGTAATGTTGAGATAATGATCTGAGACAAAAATGACAGTGTCATCTGCAAAAAAGGGCAGTGTGTATGTTAGGATACGTTGGAAAGTCTGAAATGTAAATATTAAAGAGAATTGGCGACAACAGGGAACCTTGTGGAACTGCTGCTGAACTTCTTCGTGGTGAAGAGAGGTTGAGATCACTTGCACAATAAATGTGCGATCTGTAACGAAATTTGATATGGTATTGATTAAGAATTTTGGTATACACAGTTTCCTGAGTTTGTATATTATCCTATAGTACCCCTGTCGAACACTTGAGCGAAAACGAGGAAGACTGCTATTGAATCATGGCCAGCATGAAATGCTTCACGGATATTTTTGGTTAAATGTAGTAATTGGTGACTTGTGGAATGACTTTGGGAGAAACCAAATTTACAGGGAGGAGCATCTTAACGGAGGAGAAGAGAATGTAGAATGCGGGCGTTTGTAATGAAGCTACGAGTATTTGCAATAACATTAGATAACCTTAAGTATTGTGCTGAGTAACTTTCTTCAAAGATAAAGTATTCGTAATTTTTAATAATAAAGGAAAAGATGGGTAAGAATGTATGTTTAAAATTGGTCCGATGAATTCACGAAATACATCTGAAGAGTTGGTCGCGGTAAATTGCAAATTCTTTGAGGCTTCATGTAAGTACCACCAAATAATTTTGTACAGTGAGTGAATTCCGTACGGTAATTCCGTTTAGTTTAGGGAAATGTTGAAAAATAATAAATCCAATACGTTTATTACAAAGTCCTTTACTGAGAAATACAGTAAAAGTAACCTAATTTATTCTCAGTAATTTAGCCATTAATAATACTTTAAATGTCTGAAATAGCATTGTATATCAAAATAGTATCTCAAAACTTGTTTTCGGAACTCCCATCATCTTCTCGTTTCTATGTATTTAGGTTACCTGTAAGTGAGGTTGTCAACATTTTAAAACGGGAAATTCCCGTTGTAATAGAAAACTTGGAAGTATTTGCATCCGCAAATGATCTGCAGACTTGGTATAGCGGTGTTGACAGCAATCTCTCCCGATGCCACACCTCTCGCAATTAGCAAAAAGAGATCTCTACAAATCATGCGCATAGTGAAATTCACAGTTCATCAAACAGTCCATTATTGACCATCAAGGTCATTCTTGGACTTTTTTGTACTGTTCCATTATTTTGTACTGTTTTGGTTACAGTGTCGGGAATTATTGAGCATAGTGAAATTCACTGTTCCTAAAACAGTCCATCATTGACCTTGAAGGTCATTCTTCGCCTTTTTTGTACCGTTTCATTATTTTGTACTGTTTCGATTACAGCAGCGATGTCACGGTCAATGCCACGAGCGGGAGTCCATGGCTGGAGTGCCACGACGAAATCGCCTCTCCAAGCAGTTCATTACCCCACCACCAGAGACAATGCCATCACTATTGTAAAATGGCAGGGTTACTACATGTTTCCTTTCCCGACGTTAGTTGCGCAGAGACACTCGTGGCATGATACGGTGCCCCGACGCGTGCCACTGCCACCAGTAAAAGACCTTGACACCACTGAGTTACAGTGTCGCAAATTGTTTCCCACTGTTTCGCCCAACCCACTGTGCGGCAGCCGTAGCTTCTCCCTGGCCGGATGCCCGAGCAGTCCGCCCGCCCCAGCAGCCATCGCCGCCGCTTAACAAGGTTGGCCCACTCCATTTCCGGGGCGCGCCCGCCGGGAGACTGGGATCAGAGCGTCTTGACTCGCCCGCACCTCCTGTCGTCTTCGCTCACGCCGACTGCTGTGTCGTTGCTTCCTAGCTCTCCCGTGTAAACATCTTATTCCCCGCAGTACCGGACCCTGTATGGAAAACATGGGAGTTCAGATCTTGAGATATCCCTCAAGCAATTTCCAATATGTGAAAACTAGGGTACCCGTGCGAGAACTCTCGCATGCTATACCCCATCATCTTCTTTAATTTTCCATTTCCGTGTTAAGCCTGTAATATATAGTTTTCTTCAAGACCCTCTTCTCCTCCAAAAGTTGTTCCATATGCCACTTTATAATTGATAACAACGCAATACACCCTTTTCAACCAAAACTATTCTTATTTAAGTTTATTATCGAGCAAAGAGGTACATCCGTGTAATTCAAACGCATAGAATATGAAGTCATTAGTAATTTCACATACAGTTTCAGATTCTACAGGCTCTGAACAGGTGGGGTAGAATCGAGAGGCATTGAACCAACAAAAATTTAATAGAATGGTCAAGAAGTCCTCATACTGTAGATTAGCTTTGGTCTCAAAATTTTAGTTTTTAAGCATCGAGAGCGCTTCGTTTACAATTTAAGGATATAGATTAAAAAATGTGGACGTGCGTTTCAGGTTGCATTTGACAAGAATATTTAAATGCGTATTTTTAAACAAATCCTTCATATTTTTAAAGTCAAATATTTTTAAGTCAAGGTCAGTCGTCTCGTCTCCGTGAAATTCTCTTTCTTTAGAGACCACATTTATAAAGATTGGTTGCATGCGAGAGCCGGAAAGGAAAGGTATACTACTGAAATACTGTAGGAGACGATCAGAGCAAAATGATGCACTTTTTAACTTAAAAAAAATAATTTTAGAACTGGAGGTGGACCATTTGCTTCATCAAATTATTTCCTACTGTTTACAATTTTAAGCTATCTTCTTAATTTCTTGTTTAATGTTATGGAGGTCGCTCTATCAGCTGGTCTCCATGGCTGCTTTCCCACTTGTTTCCCGCTTCCTGCAATTCACCTTCCAACGCGATAGTGCTTCTATAGTTTCGGCACCAAACAGTGGTGCTCCGCAGTCAGACATTTCCTGCGTTCAAACGCTGTAAGACATGGCGTCATCCCCGCTGCATGCAGAGGCAAGGGTCAATAGCGTTGTTGCCTACGCTCCTGTTATCCGCGCAAAAGGCCGCTCAACACGTGCAAAGAAAATAGGCAATTGTTGATTAGCGAAGAGGCAAGAAATATTTGTGAAAAAACAATTTTCTTTTATGATTGCTGAATAATGCTAAGTCACTACTGTTTATAGTGTATTAATGCTAAGTCACTACTGCTGAGATTTTTTAGGGTGCAGGGGCTTACCACCAGCCGGCAATGTCTTGATAATTACGAGAATTGATATACGGTAATATTGCCGTTCGACCCAGCTGCTTAGGTGGTGTCAAAAAATACGTCGGACTAAAATCGAGGATCTCCCGATCCATTGGGCAGTAAGCACATAAGCTACCGCATATGCAACAACATTATGTAAAGCAATCAAATTCTTTTACTCCGAAATATTGAAAAAGGCCGTCTCCGGCGAAGATTTATTGGCGCCAAGCCGATTGACAGCTCTCCCATAACAATTTCCACGGCGCCACCGCCGCCTCGATCGCCGGGGGCCATATCCGCCTCCATCTCCGCGGTGAGAGAGAACGGCGCCCCGGAAACTGCGCCGGATGGCCTCTTCCGTGGAGGCGCCTACACCGCCGCCGCCGCCGCCGCCGCCGCCGCCGCCGCCGCCGCCGCCGCCGCCACCGCTATCGCCGCTTTCCTTTCCATCGCGTCTGCCCTCCCCTGTTGTCGCCGCCTCCACCTCCGCAACCGTTGCCACCTCCACCGCCTCCACCGCCTATGCCGCCACCATTACCTCCGCCGCCTTCGCAGCCTCAGCCCTCTCCGCCTTCTCCAACGTTACCGTCGGCTCCGCCGCCTCCGCCGCCTATGCCGCCTCCACCGCCACCGCCATCACCTCCACCGCCTCCGCTCTCTCCGCCCTCTCCGCCCTGTCCGCCCTGTCCGCCCTGCCCGCCCCGTCCGCCCTGTCCGCCCTGTCCGTCCTGCCCGCCCCGTCCGCCCTGTCCGCCCTGTCCGCCCTGTCCGCCCTGTCCGCCCTGTCCGCCCCGTCCGCCCTGTCCGCCCTGTCCGCCCTGTCCGCCCTGTCCGCCCTGTCCGCCCTGTCCGCCCTGTCCGCCCTGTCCGCCCTGTCCGCCCTGTCCGCCCTGTCCGCCCTGTCCGCCCTGTCCGCCCTGTCCGCCCTGTCCGCCCTCTCCGCCTTCTCCGCCTTCTCCGCCCTGTCCACCCTTTCCGCTCTCTCCGCCCTGTCCGCCCTGTCCGCCCTGTCCGCCCTCTCCGCCCTGTTCGCCCTCTCCGCCTTCTCCGCCTTCTCCGCCTCCCCCGTCGTCACCGTCGGCTCCGCCTTCTTCCACCGCCCCCTGATGTCGCGATCGCAATCTTCCTACGCGCGCCATCTTGGATTTGCGTACTTCCGCCCGCTGATGAAACGAGGAGGGCGAAACGCTGTCTTGTGTTCCGGGAATCGATCAGTTGCGCGCGGAGAAAGACGATGAGCTCGTGGCTGGCGACCCGCTTAGAAAGCCTATCGGGTGAATTCTCTTCGAAAAAAGAATTCAAGGGCTTGAGGTACCAACTAGATAAGCTACACCAGCTGCCGCAAGCCTCCTGCTGTTTGTAAATGTTCACATACAGATTTTTGTTGATGTGTGTTTATTTAACGTCAAAAACCGTCAAAACTATGTGGGAGAACGGCAATCTGGGCGCAGTTTCTCAAGCTCTGTCCTAACTCACACATATTAAGTTAAAATTTGGATACAGGTACCAAGAAACATTTTCGGTAAGAAATGATATTAAAATATACTCCCATTTAATAAAAACTTTAAGCAAAGACAAATCAGGTAGAGATTTTCGCTATAATCCCTTATGTCTATTGTGAAGGAATAAATTTACTGTTGCCAGAAAATGAGGTATGTTTGTTGGAGCAACTTTATTCTCCACAGAGCCCAACAAAACATTCGCATAGGAAAGCTAATCTTATGTCCAGAAGCAAAACAAGGGACTTTCTTACCTGGTAGCAAACTAGCACATGCTGAAAGGATTAGGGAAACTGGACAAAAACCTGATCGGGATGGAGGGTGTCATTTTATTACTTTCCTAAGATCTTCATAGAAAAGAAGACATAATAGTAACAAGAGGATCCGCATTTTCATCAAAATCGAAATACAAACATTTATATGTAGCGGGAGATTTTCGGCGTCTGCAGCGGCTTATCTAGTTACTGCTCCCAAGTCCTTCCATTGAAGGGTAAACGTTTGAATGATTTCTGCAGTTTATGCGTTTGTATGTTGCCACTATTCAAAATTTTAGGAATCGCTGAAGACATTATTGATGTCGACTGAATTGCCAGTTGTCGTGCCAGTTGTCTGTTCAGTGGATTCTTCACCCTCAGTTGTTGATTTGAACTTTTTTAAAAGACATAATATCTGCGGTCCTCAAGAGAAATTTTCAGGATTGTGAAGAGAAGAATGGCAGTTGGTAATTCGTATAATGTCAAAAATATCTCTACCTAAAATATTATTTTTCAAGAATAAAAATATGTAGTGATAGTGTTCCTTCAGCTTACAAAACTCTGTATAGGCTTGAACCCATTTGATAGTTTTTAAACATTACAAGACAAGATTTTTGTATTCATTATTTGCATTACTTTTTTCTCTGCTGATGAAATATGCGGAATTTATGAAAATAACACCTATCATGAAAGCCCCCTTATTTAAGTTTTCGTTATTTTTACATATCATTTGGTCACCAGCGTTGGTCGCCGCGGCGGCTAAGGCAATGCTGGCAAACCAGTATTGCCAAAAGATTCAAGAAACGAAGAACTAGGTATATAATAGTATACATGAAAATCTATAAAAACAGGGTGTCACAGAAGCACTGTATTAAAGGAATGGAAGAAGAAAGATCTCTTGATCAATAAAGTACCTCCCGACTGAAGGGATTAGGTTACGTTGGAAGATCCAAGAAAAGACGGTGATGAACTGCAAAGTAAAGACCTTAATCCCCAACCCTCGAGAGGAAAAAACAAGAAAAAGAAGAAACATTTGAACAATTGACCGACGACAAACATCCCTGCCGAGATGTAGGTCGTCGGTCAAACACTGATCGATTTTTGTATTTCCATGGTTTCACTTATCACTTCGTGGCAAAAGTCTGACTGATCGGATCACGGATCGCGTGCAATCTTCCCTTTCTATTCTATCCTCTTTGCATTAACGCCCTCAATCTAAATTGGATCTCTGAAGAGAGGTACATCCCGAACTGTTCCTTATATTCATCCTTCCTTCCATCAACACCACCTTCTTTCGATTTCAATTCAATGTTGATTTTTTTAAAAAAGTTATAACTGACATGTGAATAAAAGTGTTATTTATTGAATATATTTCTTCTTTCAATTTGAATTTCGAATAAAATGTGAAGACTGAGTGCGCTTAATACGGTGTTCATTCAAGCTCTTGTTCTACATTTTTGGCATCGTGTTTTAATTGCTAAATAAATGTCCGACATGACAAACGTTATTTTCCACACGACATATTTGAAAAATATAAATGTCAGCATTTCCACAGAACAAGTTCTTTTGATGCGGCCTTTGTATTAGTCGCACCTGCACGATAGAGAATTGCATTTTCGAATATTTCATCATCAAAATATTCCATAAACAAGGCTTTCTACAACGAGAAAAAGCTGTCGGATATTTCCCTGCGGGGCGTGCTCTTTCAAAAAATCAGCCCACACCGATTTTACGCCGCGGTGCAACGTATTCTTGGACGCGCAAACAAAGCCCCAGAACCAAGGTAGTGCGGCAATGTCTCTTAAAAACATCACGCACCGCGTTTATTAATTAATTTGCTTTCCCGCGTTTGTGGCTGTCGCTTGCCGCGTTTTCTCCGTTCCGACGTTAGCAGCGGTGGTTGCGCGAATGCTTTGTGAGACCTAGCTCCCGCCGCCTCCGTCATTCCCGTAGTAGCCGCCACCGGGGCGGTCATCTTCACCGTCGCCGTGACCCACGAGCGTCGTAACCACCGCTGCCACCATGTCCTCGCTACCGATCGCTAAGATCGCAGCCACTGTGCCCGCGGCTCTCGCCAACTCTACTCATATCTCTGCTCCTCGCCCCCTTGTCGCCCTCGTCTCCGTCTTTCCGCTAATCGTTTTATTTTATTTATTTACACCAAAACTAACAGTTAAAAAATGTGTGTGACGAGCCATGGGGAGAAGTTGAATCTGTGATCTCTATTCTAAGCCATATTCTAGTCGAATTTTAAATACAGGAAAAAAGAGCGTTTTTTTCAAGTTTTGATGACAAAATATTCGTTCATATATAATAAAATTTATTTTCAAAGGTAAATTAGCTATACATTTGTGCCCCTAACCCTCATTATGTTCTTCATGAAATAATAATACTTTTTTTGCCGCGACAATATGGAGAACGATAATTTGAACAACTATATTTCCCACTGAAATTTAGAAGACGTGCACAAATAATGAAGTTCCATTTCTGTCCAGTTCACCCTCGTTCACCTCTCCCTTCGCCGGTCTCGTCGCACTCGTTGCTCTCGTCGCAACTTTCGTCTCTCTCGTTCTCGTCTCTCTCGTCAGTCTCGTTGCTCTCGTCGCAATCGTCGCTTTTGCCGTCTTCACCTCTCTCGTCGCTCTCATCGCGCTTGTCGCACTCGTGCCTCCTCGCAACTTTCGTCTCTCTCGTTCTCGTCTCTCTCGTCAGTCTCGTTGCTCTCGTCGCAATCGTCGCTTTTGCCGTCTTCACCTCTCTCGTCGCTCTCATCGCTCTTGTCGCACTCGTGCCTCTTCGCAACTTTCGTCTCTCTCGTTCTCGTCTCTCTCGTCAGTCTCGTTGCTCTCGTCGCAATCGTCGCTTTTGCCGTCTTCACCTCTCTCGTCGCTCTCATCGCGCTTGTCGCACTCGTGCCTCCTCGCAACTTTCGTCTCTCTCGTTCTCGTCTCTCTCGTCAGTCTCGTTGCTCTCGTCGCAATCGTCGCTTTTGCCGTCTTCACCTCTCTCGTCGCTCTCATCGCGCTTGTCGCACTCGTGCCTCTTCGCAACTTTCGTCTCTCTCGTTCTCGTCTCTCTCGTCAGTCTCGTTGCTCTCGTCGCAATCGTCGCTTTTGCCGTCTTCACCTCTCTCGTCGCTCTCATCGCGCTTGTCGCACTCGTGCCTCTTCGCAACTTTCGTCTCTCTCGTTCTCGTCTCTCTCGTCAGTCTCGTTGCTCTCGTCGCAATCGTCGCTTTTGCCGTCTTCACCTCTCTCGTCGCTCTCATCGCTCTTGTCGCACTCGTGCCTCTTCGCAACTTTCGTCTCTCTCGTTCTCGTCTCTCTCGTCAGTCTCGTTGCTCTCGTCGCAATCGTCGCTTTTGCCGTCTTCACCTCTCTCGTCGCTCTCATCGCTCTTGTCGCACTCGTGCCTCTTCGCAACTTTCGTCTCTCTCGTTCTCGTCTCTCTCGTCAGTCTCGTTGCTCTCGTCGCAATCGTCGCTTTTGCCGTCTTCACCTCTCTCGTCGCTCTCATCGCTCTTGTCGCACTCGTGCCTCTTCGCAACTTTCGTCTCTCTCGTTCTCGTCTCTCTCGTCAGTCTCGTTGCTCTCGTCGCAATCGTCGCTTTTGCCGTCTTCACCTCTCTCGTCGCTCTCATCGCTCTTGTCGCACTCGTGCCTCTTCGCAACTTTCGTCTCTCTCGTTCTCGTCTCTCTCGTCAGTCTCGTTGCTCTCGTCGCAATCGTCGCTTTTGCCGTCTTCACCTCTCTCGTCGCTCTCATCGCTCTTGTCGCACTCGTGCCTCTTCGCAACTTTCGTCTCTCTCGTTCTCGTCTCTCTCGTCAGTCTCGTTGCTCTCGTCGCAATCGTCGCTTTTGCCGTCTTCACCTCTCTCGTCGCTCTCATCGCGCTTGTCGCACTCGTGCCTCTTCGCAACTTTCGTCTCTCTCGTTCTCGTCTCTCTCGTCAGTCTCGTTGCTCTCGTCGCAATCGTCGCTTTTGCCGTCTTCACCTCTCTCGTCGCTCTCATCGCTCTTGTCGCACTCGTGCCTCCTCGCAACTTTCGTCTCTCTCGTTCTCGTCTCTCTCGTCAGTCTCGTTGCTCTCGTCGCAATCGTCGCTTTTGCCGTCTTCACCTCTCTCGTCGCTCTCATCGCTCTTGTCGCACTCGTGCCTCTTCGCAACTTTCGTCTCTCTCGTTCTCGTCTCTCTCGTCAGTCTCGTTGCTCTCGTCGCAATCGTCGCTTTTGCCGTCTTCACCTCTCTCGTCGCTCTCATCGCTCTTGTCGCACTCGTGCCTCCTCGCAACTTTCGTCTCTCTCGTTCTCGTCTCTCTCGTCAGTCTCGTTGCTCTCGTCGCAATCGTCGCTTTTGCCGTCTTCACCTCTCTCGTCGCTCTCATCGCTCTTGTCGCACTCGTGCCTCCTCGCAACTTTCGTCTCTCTCGTTCTCGTCTCTCTCGTCAGTCTCGTTGCTCTCGTCGCAATCGTCGCTTTTGCCGTCTTCACCTCTCTCGTCGCTCTCATCGCTCTTGTCGCACTCGTGCCTCCTCGCAACTTTCGTCTCTCTCGTTCTCGTCTCTCTCGTCAGTCTCGTTGCTCTCGTCGCAATCGTCGCTTTTGCCGTCTTCACCTCTCTCGTCGCTCTCATCGCTCTTGTCGCACTCGTGCCTCTTCGCAACTTTCGTCTCTCTCGTTCTCGTCTCTCTCGTCAGTCTCGTTGCTCTCGTCGCAATCGTCGCTTTTGCCGTCTTCACCTCTCTCGTCGCTCTCATCGCGCTTGTCGCACTCGTGCCTCTTCGCAACTTTCGTCTCTCTCGTTCTCGTCTCTCTCGTCAGTCTCGTTGCTCTCGTCGCAATCGTCGCTTTTGCCGTCTTCACCTCTCTCGTCGCTCTCATCGCGCTTGTCGCACTCGTGCCTCCTCGCAACTTTCGTCTCTCTCGTTCTCGTCTCTCTCGTCAGTCTCGTTGCTCTCGTCGCAATCGTCGCTTTTGCCGTCTTCACCTCTCTCGTCGCTCTCATCGCGCTTGTCGCACTCGTGCCTCCTCGCAACTTTCGTCTCTCTCGTTCTCGTCTCTCTCGTCAGTCTCGTTGCTCTCGTCGCAATCGTCGCTTTTGCCGTCTTCACCTCTCTCGTCGCTCTCATCGCTCTTGTCGCACTCGTGCCTCTTCGCAACTTTCGTCTCTCTCGTTCTCGTCTCTCTCGTCAGTCTCGTTGCTCTCGTCGCAATCGTCGCTTTTGCCGTCTTCACCTCTCTCGTCGCTCTCATCGCTCTTGTCGCACTCGTGCCTCTTCGCAACTTTCGTCTCTCTCGTTCTCGTCTCTCTCGTCAGTCTCGTTGCTCTCGTCGCAATCGTCGCTTTTGCCGTCTTCACCTCTCTCGTCGCTCTCATCGCTCTTGTCGCACTCGTGCCTCTTCGCAACTTTCGTCTCTCTCGTTCTCGTCTCTCTCGTCAGTCTCGTTGCTCTCGTCGCAATCGTCGCTTTTGCCGTCTTCACCTCTCTCGTTGCTCTCATCGCGCTTGTCGCACTCGTGCCTCTTCGCAACTTTCGTCTCTCTCGTTCTCGTCTCTCTCGTCAGTCTCGTTGCTCTCGTCGCAATCGTCGCTTTTGCCGTCTTCACCTCTCTCGTCGCTCTCATCGCTCTTGTCGCACTCGTGCCTCTTCGCAACTTTCGTCTCTCTCGTTCTCGTCTCTCTCGTCAGTCTCGTTGCTCTCGTCGCAATCGTCGCTTTTGCCGTCTTCACCTCTCTCGTCGCTCTCATCGCTCTTGTCGCACTCGTGCCTCTTCGCAACTTTCGTCTCTCTCGTTCTCGTCTCTCTCGTCAGTCTCGTTGCTCTCGTCGCAATCGTCGCTTTTGCCGTCTTCACCTCTCTCGTTGCTCTCATCGCGCTTGTCGCACTCGTGCCTCTTCGCAACTTTCGTCTCTCTCGTTCTCGTCTCTCTCGTCAGTCTCGTTGCTCTCGTCGCAATCGTCGCTTTTGCCGTCTTCACCTCTCTCGTCGCTCTCATCGCGCTTGTCGCACTCGTGCCTCCTCGCAACTTTCGTCTCTCTCGTTCTCGTCTCTCTCGTCAGTCTCGTTGCTCTCGTCGCAATCGTCGCTTTTGCCGACTTCACCTCTCTCGTCGCTCTCATCGCTCTTGTCGCACTCGTGCCTCTTCGCAACTTTCGTCTCTCTCGTTCTCGTCTCTCTCGTCAGTCTCGTTGCTCTCGTCGCAATCGTCGCTTTTGCCGTCTTCACCTCTCTCGTCGCTCTCATCGCTCTTGTCGCACTCGTGCCTCTTCGCAGCTTTCGTCTCTCTCGTCAGTCTCGTAGCTCTCGTCACCCTTGTTGCTACCGTCGCCGCACTTTTGCCGTCGTCGTGGCCCACTCCTCTCTTCTCCTTCCCGATCGCCCCCTCTATTTCTTGCCGTTCCTACCTATTCAACCCTCGCTCATCACTCCCACTACTCCTTCCGTGCATTTTTGTCTCTGTTTCGCCACACCCGTTTCTCCCGTCAATCCCTCTTCTCTCCCTCCTCGTTTCCATCCTCACTCCTCTCCTGCCTCTCCCCCTCATGACCCTTCTTTAGCTCACTGCTAACCTCTTCGCCTCCCTCACACGTTCTTCACATCGCTATCGCCGTTGCCACCCTCGCCGGCGTGCGGGCGGGGCGCTCGCGGTTTGTCGCGGGCGCCACGCAGCAGCGCCGTTCGCTACCACCAACGCCTCAGTCCCTTTCTGTGGCTCCGCCGCCGCAGACGCTCTTTGGTCAAATGTACGCGCGTCTTGTGGCGGCCACGCAAGGCTGGCATTAGAGCAGTGGTGTCAAGGTTTTGTACTGGTGGCAGTGGCACGCGTCGTGACTCCGTAGCATGCCAAGAGCTACTCTGCGCAACTAGCGTCGGAAGAGGAAACTATTAGTAACCCCGCCGTTTCACAATAGGGATGGCATTGTCTCTGGTGGCGGGGTGACGAACTACGTGAAGGGGCGATTTCGTCGTGGCACTCGTGCCACGGAGTCCCGCTCGTGGCACCGACCTTGACAACACTACATTAGAGTAAAGCTTCAGGATGATGAGTGTTCTCATCCGTATTTTCCTGTCTCCCATTGGGCATAGTGTAAGGAGATAATCACCAATGCAGTTCCAGTCTCCCGTCACTGTCTTCTAGTCTCCCGTCACTGATGTCACTGCAGTGACATCAATTGATGCTCTGAGCCACCTTAGTCGGTAAAAGCACCAAGGTTTCACTGACAACTATCGGTATTACGTCAGAACAAATAATATAAAACCTTTGAAATTTGTTTCTCATTGAACAAAAAATGTGAATCCTAGTGTTTCAACAATATCCGCTTGTTAAGGCGGCGATATAGCTCCTTTTTCAGATTTGGGTTATTGTTCAATTTTTTGGGAGAGCGGTCATAAGTTTTGGTTGGTTACGGCGAGACGAAATGCTCGTTCGATCTCTGAAAAGACACAGCATACCCTTCTTATTAGAAGATAGTATAAATAAATAAGCAATCAGGGAATAAATCATTCAACCCGTTACCTGAGTCTCACACGAAAAGCAATGACTTCTTTTAATCTGTATTACACAAATTTGCTCATGAATATGCACCGTTTTCCGCGAAAAGATGATTTCTCTTTGAAAGGTTTTCTAAAAGGTGACAGGTATGCCAACCTTGCTAAGTTAAACTGTTCTCATGGAACGTTAATGCTAGCGCACTGAAGCTCGTTCATTGGGCGGAGCGACTACTTTGAAACACCTGTTTCGCTGTTTGAATTTGTGTGAATTGAATGCTGTCATTGGTTAAAACGGAGCTCGAGTGTGTCTTTAATAATTTCCTCTGCCACAGACTGCCTGGGACGGAACCCCAGCAAGTGCTGCCCCCTGCCGAAGACAGATGAAACTATTACGAGACTCTAGGACGAATGCAATTTCGACAGAAAACAAAGGAATTTTATATACCCGCTCTTTTAGTGCCTAGCGCGCGGTTTTGGAGGGAATTTTTTATAAGTCCGACGCGGTACGTTCAAAATGCAAATTCTGAGCTAGCAATAAAGGGCCAAAGATGGTTATTAAAAACCAATCTCCCGCCACGGCGCCAAATATGAAATGTATGTGCCAACACCGCTATACCCTAAATAGCTAATATTTATACAGAAAACTCTTCATCCGGCCCCAGCCGAGATCTCCTGGTATGAGTGGTAGTGTATGCATGTAAGTGAAAGTGTGTATAAGGAGAGAGAGTAGGACAAAGAAGAGGAAGGAAGATATCGTGCGCACCGTTTGTTGGGGTACTGCTCCGACATTCGTCTGGGGTTGAAAAAATGAAAACTACAGATCACCCAAAGCCTACGAAAAAACTACCTGCGTGTTGGCTTGCGGTGTCTTATCCGTTCAGGAATTTCCTAGAGCGGAGCTCTACTTCAGCTACGACAAGCCCTAAGCTCCCGACTGGTCTCCCGGCATACAGGATAGAGTAATACATGTATGTGGGAGGGGAAATTATTGGTCAAGGAAGAGGCAGAAGTGATCCGTGGTCCGTGGCCCGTTTGTAAAGATTCTGCTCCGCCATTCGCCTGGTGTTGACTGAAAAAATATTAAGGGAAAACAACCGATTAAAGTAGCCGCCTGCTAGAACTCATCTCCACTAATTGAATTTGACTAAGTCAATATCGAAAATTTGCCTCTACCGGACTCGAACTCTAGTACTTTCTGGTTAGCGACGATGCAGAGAACACAGAAATGCCACAACTGAATCCCCGCAGCCAGTGAGAGAAATAATGATGAATTTAAAACCGAAATCATGGGAAACTAATGTCAGTTGATCGTTTACGCGTGGTATTTCGTAGGTTGTGTTTTGCTGCTCGCGGTCTGTTGGTTGCAGCCTATTGAAAACATAATGGCTAATTTTGCCAAAATAATGTGATATAACAACTTACACTTGGACATTCAGACTTAATAAGATATTATATTGTTCACGCATTCTAGCCCTTCCATACGCTCCGTATGGATACACGACACGGAGTGACAGACATTTATAAGATACTAAAAGCTGCGTAAATTCGATTACACAATGTACCATTTTCGACCATGTTTGATGGCATTCCGAGCAACATTTAGTCCAAGAAAAATTAATTAAACAGTTGAGATTCAACATTTGGCGGCGATGAATTGGTGCTGTGAAAAGATAGAGTGCTTTATGTTGCTCCCGTGAGGTGAGTGTAACGTAGACTCGCTTGGCCACTCGCTAGGGGTGCGAGGAGGCTCCCAAGGAGCGCTACAACCTAACTCTTATGGAGGAAGGTCTTATTCACACAATGACACGAATTGTTTTCACATAACATCTTAAAGTTATTTATTGACTCATTGTCTTAGCCTAATTGTAACGTTATATTAATAACATGTTTGAAGATAATGGAAATTAAAGAAGTTACTCTTGAGTTACAGCAAAATAATTGAGTTGACTTTGATTTTTAGAAAGCAAAAAGAAACTTTACTCCTGGACGTTAAACCTTCACCCAGCGGCGGGGGTGCCACTTCATCCGTACCAGTTCACGTTGGACTCGAGCGCAAAGAGAGGCCGAGCCCTGGTCGCCCGACCCTTTTGCTAGCTGGTCGGGAGAGGGGATGGTGCCGTCTAGGCGCGTTCCGGCCGATGATTGTTTGCCAGCGCCCGCTCCCAAGAAATCTCCTTATTAGGAAGTGTTCTGCTACTTCCTACCAAGTCCTTTGCCGAGAATAACGCGTGACTGACTGACGCGTCTGACGCAATAACTAGATGACCGTCTGGTCATCAATGACTATGATCGGGACTGTCACTTCGTGACATTGAGATGAACTCAAAGAAGCCTACGAACTGAAAAATGGAAAAATTCAAATTAAAATGATTATCTCAAATACAGAGAAAGAAATATAGAAGACACTGGAGAAAAAAATATGAAAGACTGATACTAAAAAATTGCCAAACCATCCCAGAGAAGAAGCGAAGAAAAACACGGAATACAAGAAATGTACTCTCAGGAAAGGATGAGAAGAATAATTTCGTTGACTGGTGATCAGTCGACCCAACGAGTCGTCAAAGCTTTCTCAAACTCCTCACAACCATAATATCCGCATAACTCTTACACCATCAAATGAAATAGCGCTATGAATCATAACTCGTCACTGTGATGAATCCAAATATGCCATTGATAGACGTAAGGCTTAATATAACGTAGTTCGATTCGCAAACATCCAACCATATCGTCAGTCCGAAAAGCATTGTGAAGTGTCTAAATTTTATTAAAAATAATCTTCGACTTGGATTCCTAATGAAAAAATAAAATAATGGTGTATACTTTCTCGTATTATTTGTAACTTTTACAATTTTTAGAAATTCAGAGAGTTCAACCAAAAATAGAAATGCATCATTTGTAAGCGTCCTATGCGATATCCGAGGAGAAATGTAAAGAAAAACTTTGGAACAGTTTTGGAGAGTATTTTTAATAAATTGCCTTTACTTCAAGAAAAAATTCTGCGAAAAGTACTCGTATTTTCAAAAAACTGTACACCGAAATGGAACAGGCGCCATTT
Organism: Acheta domesticus; assembly: GCA_031308135.1. Lineage (NCBI taxonomy): Eukaryota > Metazoa > Arthropoda > Insecta > Orthoptera > Gryllidae > Acheta > Acheta domesticus. The sequence goes on from JAHLJT010004567.1 coordinate 213,546,430, forward strand.
TTATAAAACTTTGCTCTATTGGAGAAAAAAATTAAAAAATATGGAACCGTTTTGAGAGAATTTTTGTTTAAAAATTGCCTATATTTCACAAAAGTACGTAAAAACTAATAATATTTTCGAAAAATTGTACATATGTTTATTTATCGGCCTTTATTTGAAGAAGGGGTTCCCCGTAAGGAAATTAATCTTTATTTTCAATATTGTCCTCGTAGTTGTAGGTAGTCGCCGAATCATGTTTGAATTCTTGAATTTTGAAAAATTTAGAGAGAATTCAACACAAATTAGATCTCGCCATTTTTAACCTCTCTTTTATCACCCTGAGAAAACAAATATTAACAACACATGTAGATTTTTTTGAAAACATTTTGAAAATGTTTTTAAGACTTCATTCAAAGTAACTCAAAAAGTCATAATACTCGTTTCAAATTCGCAGAACCTCGATTTGTGTCACTGAATCCACCACAATATGTAACTCACTTTAACTGTAAAATTTAAGTTTAATAGAAATCATTTTAAAAGCTCCAAAAGTAATGGCTGTTAGATGTACAATTACATACGGAAAGAGAAGTAACGTTTACGTATCGTCATCCCAGATTGTTAAGTTCTCTTAGTCGATGTGCTACGCGTGCAGTTGTAATACGTTAATTCTAAACGCAATGAAATGTATCGATCAGGCACGCAGTCTAACGGTTTCGTTCCTCAAGCAGCCACACACAACCGAGTCTGAAAAGCTCCCGAGAAGACACTTGTTTCCGGCCGCAATCCACTCGCCGAGAGCCTGTGAGTCGAGAGCGCACAACTCGTGGAGATTCGCAGGGCTGCGGGCGGAACGAGTCTTAATCCGCGTGGCGTACCTGCCACTAAACGCACGCAGCGGCTTCTCCTGTCACGCAGCTAAATTAAATTTGGAATCAATTTCGCATCAGAAACTCATTTGGATCTCTGAAGAGTCCGCGCGCGGGCGGAGAGGCGACGGGAATTGCGGCGGCGGCGTGGGTGGCAGAGGAGGAGGAGGAGAGCGTGGAGGCGGGGGTGGGGGCATTGGAGAGGGAGTGACGGCAGAGTCGGCGGGGGCGGAGTCGACGTCAAGAATGCAGGGGTGGATGATGACGCAGGGGGAGGGGGGATGGCGGGAGTGGCGGAGTAGCCAGGCAACGGAGTGGACAAAGCAGTGAGCGAAGGTGGTGGTAATGGCGGCAGGGTTAATGGCGGCAGGGTTAATGGCGGCAGGGTTAATGGGGGCAGGGTTAATGGGGGCAGGGTTAATGGGGGCAGGGTTAAAGGCGGCAGGGTTAATGGCGGCAGGGGTAATGGCGGCAGGGGTAATGGTGGCAGGGGTAATGGCGGCAGGGGTAATGGCGGCAGGGGTAATGGCGGCAGGGGTAATGGCGGCAGGGGTAATAGCGGCAGGGGTGATGGAAGTTGTAAAATGAATGGCGGGGGTGATCGGAAGAGAGTGGCGGCAGGGGCAGAGGGGATGAATGACGGCGCGGGGGAGGGTAGAACAGTGAGGGCGGTGGGGATGGCGGGGTGATGGAGCAGACAGGTCAACGGACGCGGCAGGGGTGGGGGTGACGACGGGAGCGGAGAATGTCGCGGGGGCAGACAGTGAGAGTGATGTAATGGCGACAGAGGCGGTAGGGGCGGGAGTGACATGTGCGGCGAATATTATGAAGTCAGCGATGGCATAGGGAATTTAGTAATTTAGTCAACATGGCTTTAGAAAATGGTCAGGAGGGAGGCTTGGAGGATGGCTTTAGGAAATTAGTCAACAGGGTGAAAACGTGTAGTGAAGTGAAAGGTGCCATTACGGATAGTCTATAGTTAAAAGGTATTAATATTTAAGTAAAGTGTTATGAGGTGCAGTGAAGTGAAGTGATTTCATTTCGTTCTGTTTAGTTTGCTACTCCAAAATGTCTGTTATAGACTATTCTGACGAACGTTGGTATTTATTGATTTATATAAACGAGTGTTAGAAATGTAGTCATGATTATAAATGTTGTATATTATTACATTACAGTGTTAGGTAAAAATGTTGATCCATATTTGTCTGAATATGATTATGACTGAATAGGTGCAGGCTGGTGTGTATGGTTTCTAGGTCTTTGTGTGATATGTATGTACGCGTGTATGTTTGTATGTAGGAATATTTGTGTAATATGTAAGCTTATTTATTTAAATATTAGTATATATGTATTTTCATTTGTTGTATATCTACATAAATGTATTTGAATGTTCTATGTCATGTAATTACAAAGATAATTTGTTTTTATATCGATTTTTATATATATTTTTTTGTCATTGTAAATGTAATTTCATGTTTCTGCATTCTGCCACCGGGCAACGTCTGCCCAATGGTAGAATAAAGCTTGTATCTACCTATATCTATAGGCAGGGGACGGCTGAGGCAGTGGGGCGTCAGGGGCGAAGGCAGGGGCGGGGCCGGTGGGAATGGTGGAGGGGGATGTGGGGGCAGCACGGGGGCGGGCGGCGCGAACTCTAGCGGTGAAACGGCCTCTCCTTCGTTTTCCATTTCGTCGCGTGGGCTGCTGGTCTCGCTTCGGCTCCACACTATATAATCGCCACCTGTCTTGCCTTCATTCAGTTATATCAGACTGGGACGAATCTATTAATTTTCACTTCGTACCTCTAGCCAGTTTTTTCTTCCTTCATCCCATCCGTTTAATTTCCATGTCTTTTTCATGGTTTTCCATTTTTTTCAAAATCGTGGATCATTTGCTCACTCCTGTCACTCCATCTACATTCCCCTCCTCTTGGTCCATTTCGAAACATTTGTATTTACTTTACTTTTACATCATTCTCATTTAACATGTATATCTCAAAAGCATTAATTAGAGAATTATTTTACTTTTCATTCCTGAAAATACATTTTCTTTGACATGTCCTAATTGCATTAAATTTACTTTCCTTATCCTTCCTTTCCTCTGTAGTGAAGATTTACTTTTGTTATTCTTACTTATTTTCAAAAAATGAGATACGATGACGACTGCAGGATGTAGTTTGAAATTGTTAACATAGTCTTCGACTATAGAAATGGTAAAAAGACATTGAAAGGTTTCAAAAATCAAATAGAAGCAATGCTCTATATTATGAATTTAATATTTTTTTATCAATATATCTATTATAGAAAAAATAGATGAAATCTATAAATAACAGAAAAATAGTACATTGTGAAACGATGGCGTAATGTCGAGTGTTAACACACGACTGTAAAGTGATATTACGATAAGAAAGAGGGAGAGCGAGTATTGTAAACTTCATGCTACTGTAATGCTACCCATTAAATCAAGTTTCATATCGTCGTGGTAACCGCAGTAGATCGTAAATCAAATCGACCTTAGTTTTCAGTAAGAACGAAAACGTCCTCTCCTTGTCTTGAAAGTCGCTTTCACAAATGTAGAAGCTTGCATTCGGTTTTCCATTACCCCCTCGTCTTACGACCTATTGCAACTGATGTAGTTCTCTTGACTGGTCACAATGGTGTAATAAACAAAAAATCCATTATTGTTTTCTGTTCGTCCAAAGTTGTAACCACCAAAATAGTTAAGCAGGGTGAGTCAGTCGTTTCAAGAAATGTGTCTATTCAGACATTGAAGTTGAAATGAAAAGGATTTAACTGTTTAAGAGCTGTAAAGAATTGATTGTACACACTCTCGACAATTGGACTGACTCGTGTAATAGAAAATCAATATTCAAATTGCCTTTGAAATTTTTACAGCTCGTACTTTCTAGCAGAATAGTTTAGAATTTTAGAGCATTACTTCGATTTTGAGAATGACTTCATAAACTTTCAACTTTTCGGCATCATGTAGCAAACGAACAGAATCTCTATGCGCCATATCTGACGAAATCGCAACATCATTATTATTTCAAAAGTGCACGACAGTTGAACTCGAAAGTTAACTTTGCCAGAAAAGAAATTACATTTTTATGGACTTCTCTCGCTCTGTTTCTGTCCCTCTCATTAGCCTGTCCCTCTCCCTCTCTATCTCCCGCTCGCTCTCTTTCTCTCCCAAAGAAAATCGAAAAATATAAAATTTCACGCTTCGGATCTGCAGGCGCACATTGGAGACAAAAGAGTCTTCTTTCTTCTCTATTTGTCAGCCCTCCTCTCCCTCAGTCGTCTCCTCTGGCGTCTCCCTTGGGCAGTCTTTGTTCTTGGAGCTGACTGGAACGACGCCTGTGTGCCATAGAAAAAAAAATCTTCAGACAAGTGTGCACATTAAGGGTGATAAAAAATGTTTAGCTTGGAGCGGTACCTCCTCTTATTCTAGAAGATCTGTTGCCTTCCTTTGGCGAACTTTTTAAGGGGATAAAATAAAGGATCCCATCGGTCCCATTTGTACTTAAATGTATTTGCGTCAGCAAAAAACCAACAATGGTGCTGCGATTCGGAACCCATTAGAAAGTCACCTCTACTCTACTCTGTTTTATTATCACATTTCTTTTCTGCATGAAAGAAAGAATATCTAATTTGTAAATTTGGAATACACTAAGAAATCTGTTAGGTATTATTACTTTAAAACCAACGTATTTAACCAAATTCACTGTTCTTTACTTTCTTAGTATACTAGTATTCTTGTATAGTACGTATATACGGAGTATTATACATTGTAAAAGGCGAGTTATGTACTGCTGGGGATACCTTTTGAGATTTTAACAGAAATACATGTCTTAAGGCCCCTAGACACCGAAAAAGTGTTTTTTCTCTAAACGTCCGTTCGTCTGTGAACGTTTGCAGACCTAGGGCAATAAAATGCTATGCCATATTTAAGATGAAATTAAGATAGTGTTTTTCGATGCCCCATAGATGCACGAGTATCTAGATGTTGGATTTTTATTTTAAAGATTCCCCGCAAGATGGCATTGTAATTCATAAATTAATGTTCTTTATTCCAATGTGTAGAATACACTGTCTAAACAATTCCTCTCCGTTTTCTCAGAACTTACGTATTGTGCTATAACATGTTATTGCCCCGAAGTCTTCAATTCTAGCTTCCAAACGATTCGTAGGATTTTGCCCCAAAAGGATATTCCAACGTGGATTTGGACAGATTCAAATTTCTAAGAATTCATTGAATTTGGTTGTTATTTGAAACCTTGTTATGAATCCTCTGGAACATTTTCAATTTTTCTCAAAAATGGTTCCAAGTGTTTTCTTTAATTTTTTTGTAAAAATAGCGATATACACTTATAAAGATGGTGCAGAACCGATTTTACTGTTAAATATGAATTTTGAAAACTTGCAAAATTTTGAAACTTTTGGGGCACCCTCATACAACTGAATGGGTGAGAGGAAGCACAGTACTAGTCCAAAACCGATTATTTTCATTCCTCGATAGAAATTGGCGCAAAAGGCGTGCAAAAACATGTTGAGTAAGACTGAAAACGGTTCAATATGAGGTCATTTGAGGTCAGAACAGGCGTCTTCTTCTCTTTGATGAGCGAAAGAACGCATGCACCCTGCAAATGTACTGCTCTTCCACTGTGGATTTCAGACTGTGTGGCGACTCGATGCTCGCAGCGGAAGGCTCACATTCGTTATCACTCGTTCACTTTACATTTGCAAACGGAGCGCTGCGATCTGTTTACATGAGATCACCGCCGACTGAATGAGAAACGCGCGTCTGCAGTAGATACTGACCGTTTAATATGATATAGATGGCGGTGAACAGCACACAGAACCCCGGCGGGGCAAGAACATAACCATTAAGCAGTAGATAAGTGCAAAGAAGAAATAAAAATATTGTACGTGAATGTTGTGAATAGCGTGTGCTCTGATCCATTTTATTGTATATTACCTTAATCATTTAAGAGCGCGACTCCAGCTCACTGTCAGAAAGTCATAATTCGTCAGCTGTGTCCGTAGCGCTTGTGCTGCCTTCGGAGACAGCTGATTGGTCAGATGCTGATTCACATCGGGACCATTCGTGTATTCTCTGTTGTGTGTTTGGGCCTTCACTTTCAAAACAACATTAGTTCCTAATTCTGCCGTCTGCAAATGTAAAGTGAACGAGTAATACTTGCTGGTGATACGGGGACTGATGTAATTTGCCTGTTTTGTTACTGATCGAGTGTGTGCCTGTTCTAAAACGAAGGGCGAGGGGTGAAGGGGGCAGTGTGCAAAGAGCCGGTAATTTTCGTTATTTTGAATTGAAAGAATGTGTTCACAGTGAAGTTTGACAAGCATTCACTAGCTTAAATGGAATATCATACATTCAAGAGTGATTTGAATGTCAAAATATTTCGGCGGTCTGTTCATAGAAAATACCTTGAAGAGGAGAAGGTTATAATATATGTGCTTTACTTAAAGTTTTTCAATCAAAATTTCAACTTCAAATTTGGAATTTTTTTTAGAGTGTGAACGTTTAGAAGCAAGACTTAAGGATGCAGACCTCGGTGATAATACAAGAAGAATTGCTGAAGCTATGTTATTGATTCTCCAAAGGCGTGCAAGTAATTATATGAAAAATCACAAAATTGTTAGCGGAAAAGCCCAGCTTAAGTGATATATTTTCAACTTCCGCTTCTTCTAGAATTTCCCCCTTCCAAAAATTCCACTACTATGTTCTACATATTCCCAAGAGATATTTAATTTTAAGAAAATTGTTCATTGCTGCGAAGGATTTCATTGATTTTAATTTTAAATTAACTTGGTTGTTGCTATGAAAACGAATAGGGTCAAATACAATCAGATTCAAAGTCATCCATTGAATGCTACAAAACACATTAAATGCCGAGTATGTATAAAAATGTCAGTTTTAGTTGAATTATTACTTTTTATCATATAACGTAGCAAGAAAAAATAATGTAATGCTACTGCAAAAAACGACGACTTTTTGACAACAAATATTGTATTTTGGATCCCGAAAACGCAAATAATTTTTGTTCTTGTTTGTAGTAAATAATTTCTTCTAGTACGTTGAGTAGTCAGAGTTGAAAGGAATATGCCTTTTATACTCGTAGTATGTATTTTATTTATGTTTTTGAATTATTTTTAAATTTATTTTTTAAAGTTTCATTAAATCATGATGTTTTGTACGCTTTAGCTATAATTTGCAAAGTCATTGCAGGATAAAATAATTCTGTCTTGGGTCACTACTTTTCCGTGTTCTTTGACAAAAGGTTTTCTCTTATTTTTGTGGTTTGATTAGCACTAACGTTTTATCTCTTGCAGCAATTCTATAATTAAGAATCTTAATTTTACACTTTTTATATATTGCCCCTTTCTTGCTTAGTGATATATTTCTTAGTTATTTTGCAGTTTTCCTTATAGTTCTTTTTTAGATGCAGCATGCGATCCAAAATTTAGATTTTTTGATTTCAGTTTGTGTAATAACTGCCTTTTATTTTCTTGAGTAGATGTTCTTGATAGGAAAATAATGGTGCGTTTTGTTACCCTAATTTAATTGTGCCACCTTTTATTAGCTAGCACTAACGGTTGTTATTGACACCGTATAGTGTTTGGAGCTGCATTTTGAAGTCAGTGTAAATCATTACCTCTCACCTGGAGAGATGGCTCAGTGACTGCAGTGCATCAACCTGATGTCACTGCAGTCCCTCTTACCGGGAGGTCCTAGGTTCGAGTCCCGACAGCGGCCGGATTTTCGATACTAGCTTGTCAGCTAGGTCGAATTCAGTCACTGTCTGGAGGAGATTCTAGAGGCCGGCTGCTTTGGTCGGTAGTTTTCCGTGGTTTCTCCGATCAACACCAGGCGAATGCCGGAGCAATACCCTAACAAACGGGCCACGGACCGCGCGCGATCTTTCCTTCCTCTTCCTTGCCTTTCCTTCCTATCCTCGCCCTTTACACACACACACACACTAACATGCACTACACTACCACACATGCTGAGAGACCGGTCGGGAGCTTAGAGCTTGTCCCGACTGTGGCGGTGCCCCGCTGGTGGGAGATACCTAGTAGAGGGGAAAACCCCGCTAGTTGACGGTAGGACGCCGGATCTCGCCATCCAGCGGGGAAAAGATCATCGTCACCTCCCGAGAAAAACCACGCACTACACTTACGGGATTAATGACCTAAGTAGTTGGCGCTCCCGGAAACACGAATCGATCAATCAATCAATCATTACGTCTCATCTGTAATACATCATTCTTTCTTTGTTTGCTTGTGTTTTGCAACGGGTGGCATTCCTGTCGCCCAAAGCGCCGCATGCCACACCCGCGCGATCCTCGCCCACCATAATGCACAACGCGCTACTGCTCCTCTTAATACACGACGGACCAAAACCTCTACACTTACCACTTGCCCTTCTCGAAGGAAGACAGCGTCCGTAATAAATTCGTTATGACAAGGGGTCACGACAGAGCCCGGCCTCTACTGCTCTAGTGTTAGTCACATGTCACGGAGGTGTTCAAATCCGTGAATTTTCCTAGTAGCACTCTTTGACAGCCTATTGCACGCTCAAAATAACATTGCAGGACATGATAAAGAAGGAGTTTTTGTCATCTATGTAATATTTTAATTGATGTCTAGGCTGAAACATAACGTCTCGCTTAAAAATAAAGAATGATCTCCTAGTTCATGTACGAAATGATAAAAAGGGTGACATTAACAACTTTCGCCTAGTAATATTGACCGCTCTTCCTGTCATCCCAGATTCATGCCGTGTTTTAACTCTCGCGAAAGAACATGACTCTCATAATATTACATATCCCACCGATCGTATAGACTCTTATGTAATAACATTCTTTGTGTAGTAACTAATTTTCCAGGAAGAAAGCAAAAAGAGCGTCTGTGATTAACCCGGACGTAGGGCATCAAACATCTTTAGAACAAACGATGAATATCAATTTCCATGAGGTTTACTGGAAAATATTATTTAAATTAGTTACTCAACTTGCTTCCTCTCATTAAAAGAAAGAATGTAATTTCTGGTATCAAGGACGAATGAATAACGTGTAAGAACTGAAGAATGTATGATACATGGCACTAACGTTTTTATCTTTAAACGAATAACATATTAACATTCACTTCATTTATTACAACTCGCTTATAAGAAAACTATTCTAATAATAATAATAATAATAATAATAGTAATAATCCGTTTAACTATTTATTTCACACTTTCCACAGCAATATCTCTCTAAGTGTAATATACTATTTCAATATTTGAAAATATAAAGGTGAGCGTTGTTGATGTACTATTTACTACACACATGAAAACCAATTCCCTGTTTCTATTTATTTCATACGTAAAACAGGCGCATGTTACATAACCGTTTTTATTACTATTATCCTCAAACTATGTGCCATGAATGTCAAACAACAGAGGTCACACTTCGATCTAAATTCGCTTCACCACATGTCGTACAAACCACAATAGCGTCACCCGACATCCAAAAGAGTGCACAGTCATATTTCAAGCGGACGTCAACAGATTCTCCGCAAGTGAACTCCTCATCCTCCTATTTGCAGTACAAAGGATAATCTCGAAATCTCGTTTATCATAGTCCATACTGTTTATCACGGCGGCGTCCAACCTTTGACGGCGCTGCCCTGCACGGGGCGGCGTTTTCGACGAAGCGCTCTGAGCGCGTTGGACTGGCGGCGGCGGCGGCGACGGCGGCGGCGCGGGCGCGCGTGACGGTTTGTAGCTGAGGGCGACGGCCCACATATGAGGCTCGCGTGCGGCCCCGAGCTTCGCAAGATGGCCAGCGAGGGGCCTCCGGGCGCTGCAGTGGGCCGAAGCGATGGCGTCCAAGTGCGAAAATATTACATTATGAAACGATGACGGGTATTAATACACGAATGTGATATTACGATATTCGCTCGTATCGTAATATCGTGTATTAATACCCATTACATCGAGTTTCATACAGTACTTTTTCTACGACTTTTATAAGTTTCAACTTTTACATTGAATCGTTTCGTGGCAGCATGCAAGGTTCAGTCGAGGCCACCTGGCGGACAGCTCCTTACCCACCGCAAGTGGCTTTGTTTTACCAGTCCGCCTGCGAAGAATACAGAAGTTTCGGCAATAATTCAGACGTCACTATTTTTGATTTTTCTCTTATTTCTGGAGATGTCAACTTCATCTTTCATTCACTAGACATTTTAAACTTAACAATTGGATGGTTTTTAAGAACAACCACACGGAGAAATATTGCAACGCTCCTTTACTTTTCTAATATTAATTACTATGTAATTCTAATATCAACTAATAAATTACACTGTTCACGTTTTTGAATATTATTGGATCACTTTCGTTTACATTCGTGGGTTCTGACATACAACTTTCCTTACCTGTTGTATATGTACGAGTGATTCTGTACAGAATCACAATCACTGGAATTTCTCTGGAAGATAAAACTTACTGTCAATTTGATGGCAACTGTAATGAATTCTCAGCCTTTTCTCTTGTAGAAAACAATAACAATTAACATTTATTATCGCTAAATTTACAATATGCGAGATCTCGTGACTTGAATTGAAATTTTCTTTGATTATGGATTGTACCGTACGTGTTTTTCAATATAGAAAGTTCGTAAGCTAACGACGTTTCTCGAATGGGTGTCTTCTCGGCTGAAAATCTTCTCGGATGGTTCCCCGTTCGTAACGAGTATCATTATGCAATGTGGTGCAGCCATCAAAAGACAGAATTATACAATGGGAGTAGAAAAAAGTTATTTTTGCGATTCTGCATGTTAGCCGATAGAAAATGAACAAGAGTTAAGTTTGTTCAAAGAATTGTTACCCCCGATTGGGATTCGTACCTGGGTTTTCTGGTTTACGCTCAGTTGCTCTAACCACCAAGATACAAAGATATCCAATTATTTGAACCGGTTCTTAGACTTGATGTATTGCTTGATGAAAGGGTAGTGACAATTATATAAAAAATAGTTTTAAATAAAAAGTAAAAAGGCGAAGGGTTTGTTGCCTGAGCAACAAAAGATACTCAACTCTTCAGTCATATTTTAAACAATATAATAAAAAATTATTAAAGAAATGTAAAGAAAATTAATAAAATATGATTCACTACTTCGTGCTATTAATAAATTATCACTAAATTACTCGACGTAGAATCACTGAGTATTTGTGCAATGAAGAAAGAAAAAAGATTGGGATTTGTCAAGATGCAGTTAAGGAAATCACAAGCTGAAAAGCTTGATTGCAATTTCAGCATGAAAGTATGAAAATTTTCAGCCAAGTACTTACTCTTGTAAAATTCACTTATTTCTATTCAATTATATCGAATAGGACATTTCGTAGACCTGTGGGGCTACAATTCTTTATATTCTTTTTTTATCACATTACCAGAAATGTGTATAAGATGGTTATAATAAACTTCCTCTATTTAAACGTCCCTATTAACAAAATGAGAGATTGTAGTACATGCAGGAAATCGCATTTGAATATTTTCAAGAACATGGAAATGCGAAATAATGAATAATTAATTTTATTCAAAAAAATGTGTTGCTTTTATCTGACAATATGCACGTTTTTCAATATTTAGGATGTGCTCAATATGAAGACCCTCAATCCCCAGGTTCGCATGGGAGAGTATACTTTACAGGTGAACGTACCTCCATGGTGTAATGACTCTCTTAATATATTACTATTTAGATCGCTACCGGTGAAAACTTTCTTCTAATATGCTTCGTCTTTCAGATTGCCACATAAAAAGATGTCACAGGTTGAGGTTTATTATTTTTCGACAATACCGAACATTAATTGCCTCGTCTGATAATTGGCATATTGCTTAATTAATTTTAACTCATCCCATGCCTTAAGCGGGGAGAGTTGAAGTAACTTCTTGCGGCTCGAGCATACGTGTCATCGGGTATTCGTGGGTTCGATACCAGGAAGGTGCCAAACATTTTCTGCTGTTTAATATAGGTACTTTGTGCTGGAATCGAATTCCGCGGCCGACAGCTCTGATCAGTGTTTTCCATGCCGACAGCTCTCATCAGTGGCGTGACGTCGAAGTGCAAAGTTTTAAATGACAACTTCTCTGACGTCTAATTTAGTTGGAAAACAATGTCTATATAAGTTGCATACTTCAAAATTATCTGCATTAAAACTTGACACCAAAATATAAGGCTAGAAGATTATTTTCTGCAAAGTTTGTTTTGTAAAAGCGTCTTTACAGTCCATAACATAATTATAGTCCTAGACCTAGAACTTCCACTTTGTGGAGCGAGCTAATAATATCCAACTTGAAGTAAGCTTATAAAAATGATAATTTATGGTACAAGACAATTAAATTGGATTATATTTACGACTCAAAATTCAGCATCCGAGGTCTAGTCTAAAAACATTTATCGCTTGAGATGACAGTGTTATTTTTCACGAGGTAATAAAATATCTTAAGGGTTGTTAATTATTTCATCCATTAAGTCACAGTAAACGAAAACGAGGAAGTTTAAATGAAGTATATAAATTCTATATGTAATTGCACAATTGAAATTCATCCTTTATAAATTTAATAATGGCGTTGATGTAAGTAAAATAAAGATGTAAACACAAATGAAAGCAATATTGGTACTCTGTATGTTGTATTGGCAGTTAAAATTTACGGTAGAGAAAAACGAAAATGAAATCATCAGTACTTTATTCTTCTCTTACGTATCATTCTTATTACCTTGTTTTAATTGCCTTCCTTTGAGGTATTTTCCTCGAGTTTGCTTTTTCATAAAGTGAATGTCTATTAGATCAATGTTTTTGTTTATAAACGGAGGATAATTTACGTGTTACAAATTGGTTGTTTAACTGGTAAGAAATATACCAATAACCCTTGTAATATTTTCATTTACCAATTAGTTAAGAAACATTTTGAGCACTGTTTTGTGTAGTTTCATGAAATAAATAAAATTTTTAATGGTTTTACTTTTGAGTTTGTGGTTTTTTGAAAACTAAAAAGTGCTTACCGTTGAAAGTGTCAACATTTATTACACTTGGGAACTTTTAAATTCCAAAGCATTCATTAATCCACTTTCAATCTTGAAACGTTTTGTTTCTCATATGTTTGAGTTAAAGTTTCTTCTCGGTTTTGTTGATCCCTACCAGAATCGGAGATAAAGTTCCAAGCTAGTACACGTGCGGAGAAACAAATGTGGTTACTGACGATGACTATTGATACTTTCATCCCGGCTTATATCTTCGGTGGGAACTATAGACTACGGTGGGAACTATAGCGGGAACTACAGACTACAGAAGATTTAGAACTGATTTATTTACTAAACTTATTTATTTGTCTTGACTTTTAAAAAAAATATTTCACTTTAGAATAGTACTTAGAAGAGTGAGCTGTAAAACGAAAACTACGTAAATCTATTTTCTAAATAGTTATTACAAACCATTTGTTTGTGTTATATCAGCTCAAGAAAGAAGACATTTCTACATGCTTGGTTATCGCTACACCGAAACCAAGAAATCTAAGTAAAATAACAGTTTTTAACGAAGAACTTGCCTTCGAAATTTCCATGAATGAAAGGAAATTAATCTCAAATATTTCTGTTCTGTTTTCTGAGTGTTTTATTTCTGAAGCATGTTTGTTAGAGATCTAATTATCTTTCCTTGAGACATCCACGATTCCCTTAGGACACGATTTGCACGACTCCTAATAAGAGCAAATAATCTGAGATATTGCGCTTCGGCCACCCCTGCTTTTCGTCTCTGCGCATGCGCGATGAGGTAAAAATGTGTGACAGTAGAAATACCTTTACAGGTATAGAATGAGTAAACAACAAGAAGCAGAGGGAAATGAAGATAAACTGAATAATAAAATTAAAAGGCAGAAAAGGAGACACCACATTAAACGCACAGACCTCCGTTTAAGTTGCCAAAATTTAGCGCCCTAACAGCTAGGGATTGCTTCTTAGGAAAGAATTCTTAAGCAAACGAGAACGCGCCAAGATATTTTTCCGTCAAAGAGGAAAAGTACTGGTATATAAGATTTGCTTTTACATTCCAGAAAAAATCAAACATCGACCCTGTGTTATTTTTATCGGCGTTCTTTACAATAATCGAGCAAATGTTTTTTTTAATTGAAGCCATTTCAGAAATTTTCAAAAATGCCATTGGAAATTCATGTAAAATCCGAAAATGAAACGTCCGTTTCAAATTGATGAGTCCGTGATATCAACAAGATCGATCACGTAATAGAAAGTTTATGAAAAGGCTATGTTATCGCTATCGTTCACTCAGACGGATGGACATATTGCGAACACATAATATTTCTATATCAACGAGCCACAAAACGTCAATTCTGTACTCAACGTATTACAGAAAGTATTTTTTTTATAAATAGGAAAAAATAAAAATCCACTTTAATATTCAAATGATTGTAATAATAAATGTAATCAATGTTTAATGTTTTATATTATTAAAAGATAATATTAAAAAATATTGCTATGTAAATAAAAACGTAAATTTTATTGGGTACAATTGTAAAATAGATTTTGATCGCTTATGACCAAGTAGTATCACAGCGATCTAAAATAAAATAAATAAATAAAAAAAACACTTTTTCAATTGATTGATTGTTTCGTTTTCCGGGCGCGTCAACTTCTATGGTCATTAACCTGGTATGCCTAGTGCAATTTGTATTCCGAGAAGTGGCGTGTTGTTTCTCCGCTGGACGGCGAGGCCCCTCGTCGACCTACACGATGGCTGACGGGTTTTTGCACATCAACGTATCCCGAGCAGCGGGACACTGCGCCAGCCGGGACAACGGGACCTTCAAGTTTCCAAGTTTCCGACTGCCTCCTGACATATGTGGTAGTGTAATGCTTGTAAGTGTGTATAAGTAACGGGTGATAAAATTATAAGGAAGGTCCAGAGAAGAGGTCCGCGCCCGTGTCCGCGTTTGTTCAGCACGAGGCCTGTAACTCTTTTGTTAGAGTTCTGCTGCGGCATTCGCTTGGAATTTACCCGAGAAACAACGGAAAACTACCGATCGGAGCAACCGACCGCTAGAATTGTCTTCCACACAGCGGCTGAATTTGGCTATGGCTGTCTATGGGTATCAAATCCTCCCACCGACGGAATTTGAACCCTAGGACCTTCCAGTCAGAGGCACTGTTGTAATAATAGTTGATGCCCAGATCCACCTATGTCAATATAAATACGGTGGAGAGAATATAGAAGAAAGAAGGTGATGAGAATAATTACGAAGGATATTACAAAATAATTAAAACGACTTACGAAGTTTCCATTCACTTTGCCTTATTTCATCCGCTTGATGACGAAGAAGATGGAGAATATGACAAAGCTGATGATGGAGAAGGTTTCTTATCGGTTTTTCACCTTTCATTCACTTGACGAAGAATGATGACGAAAAAAAATATTGATAAAAAGTGATGACGTGAGATGTCTTTTCCGTTTACCCTGTTTCGGCCGCTTACGGTCCATTGTGTAGCACGCAGCGCGTGCGAGCGGAGCGGGGAGGGGGGTCCAGGGCTGGGAGCATGGAGGGATGAGGGGCAGGGAGCGGAGCGAGGCAGCACGTGGTTAAGCAGGGTGAGGCGGGGTTAGGGTAGCCAACAATGTTCATGTAAAGAGAAGTCACTCGATGAGCAAAGGAAACAAACTCATCAACACATTTCTTTTTGTAAATATGTAATTTAGCCTAACATCATAACTCTTTCTTCTCTCCATTTGCGATTCAAATGAAAAGATTCCTTTACAAAAAAAGACGAAAATGTGTGCGTGTGTCAGCGTTCAGAAAAAAGTATATTCATGTTTTCTGTTGTAAATTAAACAATAAACGATACAAAGTAACAGATGTTAGTCATGTGATAAAACAAATGACAACAAACGTAAAAATTTAGTAAAAGGACATTTAAAATACAATGGAGACCGAGAGGACAATTAACGTCAGTGAAGGAGTGTCCTCCCAAAAGGCGGGCAGTTGGCAACCCTAGGCGGCGCGGAGCGGGTGAGCTGTAGGGGGGGAGGGAGAGGGCAGGCGGGCTGACCCGGACGCGCCGACGGGAAATTTCATTTGTGGCCGAGAGGAGCCCAGCGAGCGTCGCCGCTGACGTGGCGCCCTCTCCGTATTAGATCACGGATTGGCAAGACGCTTTGCGATGGTGTAGCGGTTAGCGTAGCGGACTGCTGTACCCGAGTTCGCGGGCTCAAACCCGATCGAAGCCGTGGGTTTTTTAAGGGCGAAAAAGTCCTTCATTCGCCTTCCTTCGGAGGGGAAGTAAAGCCGGCTGTCCCATGTTAGTAGTTTTACTTGCATGTAAAAGATAGAATAGGGAAATCAATAGAAATTTCTTAATCTCCATTAAAAACACCAACACAATAAATTTTCTGTTTTCTCCCTTTCCGAGTGTTTCGCTTCATGAAATAGTAAAATATTTTTTCCATCTGAGACACAAGCTTCCCGTACGGGACGTCATTCTCACAATTACTCTGGTGATTAACTTTGACTCTTCGGTTCTTGCTTGTCACTCAGCGATGGAGTAATAGAGTGATAGCCGGTCTGTCGTGGAAACCGGGTGGGTGTATGTGTGTGTAAATACAGCCTCAAGGTGAAACATAAAAGGGAAAATGTAATAGGAAGGATCGATTTCCTCAACGACTTTGTCACAGATTTGTTGACGTAAGACTGCTCTACAAACAGAATTACTCAGTCACATTATAATGGCGCTCTATAACATACGCTGCAAAAATATATTTGGATCTCATAATCATGGGGCTTCTATCACGTTCGCTCTAGACCTCATGATGGCAACACATAGGTTAGCTGGTCGGGCGCACCGAATTTGACTCGTTCTGCGCAGCTTGATCACAACATGGGCATTTCGTTTGAAAAGTCTAGCCAGAGGTTGGCCGCCATGATGTATGGCAAGCGAGATTTTATTAGAAAATATTGAAATGGTAAAAGTAAATAAAAAATGCACATGTTTGGCACAAATTTCGCAAAAAAAAGACTCCTATTTTCCAAACAGTGAATACGGCATTATTTGCAGATCTAAACGACATAAAACTGTATTCTTTTGATTTTTTCAAAAATTAAAAAATTGTAATTATTTTGTCCTGTCTCTCACATCGTTAATACTTACACTATTGGAGATTTGTTCACATTTTTATATTTTAAGGACATATGCTTTAAATAATATCATGTAAAGTTTCTCGAGAACTTACCCGTTTTCTCTGAAAACTAGCTCAAAACTCCGCATTTTTAGAAACGCTCAAATGCCATTTTCTCAAAAATGGCTCTAATTTTTTTGAAATTTTTGAAAGGGATAGTGCTAATTGCACTCTTTAATATGTCGCCAAGTTCATTTTGGGGTATTTTTTTGTTTTGTAAAAAATATACAAATGTAATTTTTTTGAAAGATCTCTCACACCATTTCCCACAATTTGTAAACACTATTGTATTTGTGAGTTGAAGTTCTTTAAATGACTTCAATTAAGGTTTTTCGAAAACACAAAAGTTTCGATCGAGAGAACAGATTAAGAAATTCGGCGACTTCTCCTGGAGTAGAGCTCAATTTCAAATTTAGGTATTTCATGCCCCTACCATTACTATAATGGAAGATGCGGGTGCATGAGTGAATTGAATATTGTTTTCGTTTCCGTTTATCGACCAAACCGCATTTGTTTACCAAAAACAATAATATTATCTTTCAAAATGGGGAAATTTCTGAACGCTTTCCTTTTGTTTACTAGCCCGTGATAGTCGCATGGCCAGCGAAAGGCATTGTTGAATGCACGCCAGCCGGCACTCCCGACCGAAACAATGGAACTCAGAAAGAAATTTTAATTAAATGGGGAAAATGAAAAGGGATTGTTTGATCAAACCTCCTACCATTATAAAACATTATAAATTAGTATCTTTCCGTGACTCAAAAATAATTGTTGTTAATATGATTCAAGCTTTCAATTAATATTTAATTTTTGTAATGACAAAACATACAATCCAAAAGTCTAGCCAGAGATTGGCCGCCATGATGCATGGCAAGCGAGAAATGATGAGAAAATATTGAAATGGTTTAAAGTAAATAAAAAATGCACATGTTTGACACAAATTTCGCAAAACAGACTCCTATTTTCCAAACACTGAATACGGCATTATTTGCAGATCTAAACGACATAAAACTGTATTCTTTTGTTTTTTTCAAAAATTAAATATCAATTTAGAACAAAAAACTATGAGTTTTCATAGTCAAAATTAATTAATGTGAAATTATAAAAAAATTAGTGATGTGTAAAATATAAAAAATAAGGGCATTAGAGAAACAAATAACGAATAATTAACGAATAAGAAACAAGTGACGAATAATTATAATCTTTGTGTAACATTTTATTAAGTTTCGTTTGTAGTCAAGAATCTTTTCCCTCTTCACCCTTCCACAAAGATCCTGTCTGCCCCAACTGCTGAATATGCGTTTGTTTCTTCTTCCAAATATCCGAAGGCGATGTCGACGGCTGAGTTAGTCAACGGTCCTTTTTGTGCTTCAATTTGTCTAGTGTTTACCACGTCCGCAGCATACCTTAACGTTGGCAACATTAAACTGAATACGCTGGTCGGTGTGGGTTAGAGAAAATAGGAATCTATAAGTTCACTTATTTAAAATTTATTAACATCTGATGAACCTGCTTCTGAAAGGGAAGATAAAATCTTTTCCCAGACATGTTCAAAAGACGAGATAGCGTCGCCTATGGATGGTAATAGCCCAGCCGCAAGCAGCAGACGCGCCTAGTGGGACAGCATCAGTTGTAGGAGATCGATTGTCGGCCAGAGGCTGGTAATAGAAATGCGACCTTATATATAGTGTTTACAGGCTCTTTTTTCGGTAACGAGGTTAGAGTTCGTTGCTACAAATATTATATGAATCCGTTATTTATGAAAGGGCCTAAGTCATTTTTTTGCCGAAATGAGATACAGTGGGGAAAGGTTTCTGTGGGTGTTAATAGGCATATTAATTACGATAGGGCACAGGTCAGGTTATCACAAAGCTATGAAATGAACACCGATTTTTACAGTTTATTTATGGAAGAGCACTAGTCAAATGACTATAGCACTAGTCAACTGACTATTTCATAGCACTGAAGATGGCCGCAGTGCGCCCGGAAAAGCTTTGTACCAAAATAAATACGTACGGAAAAACAACGCCTCAAATCTACTTCTATGACGCAAAAGTCGTAAATGCCACACCATTTCCTACCACTTAGAACTGACACAGATATTAACAAATCGGCTTCTCTTGGATTTGTATTTGGCTTGTGGAATAAAGCTCATTATCGTGAAACAACATTTCCTGTTGTCAGTTTTCGAATCCCGACGTAGCAAGCAACTAATCGCTCTTGCGAGAGGAATATACTTTTAAGTCCCCACTCTACACACCTACGCTGTATCGACGTGTCACATCTGCACTCATTTCGTTCCACGATGTTGACGGTCTCCAGGACCGTCGCAGTCTCCGAGGAGCAGTTGCCAAACGGTGGGGGGTAAAGGGGGGCAGCGGCACGCGGTTTCGGTTATTGAGTCCCGGGGGAGGGCTGCGGGCCGCCCACGGCTCGCCGCCTGCCTTTGCGGTCGTCCGGGGCGGGCGGGCGAGGCGCCGCGCTGCGTAGCTCAGATGAAATCAGACGGCATCGCAATCAGACGGCCACGCCCCCTTCTCCTTCCTCCGCTGAGGCAGCCCACGCTTTCCAACTGCGCCGTCCCGCTGCCCCTCCCCGCACCCACCCACGCGTCCGGCCACGGCTCTCCCCACGTGCTCCCCGCCCCTGCTGCCCGTGCTTTCCAAACGCGCCATCTCAACGCCTGGCCCCGCACGCACCCACGCGTCCGGCCAGGCCTCTACCCACGTGCTCTCCACCCCCGCGTGCGCCCCGGAGCCCGCCCACGCTCTCCAGCTTCGTCACCGTACGCGCCGACCCCTGCCCAAATCCACGCACCTGACCACATCTCCTCCTCCGTGATACGTGTCCCCGCCCCACCCGCATCTGACACCGCCCAGGCTTTCCAACTGCGCTATTCCACGCACCCGTCTCCGCGCCAGGCCAAGGTCCTCACCACGCCTTTATCCACGTGCTCTTCGCCCTCGACCACACCTCTACTCACGCACTCCCTTCCGCCTACGCCAGGGCTTTCCAACTGGCGGCCAGCCCCGCCGGATCTGTTTTGTGCGGTCCGCAACTGCTTTGAAAAATGTTCTTATACAAACCAAATACAATACAATTGCACAATTCATCTTATTTTTACTTGATGATATATTAATTTTCTCGTTGTATGTACAATAATTATTAAGTATATTGAATAAAATTCGTATCTAATTTCTATTTGTTTCAGTATAATCTCAGTATTTAGGGTAAAAACCATCTTAAATTACGGTGCGGCTCGCGGCTTAACTAGAATTTGATATGTGGCCCCCTAAGCCCTTCTAAGTCGGACATCCCTGGCCTACGCGATTACTCCACCTCTGCCTCTACTCCACGCCTGCTCCCCCGCTCGCCTCCCCCAACTACCATCTGCTACCGTCCCTTACCGTCGCATCCGTCCCACTCCATGCGTCCTCGCCCGACCGCGTGCAATAGTCGCCTTGTACGTCCCTCCGCCTTCTAAGGCATCCCCGACGCGGACCCCGCCTTCCTTTGAGCTCCGGCTGCATGCTGTTCCAATCTGCACCTTATGCACTCGCCTCCACCGCGCATTCCGAGAGAGGTCGCTCAGGGCATCAACTGACGTCACTGCAGTACCATCGACCAGCAGATTCTGCGTTCCACTCCCGACGGCGACAGGATTTTCGACACGAGCTTGTCAACTGGGTCCAATTCACTTGCCTGCATGAGAATTCTAGAGGACGGCTGCTCTGATCGGTAGTTTTCTGTCAACCCAGGGTGAATGTCGGAGCAGTACCCTAACAAACGGGCCGCGGACCGCGTGCGATCTTACCTTCCTCTTCCTTGTCCTATCCTCACCTCTTTCACACACACACACACACACACACACACACACACTAACATGCACCACACTACTACACACGCCGGGAGACCCGCCAGGGGCTTAGATATTGTCCCGGCTGGCGCGGTGCCCGCTGGTGGGAGATACCTGGTTGGGGAAAACCACGAAATCCACAGTATGTTGGCACCACATCTCGCCATCCAACAGGAGACAATCACCGCCACCACCCGACGAAAAAAATCATGCATTTCACTTACGGGAATAATGACATCAGTAGAGGACGCGCCGGGAATAACTAACAGCCAATCAATCAATCTCCCCTTCTTTCCCCCAATTCTATAGCAGTTTCCCCTCCGCTTTCATTTCATTGTTTTCCCTGTAGTATCTCCCTCCGCTACCTCTGCGAGAGCCGCCATCTCCATCTTCAAAGCCAACGTGCTTCCTGTTGGCATCCTCATCTGACACTCACATATTGAGATAGATTAATCATTATGTCGACGCCTATGATCGTTGTTCCCGTAAGTGTAGTGTTTGTTATCATGAGATTTGGGGCTGTGATCCTCCTTGCTGGATGGTGAGATCTGGCGCCGATCCTCGCGTCGGCTGGCGGGATTTTCATATCCAGGTGTCTCCCACCAACGGTGCACCTCCCGAGCCTGGACAAACTCTATGCTCCCTACTTGTCTCCCGGAATTAGAGATAGTGTAGTGCACTTGTATGCGTCTATCGCTATAGAAACCACAACGCAAGCAAATCTTTGTTTCTAGAAGAATTTATCTTGTGAGACAGCAATAACTAGATTAACTTAAGAGAAATAGTGATACTCATTTGTGGAAATTGTTATGCAATAATACATGTCTAGACATATGTTTTCTGAGAATATATTTCACTTACCTTGATATCTTCGTACGATAGATCTCAATTAAAGAAACCTAAAGATTTAAACCGCTTGTTGGCAGAGAAAAAAATTAATTTTTTCGCGATATTTGTAATCTTTAACATTACCACAAAATACATTTTGTTTCGAAACAATTTCCCTTCTTTGTTTCAATGTTTTTTTTGTCATGGATCTAATAAATAAGCCGTAGGGAGCAAATTATCTCTCGTTTGAAAAATTCTATTTGCTCAAATTCAAACATAAAAGTAGAAAAACAGGAAAGAATGTAATGAAATAAAAACATTCATACGTTTAATTAATTAGCCACACAAGTTAATAATGTTCAAAATAAATGATGTTTTTGAAGATAGATATCCTGTACGAGGGCGGTAATGAGCGTAATTTGCTATTAATTACACATTTTTAGGGAAAAACTGTCCAGTTTTGAATTACATTTTCCAAATATGATTCCTCGAAAGCGAGTTATTTGTAATTGGAAAATTACTAATAATATTCATGAAAAAACGAAGTGTAAAATTATCTATAATATTTCAAGTTTTATGCATATTGCAAACTTATGTTTAACAATTTAAAATACAGTACTCAAATAACAATTTAATACATATTATTCCTGAAAAATGTTCTTTCCTCCCTTCTTTGTTTTCTTTCTATTTCTCCTCATTTCTATCAATATTGGCTAGCTCAGTTTAGTCTTAATGAAAAAAATCTTACTCGTAATTGCAATGATAAGATATCTCAGGGTTTGATTTTGCCAATACAGTCGACTCCGGTTATAGTGAACCCTCTGTTATAGTGAACTTCATTTACTTGTTCCGTTTCACTTACATTACCAATACGCATAAGAAGATTCGGTTATAGTGAACCTAAACCTTGGCTATAGTGAACCTAGGAAATAGAATTTCCCGGAAATGAATTCCCTCCTGGGGAAAAAACAGTATATCGCCTCGGTGCTGCAAATTCCAACACTAGTAAGCGTGAAAAAATATCGTCAGTCTAAAGTCATAATCGAAGAACTCTCCCCAGTGAAGGTAGCCGACCCGGAATGGAAACCTTATGCCACTCAGTTTGACTGCGGAAACCAACGTCGTGTTCTGCACGGGCTACAACTGGCGGCGGCGACGCGCAATTGCTTACTTCGGTTTTAATCTTGGTCTTGCTTGAGATTACGCGACACAAATCGCGTTGAGATGTACGTAAGCGACAGGAAGAGTGCTACTGCCGCGGATTCACAGGCTGACGATAACCGCCGTGCCGCGCGGAAAAGCTATCAGTTTCGTTAGCTGAACTCCCCGCCTGCCTATGCCCTAACCCTGTTCTAGTGTTAAAATCTCTGTAATATCAATGGATTGAACAGATAGAAAATAAAGCTGTAAAAAAAAATAAAAAAAAGTTTCATTAGCCGCGCCCCGATAAAATCTCTTATGTTAGCGGCGAGCAAAAGGGGCCTAGGGAGAAAGGAACGGTGTTCCAACAGTGCAACAAAAATTGAAGAGTGACGAGACTGCATTACAACACTTAGAGCTACGGGACAATGCAGAATGAAGTATGGAGAGAGCACGAATTGCTGGAGAGGGATATAGAGAAATTACTAATGGAAAACGTACGAAACAAACAATTGACTTTTTATAGAGAAATAAAGAAATTGAAATTTTCATTTAGTGTTGTTAATGTATTTTGCTGGTTAATGCATTAGTCCCCAGAAGTTCACTATAACCGGAGTCGACCGAGTAATTAAAAGAACAGGTTTGGAAATTCACCACTCATTACGAGTCCTGGATTGATAACATTTTTATTTGGGAAATTTTGAATCAATGGATACAAATGATTAATTATTATTGAAATAATAACACCAAAATTCATCCTAATTCCTGCTATTTATTGTGAATCAGGAGAACGTCGCATTAGACCTATATTTTAAACTGACGTAAACACACTCATTAATATTTACTATTATTTTTATACAATGAAAATAAAACATATTCACGATATTTAAAATACAAAAACATTTAATTTGTCCGTGCTCAGATCTGTGCAATATTAACTAATTTCAAATTTATTTAATGGCAATTTAATAATTAATTCCACTTTAATTAATTTAAAAGGAACTAAAATCTTGGCCTTGAACAGATTCAGAATGTGTCTTTCTCTGTAAAGCTTCACTTCCTTTTTTCAAGCTTTCACAGCGTGCTTGAATGACGAACAATTATTTTACTCGGCTACATTGGACTGACTCCATCCAGTTTTTAAACAAAAGTTTTTTAAAATTTCCTTTTTCTTGCCACTGCGAATTTGTAATTAATATTCCAAATTTGCATACTCTTCATTGCGACCACCTCAATTATAGCTATCGCAAAAAATGACTCACTTCATCAAATACTTTTTAACAGAAACTCCTTATCGCCATGCGTGTCCGTCCCCAATGGCAACTTTCTACGATCCCTAACTGCACGACGGCGACTATGGCGACTTTCTTCGATCTACTGTTGATTCTCACAACACTGCTTTCCGTTTGATCGTCCACTGTCCTCACGCGCAGTTCGAGCAATAACTCGTTTCTTTTTCGTGACTTTCATGCACCATCGTTCTTTTATCGACCTATTACGTCTTCCCATTCGCTAAAATCTTTGGTTGTTCTTTCCATGTATTATCATTCATGAAAATTATAGTGAAACAGTGATTTCTAATTAATTATTAAAAACTATATACATTTATATATCTCAGTCCAGGTTCTTCTGTTCGATGACAATTTGCTTACCTGTGATCAGCAAAAATTGCTACCGGATCCGCTCTCCGTACGGAAAAGCACGAAATCTGAAAGTTTTATCTTTTGATTCTGGAATAGTTGCACTAATAACGTGCTATGTTGCACAATAATAATCCTTTTAATCAGTCTGAAAAACAGAACATTATTTATTCAAGTATTTGACTGATTTCGTTTCGAAATTCCTATTTATCAATGTAACAATAACAGTATTATTTGGGGTCATGACTTTTAAATTGAATTTGAACGATCATTAGCAAATAAAATACCCCTGAGCTCTCTTGTTGGTCATCTGGATGTCGCCCCGAAGTAACCATCTGGGCTTCCACGTCGTTTTCTAATCTTCATTCCGCTGGGCTGGAACCGATGTTATCTACTTGATGCTTCTGCGTTCCTTCTAACATCTATATATAACTATCGTCTACAGCTACCCTGGCATCTAGAGATACTTTATTCCTAAAACTGCCCAACAGGTGTGCGCCTACCCGCGAACTTAACAAATCGAAAAACAAATAAAGTATCTGCTAGCTAAGTATTCGTTTCTAATCCTATTTTTAAATTGATTTGTTCCGCCACGGCACTGCGGACATAATTTGCAGTGTCTATCTTGTTTATATTCAATTAACGTCTTAATTATAGTTCTTCAATTAAAGTTTATGATAAATGCCACGAACTAGATTATTTTTTTCCCAAATAAAGTTTTTTCGTCGATAATTTATGTGAACAGTTCCACCCGAATTGATTCAGTTAATTAACGTCACACGGCAATGTTCTGACAAATATTACGCAGATGTATTACAGCATAACGTAACTATCAAACGAACTCGAAGTTACCTTCCGCGTACTTATCAGACGATGTGTTCACCTCGGAGTCTAGATCAAGAGAGAGCTTCGTTCAAACCACGGCCTACGAAAGTGACGTCCCAATTGTTTTTCTCCCCCCTGCTCAAAATCAACAATCCCATGGAAACGTTTATGCTCCATGCACCGCGAGGCTCTGGCGTTTACCGTCGGATGTTTTTGACCCGCCATTTTGTATTTCACAATAGTTAATTAATATTTGATTCGTCATTCAGGTGTCATGGTTCATCTCATTTCACATGTTACACATAATGGCAAATAAATAACTTCCTCCGCCACATGAAGCTCTAACAATCCTCAACCACATGATGTAAAGTCTCATGCTTAATGCACCTCCCTACGCCATTGTCGATGCCTAACTTGGATACAGCTCCAAGCATGGATTCTAGTCACTGAAGCCTTCTTACATAACCCTAATACTATATAAGTATCACGAATATTGGCGAAGTATACGTAGTACACTTTGAAGATTCAAATGTCACACTAATGGGCATATGCTAAGCAAACTAGTTTTTACCAAGTTCTGTTCATTGTTTCTAAATATTGAACCCCTCCGCAGAATAACCAAACCAACTTGGGGCTCTTTGTGGATGTTCCTTTGATCTCATTCTCTCTGTCGTAAATTTACCGCCGTCTCTCCGCGAGGTCTTGAAAGGTCACGCTACGCATTAATCAGTCTAGAGCGATCCTGCACCCCGGATCCGTCCAGCTGCGTCGACGCCGGGTTTATGGAGCTAGCAGTGTAAATGGAAGTGACCACAGCCACCTGGGGTGCAGGGTGAGCGCAAGGCAGATGTGACATCTCTGCTCAACCTGCTATCTTGTGTAGTGCGTCTGCACTCGAGCGCGACACTCAGACCGCACTTAACGTAACGCGCTTCCGAGTGGAGGTCGCATTGCGTACGGAGCTAGATCCAACGACCCCATACGATCCAACCCACAGCGTGGAACTGAACCACAACTGAAGATCCTTAGGGTGGAAAGACCTGCGTTCGAATCTCGAGAGAGGGGGTTTTGGTCTCCGCTAGTAGCCGTCGGAATGAGAGTACTAGAAGCCGGCTTCTGAAATGGTTAAATAATACTGAAAACGTAGACACGTTAGAAGGATATAGTCGTAGTGACTGTACGAAGATAATTAAGTTTAGTGTTTTGTATTTACGATGTTTTTATCATCTGTTTTTAAGTCAAATTGTGTAAAAATCGTAAAAATTTTCTCATTAGACTAAAATACAGCTCTGATCCTAGATTGCACAAAACAAACGCCCTCGTCTGTAAGTCTCAAAGGGTAACTATTGGTAGATTCGTAGGCTTCCGCGGCCGGAGTCATTATATTCTTGGCTGTCCGGGATGAGCCGCGTCTCGGTCGGTTTTACTGACGTTTCGGCCATCTTGCTGTGGCCTTCTTCAGAGCTATACTGCTGCCGAGAGGCTAGCGTGTCGCGTAGATATAGGACGGGGTGCAGGAGCTGATAGGTCGCAGCGGCGACCAATGGGAGGAGGGCAGGTGGCCCGCGATTGGCGGAGAGGGAAAGGAGCGATACTGGGAGACCTGATAATGTGGAGACACACCCCCGCGGTCGACCAATGACGTGGCTGCTTATTCGCCCGGTTTCTTTCGGACTTTTCTCCCGTCTCCGACCACGCAGTTGCAATTTCCAGATGTCTATCCTGTTCATTTTTCTATCCTCTTCCCTTTCCAACCACCCTCCCTCCCCCACATTATCAGGTCTCCCAGTATCGCTCCTTTCCCTCTCCGCCAATCGCGGGCCACCTGCCCTCCTCCCATTGGTCGCCGCTGCGACCTATCAGCTCCTGCACCCCGTCCTATATCTACGCGACACGCTAGCCTCTCGGCAGCAGTATAGCTCTGAAGAAGGCCACAGCAAGATGGCCGAAACGTCAGTAAAACCGACCGAGACGCGGCTCATCCCGGACAGCCAAGAATATAATGGTAACTATTGGTGAATAAATAAATACTATTTTAAACAAAAACCGCCAAATTCATCCGTATTTACTTAACATAGTTTGGTAAGGTGGACTTAGAGATCATTCATTATACCGGTTCCTCTATCTTCAATCTCCATCACTCATAGCTATTGGTTCACGTTCTTTACTCGGGTGGTTTGCAGAAAATGTATCCTTTTTTTAAGAGAAAGTGCAAAATACAGTACTATTATTTCTTTTTACCTAATCCATCCTAGCGGGAATACAGCGTCAGGAACGTTTTCAATAGTAGTAAATTAGTTCATTTCCTCCAAGTCATTGCAATCTCAAATTTCTACATTTCTCTTGAATAAGACAAAGATAGGTACACCATGCCACTCACTCCCTCGTGACATTTGGTTATCTGGAACATTCTTGATTTATGCTTGTTTTATTCATCCTAGTTAAACCCTATCTCTGTGTTCCATTTTGTATTACGCATTGTAATTTTATTGTCTCGCTACGGAGAAGAGACAAAGAATACTGCGTGAAAAAGAGCGAATTTTTGTCATAAAATCTCCTATTACAGGGTCCTGGTAACGAAAAAGTGGGTAATCCAGTTGCTAAACTAAGAAAACAAATCCCCTAACGGATGGCGTATCCAGAATTTATGTTTTGTGGGACTTCGATACCGAAAAATCGAATGACGGCGAAACGTCTTCTGTACGACTGTGAAGAACGCTAGCAGCTAAACCATTTAGCCGATTTTCTCAAAAATTGATATTCCACAATCGATCTGACTGATGTCATGCCCTCTGAATTTGAAACCGAAATTTTAATTTTGGAGGTACTTTACGTGATGATCCTGGGACACTATCAAGATTTTCCAAAAAAATGGCTTCATCACTTTTGATTAAACTTTCTTGTTGAATAGTGTGAAGGACGTTTAAGGGAATGGCGTAGGTCTCTTGTTCGTTACAAACCCTGATTTTTTGAATTTCAAAAGGTCAAACTTTTTTCGGAGTCTTCCTACAACTAAAATATTAAAGATAGAGGTTTTTTTCCTTAATGAAATCTATTACTTAAAGATATAGTTTGAAAAAAGTTCACATATTTTTTAGAAAATTGATGTACTTTTCGCTTAATTATGCTCGTAAAAACGGGTGAGAAAGTACGTGCTGTTCGTTGACACGACTTAGTTTACTCAGTTCTGGTTTAATTTCGTTTGTGCTGTGAACGCATGTCCGTCGTTGGTCTTTGTGCCTTTGATGTGCGCGTTTCCCGATTTTGTTCCCGGTGAAAACACTCGATTTACGATTCAGTATCATGAATGGTGTCTGAACTCAATGAATGAGAAAATTGGCAATGAAACCGGGGATAGCTCTCAATGTGATGACTACGACGCTCAATAAAAAACACCGTTTGTCAGAAAACCTTAAAATCTTTTTAACGTCTTATATCTCTGATTCTGTACATAAATCTACTCATCTATCTATCGATCGATCTACGTACCAATCTAACTATATATCTATCTACATCTCTGCCCCTCTATCTCAGTATGTCTATCTCCATCTCTCTTTAAACATACATACCCCTATCTATACGTCTCTATTAATTTCTCTTGTTTATTTTTTGTCAGGTTAGTGAAATGATGGTGGGAAGATAAATTCGTATCAATTCAAAAAAGATAAAGTATATTAAAGTCTTGTGACTAAAAAAGAGTGTGCTAATGACATCATTGGGGATAATACACGCTTTCGGAATATGGAGCAATAAACGATGTGCGTAATGACAAAGTCGCTAGAATAAAGCAATTTCAATAATGTCTCCATTTAAGATGTACATTATGTCCCACATTGTGGCATAATCTCATATTCCGAAAGAAGCATGTGACAGTCCATTCTATTTTAGTAATTATTGTCTGTACAAGTCGTGTCGCTCATGGTGAATGTAACCAGGCTTGCCAGATGCAATAGAGCCATTCCACGTCAAATCGCACAAAAAAGACCAAAATTTGACCTTCATATTTTTATTTATTTTCTAATTTTTTCTATTGGTTATATGGATCAAATAAGTAAACACGTGTATTTTAATTTTTTTTAACTTTATTATTTTCGGAAATAGTGTATAATAAAATTTGCTAAAAATGACGCGCATCACTAACTTAAAAATATCATACATTTGAATACACCAATTATAGAAATTCCGTTCAAATTCCATTTGAAACTTAAAAATATGTTTAATTTTTTAGATTTAGCAAAATATTTAATTTTTTGAATTTTCAATTTTTTAAAAAAACTGAAATTTTGAAAATTGAATATTTTTGTAAACTCGATGAGCTAAAAATTAAAAAAAAAATTTATAAACGCTCTAGAGTATTGATAATAAGTCCAGAAAAAATCAAAGAGGGATCTCAGTAACTTTAAAAGATATTAATATTTTACGAACCAGTGTGTAATAGATTGATGCAATACATACGTTTTTTGCGTTACTGGTCGTCGGTTTCTTTGGATGAAGTAATTTAAGTACTTCTTGAGGTGGTGAACCTTCATGATTGAATTTATAAATAATAATATTTATGTGTATATTTATACATATAAATAATGTTAATATATTTATAAATAATTTATACATTTATAAATAATTAAATGACGGATTTTTGATTCAGGTTTTGACTGATATTTTGAAATTTTCTGGTCCCTCACAGCTCACTTTAAATACAAGTACTTGCGTACCATAGAATTCCTGAACTTTCGTCTCAATGCACAGTTTTAATGCCCTACCGAATTTACTTCAGTTCTGGACAAAATTCCATTTTCTTCAGCCAATTAAACACTTTTATCATGCCTTCGGTTGCTGCAAAAAGTCGTTTAATTTTATTGAATGTCTAACTTTCAAAAATTGTCAAAATTTAAATTTTCAACGTCATGTTATCTGTTGAGTGAAAGTAATCGATAAGTTCCTAAATAGTATCTTTGTCTGATTTTTCGATGGACGTCGAAGGATCTTCAATGTGAAAAAATTTATCTGTGTTGGCACTTTGTACTTTCTAAAATTTCTCATGGGGATGCCGTTTTGTTCCAATTTTCTTTTCCTGGCGGGGGTTTCTCCTATTGCAATTAAACTCATGTTTATGATTTCTTTATTCATTTCGCAGACACTTGAACTATCTGAAGAGCTTAAATTGTCACTTCCTTGATTTCCACTTTTTTCACTGAACGTTCCGCTACTTTCGTTAATGCCACGGGAGCCACTGATCTCGACGCTATCTTCATTAAGAAAAGGCCGTTTTGGAAGCCGATTCCCTTTCTTCCGAAATGAATCACAAATTCGCCAATCTAATGACTCCTGTAAATTCACCAGCAAATCGTGGTTTACGCGTCTTGGAGATTTTCTTTTTTAAAAATCGTGATCATAAAGTTTAAATGGATAGAAACATCTATCTCATACGCTGATCGCCACTCATGATGCACAGTGTACACACGATTCACAGAACAAATACTAGCACTCTTGTCTTCATAAGTATTGCGTATTGCGACTAATGTTGTGAAAAGTTTACCATCTCCCTTGACAAGTGGACGATTCTACTTCACGAGGAAGGTCAGGAAGGCACCCCGTCCCTAGCAAAGGGACTCGCAGTAAAATTCCTTTCGTTGACACGAGGAAAAGCATTCGTTTTGCTGTCACCCATCCCTTCTGGGGAAAGAGTACATTACATAGATTTAACATAGATCTACTAATGTTTCTTGAAACCCAAATCAGGCAGAGGGTCATTCTTTTTATTGTTCGTCGGCATTAGTATCCAAGACTGATTGTACACAATTCGTTAGTGCAGGGGCAGGAACCACGCGCCCGAAAACCATAATTACAATTAATTTTTTTTATCTATACGTGTTGAGTGCCCACTTTTTCTTGTTATGTTTTGTAGAAAATTGAATAAAAAATATGCCTATTTTTTCAAATTTTAATCTGAGAGAGTTTATAAAGAAATTCTCGTTTTTTAAAAATAATTACAATTTTTTAATGAAATATTTATTTTTTGAGAAAGTAATTGACAGATGAATAAAATACACATATCAAAAAATTAAATGAAACAAACCAGTAATTTTTATGTTAAGTACATTCAGAGCATCAATTAATCATATTTTGCAAAGTACGCATAAATTTCAAAATTTAATAAAGGCAATAGTACACAAATAAACATTTTTCAGCTAAATAAAGAAATACGTGCCTCTTTTTTGATGTCCAGAATGAATGTCATATATTCGTGTCATTTAGTTTTTTTAAATAGTCGTGTCAATTCGAAAGAGATTTTACGTGGAATGGCTCGTATTTCAATTCGTTTCGCTCTCACCCATAAGAACACAGGTGACTCACAAGTCACCCACGATGTTACCCACAAAAATATGTATGACACAATGTCATACATTCTGGGGGCAGAGTGAACATCTGAAATACTACTAACTCTTGAAACCCTTATCAGGCAGACGGTCATTCTTTTTTTTAGTTCTTCAGCACTTGCATCAAAGACTGGCCGAACACAATTCGTTAGTGCATGGGTAGGCAGAGCGCGCCCTCATACTTACAATTGATTTTCTTAGAACTGTATGTGTAGAGTGCCCACTTTTTTTCTTATTGTATTTTATAGAAAGTTGAACAAGGAACACGCCTACATTTTTTTCAAATGTTTATCTCATCGAGTTTATACAGAAATTTTACTTTTTTTGAAAAAGATACATTTTTTAAAATGAAAAAAATATTTTTTGAAAAATGTATTTACAGAAGAATAAAATAAACATTTCATAGAATTAAATGACACAAACCAGAAATTTTTATATTTAGTACATTCGGAGAGATAATTGATCTTATTTTGTGAAGTACCTGTAAATTCCAAAATTTAATATAGCCATAACTAAACAAATAAAAATTTTCAGGCAAATAAAAAAATACTTGTCTCTTTTTTGATGTCCAGACTTAAGGAAAAAAATATCGTACATTTTAAAAAATGTCGTGTCAACTCTTGTGCGATTTGACGTGGAATGGCTCAATAGAGTGAATGGGGGCATGAGAGACACAAAATTATGGTATTATACGTTTACTTTTCTTGAGCCTTTGCCAAAATTAGTTGAATTAAAAATAAATGATAGCGGCGAACGTTGTAGGCAAAATCTGATAACCAGAAATGTTCGCTCCCACGTAATAGAAATTATTTAGCATAGAAAAAGAACTAGAAATTCGATATCAACTTATTTGTATGAAAATAACGGAATTTCGCACTCTCTTACAACTAGCAAAGCGAGGGCTAAAGAAACGTGCGCAGATACTACAATAAGAATCGATGGAAATGTACAAAATTATAGACATTTTGTAGATTTGAATGCTTTTATAAGACTTACACTATACCCCTTCTACCACTTATGATCAACTGTATATTCGAAAACTAACGCCAAGATCACGGCCATTTGTGATGTTGGTGGAAAAGTGGATCGCGTGTTCGGATTCTTATGTACTATATGTCTTATATAAAAACATTGACAATAATGTATGAATTTTCAAACACACGTTCTAGTTTTCCACCAACACATACAATTGTGATCATGGCGTTAGTTTCCGAATACACCACAAATACACTATATTGTTAAATGAACTAGTGATGCTGTAGAATGGCACAGACTTTCCCGTATTAGTTTTCTATCTCCTTTGGTTTCGGCTAGTTATTCGGACACATACTCTTGACAGCTGCCATCTATCGCCGCCCAAATTACATTTTTTTGACATTTTCTCAATTTTTTGGTTTCCTAAGGGTAGAACGGAAATATTAATTTTAAAATATTAAATAACAGTAAAATGGCAATTTTCTTTGACAAATTTGGAGCCGTTTTTAAAAAAATACGTTAAAGAGCTACTAAAAATGCAAAATTTGAAGCTCTTTTTCGCAGAAAAATTTCGAGTTTTCGAATTAACCTTGATAGAGAATATCAAGAAGTCGTGTTATTTACTTGTATCAATAATACAACAGTAACTGGATTTATTATTAAGTTTATGACTTAAGGGATTTCAAAAACTAATCAGGAATTTTTTTATCTCGACATGTAAATAAATACACATTACAGTTTCAGTTTGTAATTTGACACATCTATTGCAATATTATGTGAAATTACAATGTGCATCTACACCAAACATGATTCGTATGACAGAAATAGATGCTTGAAATAAGTGTTTCTAGCCAAGTACATAAGAATATTTCCTTATTAAGTATCCCTTTTAACCAATCACAATCTCTCAGCTATATACATACATTCGTACGCATTCATATATTCCTGAAAGTCAAGGATTTACATATTTTCAAAACAAAACCAAAATTTTGCAGTGCCCTCAAGGCCATTATTTTCATCTGATTTACGTGATTTACACATGGAACGATGCATCTATCCTGCAGCTTCTACACATGTGCATTTTCTCACAAACAGTGAAAATGCCTGACTTACGATGTTTAAAAATAACCGATTCAATTATAGTACAATCTGCCAGCCCTGAAAGTAACTACATTGCCTCGCCTTCTGCAGTTCATCTCTTGCCTTTCTTTCCCCACAGCGTACAATTCTAGATGACACGTCAGCTTACACCTTGCTCTTCCGCCTGTCTGGATTCCGTTATTCCGTCCCATCAACTGCCCCCTCCACCCGTCGTCGTCCAACCGCTTCTCTTCCAGCGCCGTCTCAAACACCTCCGGAAGCAGCTGTCACTGCCGACACGTCCGCGGGAAGGAGAGGGATTCAGGGAAGCAGCTCTGGCAACGCTGCAATCTCCTGTATCACGACGTGGAAGTACAGTGCGATTTTTCTAACTCTGCCCCTCAAGCCCCTATGGCCACGATGGAATAGCACACGGCATTTCGCGTCTTTCTCCGTTGTGTCACAAGAAGTCACGAAATCGCAAGCACTGCTTGATACGGTCGCGATCATGCGATACCTGTCGGCGCGACTGAGAACGTCGCGAAATATCGTGACATATTCCATCTTGAAGACGGGCCTTCAGGGGCAAAGTTAGAAAAATCGCAGTATAGGTGGGAAACATTTCTGCTTTTATAATCTTTGTTTCTTTCGAAGGTCGAACATTCTAGAATCTTGACAGGACATTCACATACTTGCAGTTTCTCTGAAGTCTTTCAAGAAGTTGACGGACATCGTATAGGGAATAAATGTTTAAGAATCGACTTGTAGGCCAGCTAAGAAAAGAGGAATCTCTTGCTGGCATGTGATTGGAGGAAACCCAAGAAATGAACAGAGGAGCCGGCGTCTTGAATTCAGCCTGACACAGGTTTCAGCGGCTCAGCTGTGCAATTTGAATATCCGCCACCACCAGAACTCAAATACAGGACTGTTAAGGCTTCGAAATAGTTTTCTAAAAGTTGTGGGAGAACACTAAGTATTTCTTCCAAAAAGGATATTCCCCGGTCGATCTGCGTCCACTCGAGGCGCCGCGATTTTGAAAAACTTTCTTCAAAATTTGGCGGTACTTTTCATGAAGCCCCAGGGACATTTTCAAAATTTTCTCAAAACGGCTCCAAATTTTTTCTTAAAATTTCTTGTAATAATAGAGTAAAATACACTTATAAATATGGCATAGATTTCCTACTTTCTACTAAAATTGAAGATAGAGATATTTCTTCCAGATAAAATTTGTTCTCCAAAGTGAGTTCTATCATTAAGGTCATGTACATTTTTTTTGAGAATGATAGTAGTTTTCGCGCAATATTGCACGCAATATTTGCAATTTTAAATTTACACGAAATAAGATTTTCTCAAAAACGCTTCCATTTTTTTCTTTAAACTTCTGGTAGGGATAGTGGTAAATGTACTCTATGAAATAACATAATTCTCTTATTACTACATTCTTTTGTTTGTTTGTTTTTTAATTACAAAATGGATTTTTTTTACTTGTCTCCCACGTCGGTAATATTTACATTATAGGCAATTTGCTCACATTATTATACTTACAAGTACATGTGCTTTACGTAATGTCATACAATGTTTCTCGAGAACTTAACCGTTTTCTGTGAAAAGTAGCTGAAAATTTCGTATTTTCAGAAACGCTCAAACGTCATTTTCTCAAAAATGGCTCCAAATTTTCTCTTGAAACTTTTGGAACAGATAGTGCTACTTGCACTCTTTTATATGACGTAAAGTTCAATTTGGGGTATTTTTTTGTTTTTGGAAAAATTACATCAATGTAATTTTTTTGAAAGATCTCTCACACATTTAATCTCTTGCATATTTCCAGCAATTTGTAAACACTGTTGTATTTGTGAGTGTTAGTGCTTTAAATGACTTCAAATTATGTTTTTCGAATACTCAAAAGTTTTCTGCGAAAAAGAGCTTCAAATTTCGCATTGTTATTTGCTTTTTAACATATTTTTTTAAAAGTGGCTCCAAATTTGTCAAATAAAATTGCCATTTTACTATTATTTAATATTTTAAAATTAATATTTCCGTTCTACCATTAGAAAACCAAAAATTGAGAAAATGTCCAAAAACTGAACTTTGGGTGGCGATAGATGGCAGCTGGCACGAGTATGTAGCAACTCCGATTAACTATCCCAGTCCCAAATAGAAAACTAATGCGGGAAAGTCTGTGCGATTCTGTAGCACCACTAGCTTCTGTACGTTTTTGCAATTTCCCCGTGGAGGCAATATCAGCTGGCTCGGCTCCCTTAGCTTTGCCGCGCGGGTCCCACTGTATGCAAGGAGTATACACTACGTCACAGGCTCAGATTTTCAATATGCACTGGCTTGTATATGAGATGACGAATGAGAAACCCTTGACAGCAGGGGAAACGTCTTCTCCGTAGTCACTTTCAACGACTAGCTTTGGTGTATAGTTCAACAAAGCCTTGTAGGAGACGCTGCCGTTTTCCGAGAAATTGGTGACGGCTACACGGAGTTTCGCGTCATGTCTCCTCCCAGTCTACTTTGTCAATGCTGCGCTCTACAAGTGAAATAAAGTACTATTCAATTTAAATGTATTTTGACTTCAGCGGTTTTCTTTGGTCCGCACCATGCAATTTTTGTGGGGTGTTTTTTATTCTATATCGGATTAATTAAAAATGCTCGAGCTTAGACCAGATTTGCCCCAGAGAGTTTTTATAATAGTGCATTAGAGGCTAGGTGTCAAAATTGAAAAATATGTATCTATAGATATGTTAACATGCGCCTTTCTGTTTGCAGAGTCCCTTGTTCTCACGTCTACATACCCGATATAGCCCATACTTGGCCTTGGCTGTTCTGTTTGACAGGGCCAAACAGTTCATGTTCATAAGTGTATTTTTATTTCGTTTCCTCTATTGCTTCTCCCCAACTCAAAGAATTGGGTGGTATATAACTTAATAAAGCAAATCAAATACAATGACACACTGGAAGAGAAAAATAAACAGATACGTAGAAAATCAATGTGGAAGTCAAGAGAGACGCAAGGACGAAAAAGTTTTAAAAATAACAGGAGTTCAGAGGCAGGGCGTTTAAAGGAAAGTCCAGGAAGTGTTGGGAGTGAAGGTATACAGACATGGAGTAAGAGGGAAGTAAGTAGGGGAAGGAGAGAAGACATAAGAAGACGAACGTACAAAAGTGTAATATAAAGTAGCGCAAGGAAGAGAAGAGACAGGGAAAGGAATAAAGAAAATTAATGAGCAAAGGGAAGAGAGCGAACGCTATAAAGAACAAAATTAAAAATGCCAGCGCAGCCGCCGAGATCGCTAAGATAGTAGTGCCGTAGCGATCTCGGACCGAAGGGTCGCGGGTTTGAGTCCCGCCTCGGGCATGGCTGTATGTGTTCCTTTCACCCCCCCCCCTATCATCACTATATCGTTTCATCCTCGTAGTCACCATAACGTTAAAATTCAATAGCATTCGCTAATGACCTAGAAGTTGATGCGACCTTAAATAACTAAAAACGATATTAGGCGAAGAAATGGGAGACTAAGATCTAACCGACGAAGGAGCAAATGGGCAAAGAGGTGAGTGAGTGAAGCGACGAAAGGGCGATGCGAGGAAGCGGAAAGCGACGGACGAAACGCCAAAGGGACAAAGTATTCAAATGAAGAAATGGCTCAGTGAAAGAGAGAGAAATAAATCTAGCAGCGATTGATCGGTTAGTGGTTCCGGGCACGCCAACGGCTAATGCCATTATTCCCATAATTGCAGTGCATGTTTTGCTCTGGATGTGGCGTCCACCGAATCCGGCCTAGCTATGTAGTGGAAACTTCTACCATCGTTGGGACTCAAGCCTAGGACCTCCTGTCAAAGGCAGAGATGGCTCAGTGCATCAACCTGATGTCACTGCAGTCCCTCTGACCGGGAGGTCCTAGGTTCCACTCCCGCCGGCCATTTTCGACACTAGCTTGTCAGCTAGGTCGAATTCAGTCGCTGTCTGGAGGAGAATTCAGCGGCCGGCTGCTCTGATCGGTAGTTTTCCGTGGTTTCTCCGATTAACAACAGGTGAATGTCGGGGCAGTACCCTAACAAACGTGCCACGGACCGCGCGCGATCTTTCCTTCCACTTCCTTGTCCTCTCCTCTCCCTCTTACACACACACTTACACTAACATGCACTACACTACCACACATGCCGGGAGACCGGTCGGGAGCTGAGAGCTTGTCCCGGCTGGGGCGGTGCCCCGCTGGTGTGAGATATCTGTTTGAGGGGAAAAGCCCGCTAGTCGACGGTAGGTCGGCGCCAGCCCGCCATGGAGCGGGGAAAAAGATCATCGCCATCTCCAGAGAAAAACACGGACTACACTTACGGGAGTAATGACCTAATTCGTTGACGCGCCCGGAAACACGAATCAATCAATCCTGTCAGAGGCATCGCAGTGACCTCGGTTGATGCCCTGACACAACTCTCCCGGTCGTAGGAGCGAAATCAACAGAAACCGCACAACGTGAAGTTTGTTGAGGGCGCAGCGTCTAAGGGCCTCGTGGCAGCGTGGCTGGCGGGCGGGCGGGCGTGGATCGATGGCGGGTCCGTTCGCAGCTCCTCCCGAGGCCTCCTGGGCGCTCCGCCCTCGCTTTGAGGACGCCGTGCGGTCTGCGCGGCTCCCCACACGCTTCTCCCACGCGCCATGCCCCGCCCCGCCCCGCCCCGACCTCTCGCGTTCCACGTGCCGCGCCGCGCCGCGCCCGCCTCGCACGCCCCCCCCCCCCGCCGACCGCAACGCCTGCGGTTGGCAACCCCAAACACTCCAGTGGGTTTGGTGATGAACAGAGCGCAATTGGCTCAGCTTTTTATGGAACATATACTGTGATAAAATAATGAATAATGATTAATTTTACCTTTAATTTACTATGCTCAGTTCTTTGGGATCTATATGTTGACCCACCTGCACGCTTACCTGCAGGCTGGTTGTCACTGGATTGCCCTCTATACAGAGAAGCCTGGAAGTCTGAAATTGTTTATGTCCCGAAGGAATTACACACAACGTGGCACAACAATAATTTTGTTTATTAAGAATGGAATTTGAGATTAAAAATATAAAAATTCTCTTGCTTAATTTCATGCATTAAGTTCACTGTACCAAATTGTCTGGCGTTGTGAAACGATGGCCCCGCAGTTCGTAGCCCCTTGACTTCCGTCTGAATCCGTCTGCTTCTTTCTTGCTGCTCACTTCTTGCACACTTGTTCCACAATTTGTCCTCCCTATTCGCGTCGATGTCCAACTTTAATAATTCAGGTTACATACGCGCCCGCTACCACCAGGATGCCAGTCAACCACCAACTCTCCCTCGTCCAGGGCCCCCTTCTCGCGCGTCAACAACCTTCGTTACCTAGTAACCGCGACCGTCCAGATTGAAGCGCGGCGTTTGTTTTGTAATATTTTTGTATATTACAGCTCCGTCCGTCCAGATTAACGCGCGGCGTTTGTTCTGTAATATTTTGTACATTACAATACTGAAACGCCCCCGTAATTTGTCGTGTGTGGAATCTTCCGCCACGTTTCATCTATTTTTAAAATTCAGCTTCAAAAGATATTACACGTAACCAGTTTCCGGATTTATAAATAATTTGGTCGCCAGGAAATGGTTACAGTTAAATACCTGATTATTTATTATCAATTCTCATAAATCAAAATCCTGCTAGCTCGGTCGATTGGGTTCTTATAAAATAATTGTTGCCTCTTAGACCGCAACCAGTTACTCAAACTGCCATTCTTACGAAGTGGTGAGGAATCTGTAATATCTACTCTAGGATTGCACGTAATGGAAAATGAGAATCAGCTTTCTTTCAACTGTGAATTATTGTTTATTAAGCACGCAAGATAAATTATAAAGGATTGTTACAAATTAGAATTAGGCCATGACCATCTTTTTGTTATTGCAGTAACAGCGTTGTAGAACCTTTATCCGTTCTTCTTCTTCGCGGGCACGACGCTTCACGTTTGACGTCGCCACGTAGAATCAACTTGTATTGTTTACGTTTCTACGGTACCACCTGCGTACCTGCACCATAGAAACCCAAGTTTTTTGGTGATATTTACAATATTTCGTCCTTTATTTACTTAAATAAATGTCATGTATGGTATGTCATAATACATATAACAATTTTTATATTACTTTCTCGCCCTTACAAAGGTACTTCGTAAGAAGAGAAAGTTATGTAAACGTGCGACCGAAAACGGCGAATTTTCGGTGAATTCACTACTCCGCTATGGTGACCGTCTGACTCGGCCCTTTGCCAATGTTTGACGAAACATTTCATTTTGTGGGCTATGATATGCTTGTCTGATGATGGGGACAACCTATCCCCGAAACGTGTTGGAAATCATGTTGAAACATTAGAAATAAAGATAGTCATGCAACAAATCGTCTGTCTATAAAATTATTTGCACTCCTCATCTTCAAGAATGTTTAGAATATTTATAAAAGACAGGCTGTTATCAACTTTTCGGGGTAATTGCAAATATTGAATAGCGAGATTATAACCCTGCTGTTGCATGTCATCGGCAATGTTGTAATCTGTGAGAGCCGTTAGTAGTGATGTCGTGAGCAGAATGAGATTAACACAAACAAATATTAGCATTTTTCAGTCGAAATCATAAGTGGTACATTGTTTTTGGTATTTTTACGAGTTTACGGGTATCTAACGGAACTACTAATAGCTCTCACATCTCTAGAGGTTGGATTATTTTTTAATTTCTAAAGATGTGCAGTGGAAATTAGTAATATAGATAGATAATAAAGAAAATAAAAAATTGATTTTTTTATTCAGTCTTGCTCTTCAGAAGATGACTAAATAAAACAATCACTACTGGACTAGAAATAACGTTATATATTAATTTGTAGACTGAAGTCAGGGGGTGCTCCTTCTGTAGAAACATTCCTGTCTTTTTTTCCACTCTTCCAGAAACCTGTTTTTCTTCGTAACGACATCCCAGAAGTACGCCCTCCCCTTCTACTCTTCATCCCTCGTTTGATATGTTCACAATTTCTAATATTCAGCTCCAGTTGTCTTTGCAATTATTTCCAATCCATATTATTAATTTCCAATGCGTGCAGAAATTGAAAGAAAACTATACAGGCTTCGGCCATGTGAGATGTATCTGTGGTTTCTTAAGGTACCCAGAAACTCGGATAATATTAAAAATCAATGAGACAGTTTCGATTATGACTGACATGCTAATATTTGATTACATTTTTCTGTCTATCCACATGCTT
Organism: Acheta domesticus; assembly: GCA_031308135.1. NCBI lineage: Eukaryota > Metazoa > Arthropoda > Insecta > Orthoptera > Gryllidae > Acheta > Acheta domesticus. The sequence continues at coordinate 213,587,484 of JAHLJT010004567.1, forward strand.
CGGGTTCTTCTATACACACAATCAGCGCTTTCGTCACAGCAAGCGTCATGCGTCAGTATGGAGAAAAAGGGCGAAAGCCATTAAATATTTGCTGTTCATTTGTTGCGTCATAGAATTGAAATTTTTTAAATTTGTGGTAAGTAAAGAGCTGTTGTATTATGTATCAATATATACTTTACTACGTTATTGCAGAATTCGTGAAGGCAGTGTTTGTTGGGATGTGGTAATGCAATGTGGAATGTGGGGCTATAATTGATTGAAGTGTTATACTAGAGTATTTATTTATTGCTCTTGTGCAGTATGCCTACTACTTCTTGCTAAAACATTACGTGAGGGTTTGTCCAGCAGCATTTTTGTTGTTGCAGGCCACTACAACATTTCGACACTACGAATACATTTCGATACTTGGCAAATGTATTTTCGATTAGCACGAAAATATTATGCACGCTGTAAATCGAAATAAAACATCGGAAAAGAAAAAAAGAGAACACAAGTGTAATTCAAAGAAATGGGACCATATTTGATTTCACTGCATTTCATGAAATGCGGTATCGGTGCAACCACGCCAATATAATCTAGGGCCAATCCACTTTAAGTGGTCCAGAATTTAATAAATTGGTCGCTCGACCATCTCGAAACAAATTCGTATTTTGTATATAAATTTCCCTACGATTTGGATGTTCAAATACATCTTTAACATTTTTTCATTGTACCTGGTTAACAAATGGCGGCGTTTTTTGTTTTACGCCGTGTGCCATTTTTCGCGCTTGCAGACATTTACTATTTTCCAAATAACTGAGTTCTGGGTGGTTCTAGCATTCTAGGATAAAAAGCATTCGATTCAATATACTCTGGCCTGCAAATCAAAGTATCTTTAATCTATTTTCAATGTTTTGTTTTGGGAAATATTTGCAACCAAATCTATGGAACGTGAATGAACGAAATTCGATTTTCAGAGCTATTTCTGAAAGAGGGAATAGAATCACGGCCTTATTTTTTCTGTGCACTTACACGTAACAGTATAGTTCCTTTTTGTAAAATATCATTGGTATATACTTGATACCACTTGAAAATTACATCCTCTTGAAAAGAGGAATTTTGAATTTTTCAAAATTTTAAGCTGTAATATCTCTGCTGGTGGACCAGATAAACATCTGAAAATTGCACACATGATAGACCGCTATCATACCAAACTTCAGTAAAAAATTCAACTTTTAAATTTAATTCTAAGTATTTTTTTTAATTGAAAACTTACGAAAAAAAGGCTTCATTTCCACATTGAGGATACGTTGTGTCAAGTAGTAATCATTTAATTTTGAAGCAATTTTCAACAAAATTATACATTGATTTAAAATATTTATACTTTATTATTAATGATCATAAAAGTACCCTAATACTATTTTCGTATATAATTTTCGAACTAAAGTACTTGACAACTTGATATCTACGTATGTTATTGAAAATGGTCATCTTCATTTTAAAAGCTGAATTGGCTAAAACAAAAAGTGGTCTATGTTTCTTGAACGAAATTTGCTGGACCTTTGGCGTAGACCGAGGACGCCTCGCCATAGTAGACCGGTTGAACTCATCTTCTACGATTAGTTCCTTGTTGCTGTGAGATCTCAGCAATTCTCGCTCCCTAGGAGAACAATTTGAATCGAATGCATCTTTTCTAAGCGATAAAAATACAAAGTTGCCAAATCCCTCTCACTATTTGTATTTTATCACTCATCAGTGAGTGATAAAATACAAATAGTCAATTCTGAGCCAATATTTTGATTTTAGGAGAATGAGACAATTTTCATCTTAATGCAATATTTTTTTTCTGAAAACATCGAAAAATTGATATTGAATCTATTATTAGTATAAAGAGAGAAGAAATGTAACTGTATTCTGATGAAAACAATTGTTACATTAAACCATGTTTTTGATGTAAATATATATTTTTATTTCTTCTACCTCTTAATCATTACTTAAAAGTGCATAATCACGATGTTCAAAAAAATACCTCAAAAGTTTATTAAAAACCTATAGAATTTTAAAAAGTTATTAACATTCAAATATCCATGATTTTAGAAACATTAGATAATATAGATCACCATTGGTAAAAAAATACAATTAATAATAATTTTGCGTAGAATAAGTTCTCTGAAATTTGCATTTCATTTTCTCGCTTACGAACTGTGGGCTGATGGAGCATTGTATTGTCAGGTGCGGAGATAATGATTCATTTACTGCGACAGCACAAAAATAATTACCTGGAATTGTTTGCGAAATGTGACAGAAAATAACTCACTCAATTAAAAAAAATGTATAGCGAACATTGTTATCGTCTCTTATTATTTTTCCTCACAATTTGTTAGCAATGAACATGTTTGTGGATTCCGTACTTCGAACGTAGGTAAAATGTATTGTCATCACATTTACGAGCAAGTAATTATGAACCTGCGGGCGAAGCTAAATAAAGGATCATTGTTCGTGTAGTTTTAATTATCCTGGTTTTTGTGACAGAGTTGAGTCCCCGTAAGCTGGTATGCTAACATCCGCGACAAATGAGCTCCTTATATTAAGGAGCAATTACTCCGTGGGTGTGTTCTCTTCTCATTAAGAGCTAATATCAAGAGCAAGCGCTTTGGGATTTGCAGCTGTAATCTGCGGGTGCGCAGCTGCTCAGACTCGGTTTAATCCACGCCCAAGGCTGTTTGCGCCTGGGGGATTTTTGGATGCTCAAGGAACACCTCTGTATAACTGCGTGCACTCGTAAGTTTCATGCAACAATGAAAAAATTGTTGAGGTCTTTTTTATATTAAGTGACATTCACTCGTCAGGATTTTAAGAGATCGTTGATGAACAACAAAAGTGACTGAAATATAATGAAGAAATGTCTTTAGCAAATAATGTATTTTACTAGAAAAAAACATTAAGATAGTTCACAACTAGTGGTACTACCAAAGCACATACTTTCTCGCACTGTTTCTACATCGTTCTAAATGCTATTACACAACTACATAAACCAGCAAAAATGTTTTCTCCCACCAAATTCTTTTCCCGTTCCGCGACCCGAACTCAGTTCCTCAGAGCCAACGTGCCGGCACTCATACCACTATGACAAACAAGTGCAGTATGGGTCGAACTCGAGCAGAGGCATAAAAGGGTACATGGCCAATTCGTGTACAAAATAATTTGGAACAAAGTAAAAAAATTTCAGCATAGATATATTTTTTGCTTTCTCATTGAAATTCAACTTCAACTAGTGACGCTACCAAAGCACATTGCATTGTTTTCTAAATGCCCCGCAATATTATACTTGTACATAAAACAGCAAAAGTGTTTTCAACAAAGAAAGAGTGGAATTTATTTATTTATTTATTTATTTGTCAAAAAAACAGTAAAAACTGTATATCACGTGTGGGGAAAGAAATTTATCTGTGGATGAATCCTGTTGAAAAATATAGAAAATAATTCTCCAACCAGAATCCACGTTTTGTGGATACTTGATACCTAAATATCGAATGACGGAGAAACGTGTCTCTCAGTTTGTCTGTCCGTCTGTGGTCAATGCTAGCGCCCAAAACGTACACCAAATTTTCTTTAAAATTGTTATTTCCCGACCAATGAATTAACTCGAAGCTTTGGGAGTTTCAAACCGATATTTTTATTTTTTGGGTACTTTACATGAATCCCTAAAAACATTTTCAAACTTTTCTCAAAAAGACAACAAATTTGTTGATCAAACTTTGTTCGCGGATAGCGTAAAGGATGCGTATGAAAATGAAGCAGGTCTCATGTTCATTGAAATTCCAGATTGTTCGAAAATTACAAAAGTGAAAAATTTGAAAACTAAAAAGTTTTCTGTTGAAAAGTGTTTCAAGTTTCGCACTTACACTAACGCTTAAACGCTATGTTCTTTAAAACATCTCCAAATTACTCCACGAAAATTTTCGTGTAGGACGAAGTTTTACTACTTTGGGCGGCGATAGTTGGCAGCTTGCGAAAGAATTCGGCAAGACCGAAAGGCTAGCCCAAACCAAATAAATTAGAAAACTAATTATTACGAGAAAGACTGTGCCATTTTGAAGCACCACATATTGATTGATTTACATTGATTTCCTTTGCTGTCTAAACTTGGATGAAATGTTCCCACAAATTCTTCTTTATTCATGTTTTGTAAAATTGTAAAAAAACCCGTTAAACCGATGGTTCAAAGGAAGTAGATGTAGATTAGAATATAATACATTGCATTTGCGCGAATGCTGAGTCTATCTTTTAATGAAAAATCTTGGGTTAGGTTCCTGGATATCGAAAAACTGTTTAAAAAAGAAAGAAAAAATGATAAACAATTGTAGTAGAACTGAGTAGGCACTAGTACAAACAAAATTCATAGTTAAAGTCCCAAACAGAAGAATTAAAACAATATTGGAAACTTACTTCAAAGTTGAAAGTGATTAGATATAGGATTTGGTTATTTTTTGGTTCATCGCCCTACACATTCAAATATCCAAATACGGAAGAGTTGCTGCTATTTCTCTCCAGGACGTAGTTTCGTTTCCATTAGTTCATCATTACGTTCGAAGGGGTTTTCTTTGATGATTATTTCCCGAAGCTACTCTTCAGTGAAATCATTGCAATGACAGATGCACAGATCTTGAATGACTTTTCTGTTTGTGTGGCCAAAACCCTTACCTCCAACTTGACGCAACAAAATTGAATTTTACAATTTTGTTTTTCAATTAATGTAAATTGGCATTTCAAATTTGAGAACGCGATACTTTCAGCTCCGGTGTCTGTCAAGTTTCCCAGTTCGATTCCCAAATGACGCTGATAAAGGAAATGAAATGTGGTAGCTTAAATGAAAATGTACGACTGAAAGACGCACTCGCGAATGAAGTCGCGATTGTTAAAACTGGTAGAATTTCTCTAATAGCGAATGTTCGGAACTCGCGAATGTCGCGGATGTCGAGGGATTACTGTATAGTAAAATGCACATATTAATATGGCTTAGGTCCGATCTCCACGGTTAACTATGAATTTTTGAAAATTGCAAAAGTTTTAATTTTTTTCGGGCTCTTCCTGCTACTACAAAATTAAAGATAGAGATTTCTTTCTCCATTTTCTCCATAGTTGAATTCTTTCATTGAGATCATGTACATTTTTTTGAAATTTTTAGTAGTTTTCGCGCAATATTGTGTGTGAGCAATTTCAAAAAATTACAAAAATAAGATTTTCTCAAAAACGGCTACAATTTTTTTAAAACTTTTGATAGGGATAGTAGTAAATGTACACTATGAGATGACATAAACGTCATATTGCTCTATACCTTTGTTTTTTCAAAAAAATACAAAACATTAATTGTTTTGACTTGTCTCTCACGTCTTTATTATTTACATTAGCGGCGATTTGTTCACATTATTATATTTATGAGTAAATGTGCATTAAATAATTTCATATAAAATTTTCTAGTGAATTCAACCGTTTTCTGTGAAAACTAACTCAAAATTCCGCATTTTCGGAAACGCTCAAACGCCACTTTCTCATAAATGTCTTCAATTTTTTTCTTCAAACTTTTGGAACGGATAGTGCTAATTGCACTCTTTAATGTGATGTAAAGTTCATTTTACTTTGTTTTTTCAAAAATTACGCCAATGTAATTTTTTCGAAAGATCTCTCAGATCTATATTATGCATATTACCAGCAATTTGTACTCACTGTTGTATTTTTGAGTGTAAGTGCTTCAAATGATTTCAAATGAAGTTTTTCGAAACCTCAAAAGTTATCTGTGGAAAAGAACTTTAAATTTCGTCTTTTTAGTTGCATTTAAACGCCTTTTTCGTGAAAGTGGTTCGAAATTTTTCATAGAAAATTACCGACGAGGATACGACCAGGAATAGGAAGAGGTTTTACTGTTCTTTAATATTTTAAAAATAATATTTCCGTTCTATTAAGAAAATATCCAAAAAATGCACTTTGGGTGGCGATAGATGGCAGATGGCGAGTCCGAATAGCTAGCCGAGACGCAAGGAAATAGAAAACTAATATGGGGAAGTCTGTGCCATTCTATTGCACCACTAGTGCCATTCTATTGCAAAACAGAGGTGTCTAAGGGGTTAAGGGGTGTCTGTGTCATCTGGAGGTGATTCTAGGCGTTGCAAGACTAGTAGGAAATTGCACTTAGATATTTTACAACAAACTGCGTCCTGCTTATCAAGTGTACTTTAATTTAGTGGTTCTTTTTCCACACGAAAATAAGAAACAATACATGAAATTGAATTAAAAGCAGAAAATAAATATTTTTTCCATTAATTAGTGCAATGAAATGTGTACCAACACTGTAAATGAAGTGCTTCCCTACACTTCTGGCAGGTGATCCTTGTGCGTTTGTGACAGAGAATACATCTTCTCTGAGAGCAACCAGTCTAATGTGGTTGATGCCTTGTCGCGCACATGTCGCGAATCACTTTTGTAATTGGCGCGCAAGCGTCCAGACAGCGCTCTGTCGGGGGTCGCCGGCGGCAGCTGCAAGCTGTGGACAAGGCCTAATAGGCTCGAGCCGTGAGAGCGAGTCACCTCCTACCAGCGGCCCTTTATATGGAGCCAGCCGGCACCCCGAAAGCAGTCTTGAGTTGAGTTCAGAATCAGCAGTCGGGAGTCTAGCGTCGGGAGTCTAGCGTCGGGAGTCTAGCGTCGGGAGTCTAGCGTCGGGAGTCTAGCGTCGGGAGTCTAGCGTCGGGAGTCTAGCGTCGGGAGTCTAGCGTCGGGAGTCTAGCGTCGGGAGTCTAGCGTCGGGAGTCTACCGTCGGGAGTCTACCGTCGGGAGTCTTCCGTCGGGAGTCTACCGTCGGGAGTCTAGCGTCGGGAGTCTACCGTCGGGAGTCTTCCGTCGGGAGTCTTCCGTCGGGAGTCTTCCGTCGGGAGTCTAGCGTCGGGAGTCTACCGTCGGGAGTCTACCGTCGGGAGTCTTCCGTCGGGAGTCTTCCGTCGGGAGTCTTCCGTCGGGAGTCTAGCGTCGGGAGTCTACCGTCGGGAGTCTACCGTCGGGAGTCTTCCGTCGGGAGTCTTCCGTCGGGAGTCTAGCGTCGGGAGTCTAGCGTCGGGAGTCTAGCGTCGGGAGTCTAGCGTCGGGAGTCTACCGTCGGGAGGCGACGGTCCACAGTCAGCATTCAGCGGGGCACGTCATGGAGCCGGTCGTGGAGATGTTGGGGACTGGAGATTTGGCGGCTAGTGGTGGTTACCACCCGTCTGTCGGATGCCGTAGGAAGACTGCTCAAGGAGAGGCTACTCCCTAGCCCTGTAATGGCTGGCAGCTTTGTACATAAGGAATCAATAAATTATTGTGAAGTGAGCGTGCAGACTTTCATTTGTGGACATAACAGTCTACATCAGAATTACTTGTTACTTCCGATTGCACTCGACGGGTCGCAGGCAACGGGCGATATCTGAAGCGCATTTCCATTTCGTGCCCAATTAAACTTGGACAATCACCCTGCGAAAGTTGCATTACGTGAATTCTGGGACATTTTGACCGTGCTTCTCTACAAGCCAAGAATTATTCTTACTTTGGGTCCAAAGGAAGTTATTAATTTTTGGTATCCTCATCATTATCTTTGCCGGATTTGAGATGAAAAAAGATTTCATTTTCAACTCTCTGTTTTTGAAATTAAACTGTGTTTTTCTTCGTGTTACATTTCCAGCTCGTATAGTCAGATTTCATTGCTGTTTTCATAAAACATTTGATTGATAAGAAACTTTTTCTACGCCGGAACAATCTTTCATGAACTGTGAACTTAAACATCTGAGTTTAGAAATCAGCCGGGCAGATGATTCATTTCCCATTCAGTTTCGTCACCACTTTCTTCATTTGTGACTAGAGCAACATCAGGAGGTAACAAAAGAGAATTATTGTCTTTGTCATGTGTTCATCTATTGTTTCAAAAATCTCTTGTACTTCTAGATCGCAAACGACAAAAAATAAAATGCATAAGAACGCGTGAAACCCGAGATCATGCCATAGCATACAATAATTAATTATCAAATGACTTATTTGCAGTTTTATAATTGCAGTACCAAGTTATTATTCATTTCTACATCCCTTACCTTCCAATATCGCGAGGAACGAGCAGAAGTGCACGATGCGCAAAAATTACTACAAGCCATCTTGAATAAATAAAACCAAAAATTCCCTAATAGCAGTAGTACAAATATTCCAGTTCAGTACCGACAAGAAAGATCGAACCACGAATTTGGTGACACCAACTCACTCAAATTCGTAAACGACTATTAATAAAAATTGATAAAAGATGCGTCACCTGTAGGTGACACCGGGAAACCCCCAAGGTAAGTTATAAAACAGTTTGCAAGAATGTGGTAATAACATTTCGTGAGTTCATTGTAAAGCAGAGAATATTTCAAAAACATTAAATTCACTACATTCTGATACTACAGTTTCGTTATTTAGAACTCTCTAAATAACTTTATTGCGATAGTCTTCCCAGACAAACACTTATAAAATTCAAATAATGCAAAACAATTTTTTAAGATTATCCACTCACGCCCCATGCTTCATTTCAAATGATCAACAACACAGAGAATTACATTTACCAACCATCAGTCATCACATCGCTCATCTCTCCAACAATTTCTACTCAAATATATCCTCAATAAATCAAATAGCCCACTTCAACCTGCCAATACTCAATGAATTTCCGACCCGAATCCGTAATAGACATCCTCTGCATACCTGCCTCAATATATTTTCAGATGTAAGCTAAGCGTAGGTGCTCAATGAGTATCCTTACCCAATTATGTAGTTAGATTAGAATTAGTTTTATGTTAGGTTAACTCTAAGTTAGAACAATTACATGTGAACAGTAGTAATACTGAACCATGTACTCTATCATTCAAATAAAAAAATAAAATTTAAAATAAATTGCGATAGTGGATCTCTTGAAACGAAGGTTGAGGGAACACTGTTGTCTCGATTCTCCTGCTTTCTAAGAATTTTGTGGAGGTATAGTTCTGTCTTAACATTAGGCTTACCATTATAGGCTTATCATTCGTTATCCAAATGATAATGCAAATTATTGTTTTTGTGGTGGAATAGGTTAAACATTGCTATGCAGGATGTTATTTACAATTGTCAGTAAAACTAATTAAATGTAAATTGTCTTCAACCAGAACAATATTGATACACATTCAATAAAGCTTTAAATGCATCCATCTAAGCTTTAAATGTGTGGAACCTATTTCAATAGTAATTGGTTTTTGTATGCATTTGCGGAGTGAATTACGAGGCATAAAATATTAGCAACATCTCTGAATCTATTACGCTGCTTTGAATCACTATTAGGGTATACATATAATGTCCTACTAGGAAATTAAAATGTCATTTCAATTAGGAATAGAAATGATATACCGAATTTCTCAAATTCCATTATATTTGTTTTCTGTTGTTTTTACTTTCTCGCCTTACGAATTCTTCTTACAAATTCTTCGTAAGAACAGAAAGAAATGTAATCGCGCCCCAGAAAACGGCGAATTTTCTCCAGAAAAATTCTTATAGCCGGGCTTTGGTAACGAAAAAGTGGATAAATTCTATTGATAAATTTAGACAGAAGATCCTGTATTTCGGGGTGTAGTCAGAATTCACGTTTTGTTAGTTCCTAATACTGACTTTGATAGTCTCTGAGCTAAAGTCAGTAGGTTGCTCCATTCATCTTGACATTACAAAATTATACATTTTCTTCAAATCTATTTCATAATAGAAATGACAATAATAGTCCTCTAGGTCGAAATATAATACGTGACATTCCCCTTTTGGCCTTTTCGTTCTGTTTAAAAGAGAAGAAGAGAATCCCGGCTTTCTTCGACTCCGTTTCATTTTCTTCTTCCGCTATTAAAATTGAACACAAAACGATTGATTAACATTATTGTGCAGTAGTGCACAATCCAAGATTCGTAACAAGGTGCCAAATTGACTCCGCAACTGTCCAAAGTGTTCTGTCCCCTCACGTCCGCCAGACCCGTCCCAATCTAGTGCGTGCAACACTTACTAAAACTGCCGTTCGTCCATTCCAATCCAATGTGCGCCTATCTTTAGTCGGATACATCATTCATTGTTATAATCCGAATATTACATTTCCTGTACAGATGAAACAAAGTATATGCTGTTTTTCTACAGGCCTGTTAGTAGTTTCCTTGTCATTGTGACCGCGACTTCTTTCATATCAGGTTGAATTACGGGAATGGCGACGCCGAGACACGGCAATTTGAATTTCATAGAACGTCTTCTCATTGTTTACGCGATAATGTTTATCGCTGTGTGAAACGAGTTTTGTATTGTCGAATTTGTGTTGACTTATTAGCTTTACACGAATTACTTTTCGCAACTTATGTGCTACGAATGGAAATGAGTTTTACAAGTCATGGATGAGATGTGTTAATATGGATAGAAATTGCTGTTATTATTATATAACCTAGCCATTACCAATGCGGGAAAGTTGTGTGCGTGGTGTTATAGCACAACTAGTTTTTTCTTGAAATACTTTTGTGAAATACATACAAAAGTAACAAAGTAATGAGGTTGAAAAAGATCCAACAAAAAGATTTCGGACAGTAAAATTTATAATAACAGTTTACATTAAAAACATGTTTTTCGGACAGTCAAATTTATTGTTTTTCGGACAGTCAAAATTTGACTGTCCAAACTTTTTTTGTTGGATCTTTTTGAACTTTTAAACACAACTAATTTTATTTACAGTATCTGCAATAGCGAACTTCATTGCCACGACAGTTCCAAAGCTCACTCCGGATGAAGAGGCTCAGAGCAACAACTGATATCACTGCATCGCCTCTGACCGGGAAGTCCCATAGTTCGAGTCCCCACGGTGGCAGGATTTTCGACTCTAGCTAGATAATTAAGCTTAATTCAGCTGCTCTCTGGAGGATAAAAGTTGCAGACGGATGTTCTGTTAGATAGATTTCCGTGGTTTCTCCGGTAAATACCAAGCGATTGCGGTAGCAGTACCGCTATAAAGGGGCCATAGTTTGGGCGCGGCATTTCCTTCTTCATCCTGATCCTGTCGTTTCCCGTTACTTACACATCACACACTTGCAAGCACTTCATTGCTTTTTGAAAGTACAGTCGGGAGCTTAGAAATTGTGCCCTGCTGGTGGGAGATATCTGGATGGGGGAAACCCCACAAGCCAACGTGTCCGGTCTCACCAGTCAGCGGAGGGAGAAAATTTCTACCACCCGTGATTTAATGTGCACTACAGTACCACTAACGGGACTAATGACAGCAGTTAACGAGTCCGGAACACCGAAATACTTAATCAATCGAAGCTAAAAACCTTGGAATTCCGTTTATTTCAGATATCAAACGACAACGATGCAAATTAATATTGTTTTAAATATATATATATATATATATATATATATATATATATATATATATATATATATATATATATATATGGTACGAAAATTCTTATGGCGCCACAATATTACTAGCCGAAATTTACTGAGACGAACCGAAGTCCGGTCGTCCCATGAGGAATTCATGCTGTGACCGCACGCAATGAGGACCAACGCGATTTTGAAAACCGCGCGCCGTCAACGTCAGAGAGTGACGCAGGCGACGGTTGATTTCAAAACCCGCGACCAGAACGACGTTTGCTAATGATGTGAGAGCAGATAAGCCCCAAACTAGCCATTGGCCGGTGCAGGTCACGCCGGGGGAGGGAAAGGGCATCCTGAAAATCTGCGGGGAGAAACATTCTTGTAAAAATTTCCAACGGAGCAAGACTTTCGAAAGTGCGTGGAAGTGAAGTTACGCGAGTAGAATTTCAAGAGAGTCTGAGATTCTTCAGTGAGCTACTAATCGAAGTTCGTATATGAGGAAAATTCCGGCCAGGAGCAAAATCGGACTGTGAGACTGAAGTTGTGCCCGACAGGGAATTTATATAGTCCCCGAGGCATCGAAAGCGTGGAAGCAGACGCCCCACGCCGCTTCCTCTTTGTCGACCAGGCTGCCGAGAACGAGTCGCCCGCCACCGGAAAACCTCCAAAATGGATATCAGCTCCAAAGAATAACGACATCCAAATTCCTGGAATTCACAAACAATCTGCACGTGTGTGAAAAAAAAAGACCTGATTCGCATCCGAGAAGCTGGACCGATAAACACGGAAACCTGCGAGGAGGAGGGACACTGCGGAGAAACTCGACGTTCGCATTGCGAGGTCGCCGCCGGCGCCGCTGCTACCCTGCGAACGCGCGGAGCCCAGCCCTTCGCTCGGCCGTGAAATCGGAGAGGTCATCATCCCCGCCCAGCCCCGACTGCTAGTCTGCGAGCCGACGCCCGCCGGAGCGCAAGAGGGAAGGTCACTAGAGGTATTACACCGCCCTGTGGAGAACGAGCGTGAGTACCCGTGAAATTCAATAAATTGATGAAAAGGTAGAACATTCTGATAAACTCAGGAGAGACTATTATGAACAATCCTAGTTTGCAGATATCTTTTGTTTCAAAGTGGTTTTTGTAAATTCAATTTAATGTGGAAGGCGCTGCTAGCCGACCACAAAGCAGAGTAACAATTAATGTTAAAGGAAACAGTGCGAAATCTAAATGTTTAAAAAGGGTAAACGTGAGGTTAGAGCGCTGAATGTTCTAATGTATTATTCAGGTAGTTCCAGCTGGAAGCAATATTTACGTAATTAATTCGTGCATTGATAAGAGTGATAATCGCGTCAGGTATTGAACGCGTATCACTAAAGTCATTTCTAGGAAGTAGAACGGATACAAACTTGTTTCCTAGGAAGTATTTGCATGTATTGTGTAACGCCAGAACGAGGCAAAGCAGTGGTTTGCCCGCTGTAACTTGGTAAATGGTGTATGATTTATTTTGGTTAATGAATGAATTTTCAAATCACTTGTGAATCGTGTGATTCCCCCTATCACTAACCAAGTAGGATTTCCTGGAGGGAGAATACCTTAGATAATTAATAAACAACCGGCAGGGCCTGGTGACGGAGCGGCGACAGAAGAGCTGCACGGTACCGGTGACACCCACGCCAGAAAGACTTCTCGTGGGGTATAAACGCCCTGACCCTACATAGGTTGATTGACGCCGGCGCGTCGCACAGAGACGACGTGTTCCGTCGCATTACATTCTATGAATATGTTTGTAAGGAAGTTTTCTCATGAATATTATAAATATATTTACTCTGAGTTTTCTCAATTAACGTGTGTATTTCTCAATCTTCGTCGCTAGTACGGAAGCTGCTTCGAAGAACCATTAGAATACGAGAGCCATGTGCTGCTTTAAAGTTCTTCATTAAATGGAGGGCAAGACTAATGAAGTCTCGGAAGTAATAATTACATGCGCACGTGCACCTCCAAGCTTGTTTACACTCATGTGGTTCGTAAATACACCTCTTGTATGGCATATCTCAGTGTTGCGTTTGCTTTGAGAAGTTCCACTATAGTTATACAAAATGATTTGTATTTAGAAGACAACGATCTCATAGTTTTTCTATGATATTTAAAGTAGTTAGACTACTGCAGCCCTAATGCAGCACTAATGAAGCCCACTATTAAACGTCATTAAAGTTCGGCTTTTATATGTTAAATGTTAAAATATGTTTTTATTCCTCTCGGGATTAAAATGGCACTTTAATCTGACCGGGATTAAAATAACCACAGTTTTGTGGTTATTTTAATTCCACCATCAACCTGCAAGCCACCAGCAACCCCCACTATCATTCCAATATCAGAAAGAAAGAGAGTTTGGACATACCGTAAGTCTAAGAAAATATATAAAAGTATATATAATTGAATAGATATAAGTTTAAATATATATAAATAATAAACTAACCTACAACAATAAACACTGATTGTCATAGGCTTCTTTAACGAGTCTGTAAAATTCAAGCTTCGTGAAAGTCTTAGTTTTTTTTGACTAGTAGCCGTTTCTATACCTCTTTAAAATCCAGTCAATTTACAAAACCTAAAAATATCAATAATAGTTGATGTGCTAAATACGTAGTGTCAATAATTTTTCCTAGAAAAATACTTACGTACTTACTAAAAGATATCCACATTTTCCTTGACATTGCTCTCACTATTGAAACGATGAAGACTTGTATGTTTTTGATTTATTGCTAAAATACGTAAGTACAATTTCTTCTGAAACGTTTCTTACTTTCCTGTCATTTCTCCATTTGCAGAAACATTTGTACTATTTTTATGTGGATACGCATATATTTTTCGGAGAATAATTTTGAAACGTCACATACAACTTCATTCATGACATCATTAGGAATTTGCATATCTTCATCTTCAAAGTCTAAACAATATGTGTCGTTTGATTCAAAACTTCCTCCTTTCTTCCATGTAGAATCAAATCAGTTGAAATCACAGCCACCTAAAAGTGATCCCCACAAGGATGCCCGCCGTCTACTGTACTGCTTGTAAATACAAATGCTCTGATAAATTTAGATGCAAGTGCAATGAAATATATTAGTACCTTTCCCTTCCACTTTTGTATTTTTGTTTTCTTTTTCCAAATATTTTTGTTGTTGGTGTTGTTGTAATTTTCAGGCATCTGAGACGCATGTCTTAGTTTATTAACCCGGCAGTAGGCGCGCGGGGTGCCTCAGTCACCCCAGCATTGTTTTGAGCTCATTGTACTTTTAGTTTTATTTATAATCTTGCGAGCTTCTCAATACCTTTCGAGGAAAGCTTTGTGCACATATCTCGACCCTTCTCTTTCAACTGCTTCCTGTCCATTCCTGGAAATTTCGTCGCAACGGCGATGGCGCGCTGCGTGGGAGCCACCGAGTCACCTCGCACAACTTTTGTTATCGCTTCCTGCCACGCTGAGCAATAGTTCACCTAAAGGAAGGGGGTCTCGTGGAGCTTCAATACTACTCCACAGAAGCCAATGATTCACAATTTCAGCTTTTACGATTTTTTAATTACAATTAATCACTTATCTTGCATTGAAACGTAAAATAATGGAGTAATTGAAAAACATTGTACTCGTACATATAAAACTTTATATGCATTATTTCGGGAATACTTACTTTTGCCGAATTTAAAATAATGTTAAACGTGTGTATATAATAGTAAATAATGTATTTTGAATTATGAAGTTGAATAGGCTGATGTACCGTGACCGCTGTTGCTTGGCCGCCGACTGAGTCGACAAATACAGAGGCCATGGTGGCTTACATCAACAATTTCACAAAAAATTACTGCGCCCAATGACGACTAGACGTTTTGACGCAAGGAAAATAGTACCCACCTCATTTTTGTTTAGCTTATGTTTTTTACTTTCCCGTATACGTACGTATACACGGAGTGATATACGTAGTATAGGGAAAGTTATGTAATGCTGCGCGAAAAAATGGCCAATTTTCGGCGGAAAAAAATTAATTGCCGGGCCGTGAAAACGAATAAGTGGATAAAACCAGTTGCTAAATTAAGAAAAAAAAATCCCCTAACACGTGGTGTGGTCAAAATACATGATTTGTTGCTTCTTTATACTTAAAAATCGATTGACGGCATTCCATCCGTCTGTCCGTCTCTCCGTCTGACCGTCTGTCCGTCTGTGGTCAACGCTAGCGCCTAAACCGTTCGGTCGATTTTCTTCAAAATTGATATTCCCCAGTCGATCTGATTCTAGTCGAAGCTTTGTGATTTTGAAAAAGATTCTTTAAAATTTGGGAGTACTTTATATGAAGCCCCCCGGGGATTTTCAACATTTTCTCAAAAACGGCTCCAAATTTTTTCTTTAAATTTCTTGTATGAATAGAGGAAAATACACGTTTTATCATGGCGTAGGTCCGATTTTCACGTACAGCTCTGAATTTTCGAAAATTGTGAAAGTTTGAATTTTTTTCGGCGTCTTTCTCCAACTACAAAATTGAAGATAGAGATTTTTTCTTCAAATAAAATTTGTTCTGCATATTCAGTTCTTTAATAAAGGTCATGTAAATGTTTTTCACAATTTTGGTAGTTTTCGTACAATATTGCGTGCAATATGTGCAATTTTAAAAAATTACAAAAACAAAATGTTCTCAAAAACGGCTACAAATTTTTTCTTTAAACTTTTGGTAGGGATAGTGGTAAATGTACTCTATCAATGACATAAAAGCCATTTTGGTCTATCGGTTGGTTTTTTTCAAAAATTACAAAACTGTAAATTTTTTTACTTGTCTCTCACGTCGTTAATATTTACATTATCGGCGATTTTTTTACATTATTATATTTACAAATATATATGCTTTAAATAATGTTAAGTAAAGTTTCTCGAAAACACTACCGTTTTCTGTGAAAAGTAGCTCAAATTTCGGCATTTTCAGAAATGCTCAAACGTCATTTTCTCGTATATGGCTGCAATTTTTTTCTTGAAACTTTTGTAACGGATAGTGCTAATTACACTCATTAGTATAGCGTGAAGTTAATTTTGAGTTTTTGTTGTTTTTTTTCAAAAATTATATAAATGTAAATTTTTTGAAAGATCTCTCACATCTTTAATATGCACATTATCCGCAATTTGTAAAGATGATTATATTTGTGAGTGTAAGTGCTTCAAATCACTTCAAATAAAGTATTTTGAAAACTCAAAAATGTTCTGTGAAAATGAGCTTCAAATTTCGCATTTTTAGTAGTGCTAAAACGCCATTTTCTCTTAAACGGCACATAATTTTTAAAAGAAAATTGCCATATACGGCTAGGTTTTTGTGTTCTTTAATATTCTAAAATTAATGTTTCTGTTCTACCAATAGGAAACCGAAAAATTAAGAAAATGATAGATAGTAGCTGGCAAGAAAGAGTATGTGGCAATTCCGAATAGCTAGCGAAGACCCAGGAAAATTGAAAACTAATACGGGAAAGTCTGTGCCATTCTGTTTCTGTTTTTTGACAAATAAATAAATAAAATAAATACGGTCATGCTTAATTTTTTCGAAGTACGAGTAGTTTTTCTTTAATTTTGTGACAAACGTAATAGGCCGCTGTAAATTTACTGCGCTTCGGACAGCTGGATGCGTCGTAAATTAGAATGTGCAATTTTGTATATTATTTCTTTCTTCGTTTCTTACATTCGAACTTTGTTATAGACTTACACATTAATATTTTAGAAATTGTTTATTTTGAAATATTTGAAATAAGTAAAAAGAATTAATAACTCTCAGAATAGCGACAATGCAGGGTCTGCAACAATGGAATTCACTTTGCGCTCGCGAATATCTGTGAATTAGTGTCATTGTTGTGACCTAATGGAGCTGTATGAAAAGGAGTTATAATTGTCTAATTTATGTTGATATTTGCAGGCAAATATTTAGTTTTGCACCAAATGCTGTACCATTTGTAGTGAGTAGAGAATTTGTTGCATGGTTTTAAAATACTCTTCCCTAATCATGGCCCAATGGAAGGCATTTCTATATTTCCAGGGTATCTGGCTTCTTTTTCCAATACAGGGTTACAAAACATTTGCATTCTATTTTTGTGAAGTTGTAGAATTCACATAGTTCTGACAACACTGCAATGGAAATAGTGAGTTCCAAGCGAAGATGTTAGTAGCGCATAAAGTGCAATATTACAGTACTACTTAGGTGTTTCCTCTAATACGGGAAAGTAAGTGCTGTTGTAGCACCACTAGTTTATTATATACTCATGAAATTATGACCAAATATTCATTGTATTTAATAAATATGCCTTATATTCGGGTTTGTTAGAAACTTAAATAACATTACAATTGGTACGCAACGAATTATCTTCCCTTAAGCACAATAAATATAGAAAAAAATTAAAAATTTATTTTCAGAGTCTTTGTTTGCCTTAACTCTTTCAAAAAATGTATTGTTTGTCTCTATAAAATTATTTCCTGTCAATCGATAAATTGTTACTTTTCAACAAATTAATCGTTTAATTGAAATTGTATTTTCTTTCTATTACAATGAATTGAATGAGTTGCGATCACTACATGCGGCGACTTTATATCCCGTACATGCATTGAGGGGCGAAGCTACCGTGCAGTCCGGCGCTCGGCGACTCCCGAGTCTCGGCGGGAACTGCAAGGTGGCCGGTCGAAATGTCCGTTAAACAGCTATCTTTTCCCCCCCGAGCATGGTCCCCCTCCCTTCACCGAGCGTCGGCGCGAAGCCCGAGAGTCTCGAGCGGTTGTTTTCGCCTGATTGCAGAACTCTAATACTCATACTATATTCTTTAAGCGGCTTAGATATTTTAACGGATGGCATATTTCACTTTTTCACCCAAGTTGACGGTTTTCAAATATGAGCTCATCACCTTTCAGGATGCTTCAGTTACAATATCAGTTGGCAACGCTGCATCGCTGACCCGGAGGTCCTTGGGTGCGAGTTCCGACCGTGGCGTATTTTTGATCCATTACATACTAGTTAGATCGTCAACAGTGATTTCTCCGATCAACACCAGGCAAATGTCGGAACCTTACCTTAACAAATGGACCATGGACCGCGCGTGATCTTTCCTTCCTCATGCTTGTCCCCTCCTCTTCCCTTAAACAAACACACGCATACGCGCGCGCGCGCGCACACAAACACACACACAAGTGCTACATTACTACACATGTCGGAAAACTACCTCCCGGATAATATTTTTCCCTGGAAATGTATTCCGAAAACGAAAATTTAATTTTATCAAAGTGTAAATCAAATAACAAAACAACGAAAAGTATCAACTGATTCGCTTCGAAACAGATCAAATAGCGTTGAAATTCTGTGCTCACTAGCTCGAAATCACGTCAAAAGCAAATTCTTGAAAATCTTGACCCCTAGACTCTCTCCCCCTCCCCCTCTCTTTGAGTCATATCACTGTCTATTTTTCTAGGGTCATTCCCATTTAATTGATGTGTTTTCGTGTTTAACAACATTTTAGAAGAAATTCATTAATAGGGAGCGAATTTTATGATTTTGTATATTTTTGTCCGTTGCTTTAGGGCATAGGTAAGTGAAATTTATTGACATTTGGTTAGAATTGGAATCTATTTGGATTAATATGTTAATTTATATTTGGCCCATTTTTCATGTTAGTGCATATTCGTGTAATTATAGGCGCATATTTCGTTAAAATAGAGACTTATCTCTAAAACGTTTCGTCTTTTCATAAGATCTCTTTGAAGGCGTTCGTCGATTACAAAGAGCTTGTCACAGTTTGCGTTCTTGTCTTTTCTATCAATGATAATTTTGGGAAATTTCTTCACATACTATTTTTTTAAAACCAGGCAGATGTAATGCAACAAGACATAAAAGTACTTCACTAAAGTAAATATTCGCTTCAATTATTTCTCCCGCTAAGTAAGGTAAGTTATATTCTGTTTGCACAAAATTGTACCTTTTCATTCCATGCACGCTTTACCTCAATTGTATCAAGAAAAGTTAATGCAGGCAATGAACTATTGATAATTTTAATTGCATATTAAAGTGCATATGTGAGAATTTTTAGGTCATAAATGCAAGTTTTTAAAAGCGTGTTTCGAATTTTTTAGGACATAAAAATTCCTCTCCCTATGCATTACCTTTGTCGTCAATAATAGTTTTTTATTGAAAAAAAATGAAAAATTTTAGAACTGTGAATGTAAGCGCAGATGATTGCAAAATACACAGAGGTTAATTTAATAAATGAGTTTAAAGACGAGCTTCGTGAGGAAGATAGAAAGTCAAACCAAATACGTTGTGATCAAATTTGTTTTCAAGTGTTAAAATATAAATAAAAATTATTTTCTTCTTCAAAACATAGGAAGTTTGATCAAGAAATATTTAATTTTTATTATTCGTAATTTGATATAATGATGCAAATGCTAATTAAATATACTCGCTCTAGCGTAATAATAACCTTATAAGTCGTTAAACGTAATATCAGCTTCTTGTTTTTCTAGAATATTTAAATTAGGAGGGATGAAAGCAATTTTGCTCATTTCTGTGGCCGAAGTACAAATTTAAAACATCTTTTATAGCATTTGCATTTGTTTGATTCTTTAAGAATTTCACTTGTCGTCTACCTCCGTATTATATTTCAAGACCCACTCCTGTTCCTTGAACACACTTTGCTGTTTTGAAGTTCCACCCCATCTCCGTCCATCACTCTCCACGAGGTGGCTCTCGCCGCTTCGAGCTGAATGGCAGGCGCTTCGCCCTTCGCCCTTCCGCCCCTCCCGCCCCTCCCGCCCGCCAGCCGCCCTGGGCGGCCACGTGTTGCGTCGACCGCACGCCCTCCGGACACGCCACGCCCACCACCCTCCGCTCACACGCCCCTCGCTCGCGGCCCGACGCCGGTGAACACTCCGCCACGCTCCCTCCTGCTTCTTGCTAAGCCTGCTGCCTCGTCCACGTGTCCGTCCCGCCCACCCCTCCATTCCCTCTTGCAAGCCGCCAGTCCTGGCTGTCTTGTCAGCCATCCCTCATTCCCCTCCACTCCCCCTTCCTGGCCACCAACCATGCCTTCCTTGTCACCCATCCCACATTCCCCTCCACTCCCTCCTCCATGCCACCATTTCTGCCTCCTTTGTCACCCATCTCACATTCCCCTCCATTTCCCCCTCCATGCCACCATTCCTGCCTGCGTTGTCACCCATCCCACATTCCGTTCTCTGTCGCGGGCTGCTGTCCGCCTCGTCGTTCTGAACGCAGTCCCACTCTTTACCCAACCTCATTCTCCTTCCCTGACTGGCCCTAGAAAATTCCTATTGAAGCCCGCTGCCATTTGTCGCAACCAGACATCCTCATCAGCCAAATGTTTCCCTCAAAGGCCCACCTGCTGATTCTCCCCTCCTGCCCTTTCACATATCTCTTCGCCTCCCCGTTATGACGCGCAGTCTCATCCGCTCTTCTCCCCATCCGGCTCACCATCCCCCCCTTCCGTTCAATGGTCTCACCCGTCTTGCTTCTCGCCGCCCGCTGTCCAGCCAGCCTGCCGCTCCACGTCCCGACCGCACCCCACCATTTGAGCTCGCCCCTCCCCGCCCCCGCCTCTCCCCACTCCGCCCCGCCCCTCCCCACTCCGCCCCGCCCCTCCCCATTCCTCCCCGCCCCGCCCCTCCCCACTCCTCCCCGCCCCGTCCCTCCCACTCCTCCCCGCTCCGCCCCTCCCCACTCCTCCCCGCTCCGCCGCTCCCCACTCCTCCCCGCCCCTCCCCACTCCTCCCCGCCCCGCCCCTCCCCACTCCTCCCCGCCCCGCCCCTCCCCACTCCTCCCCGCCCCGCCCCTCCCCACTCCACCCCGCCCCGCCCCGCCCCACTCCTCCACGCTCCGCCCCTGCCCACTCCGCCCAGCCCCGCCCCTCCCCACTCCGCCCCGCCCCGCCCCTCCCCACTCCGCCCCGCCCCGATCCGTGCCGTCCTCGCCGGGCGGCTCGCCGCCTGTCGTTCGCCATTAATTACGCGGCGCGCGGGTAATTGGCGTCGTGTGGGAGGCGTAAATCTCCCCGGGCGACCCGGTGTCGGTCCCAGGGCCTGTCCCGCGCGCCCCGAGACGCCCCCGTCCCTCTTGCGGAGGCGATTCTCCAGCGCTTAGCGTCACGGGCTGCTGTACCCAAGTTCGCGGGTTCAAGCCGTAGATTTTTAAGGGCGAAAAAAATCCTTCGTACGTATTCCTTCGGATACGAAGGGGAAGTAAAGGCGGCTGTCCCATGTTAGTAGATTTACTTGCATGTAAAAGCCAACGCTCACCCAGGCCCGTACACCCACGCTCCAAAGCCAACCACATAAACACCCATCCAACCCCAAACCCAAGCGTTCAGTGACGTGCACACGAATAAAACAATGCAGACACCAGCCCAACGCCAAATCCACGCGTTCAACCAAGCGCACGCCGATTGAACCATGCACACGCGCGCTCAATCTTATATTCACGCATACGACAAAGTTAACGCCAATCCATTCATGCACGCATCCGCACAGCCCCTTACCAAAGCCCCCTTTGTTGTAACCATACTTCCGCTGAACCAACGATGCACAAGCTCACCCACGCTCGTACATCCGCGCTCCTGATCCTACCACGTATGTAACCAACCACACAACCGCTTACCCCCCACTCACGCGTTCAACCTTGCGCGCGCCAATAAAACAATGCACACACCAGCCCAACCTCAAACCAACGCGTTCAACCAAGCGCACGACAATTTAATCTTGAAATACCCTCCCAACCTTATACCCACGCACTCAACGATGAGCACAATCATTCAACCATGCACACGCCCGCCCAGCCCCGTACCCACTCGCTCAACCAAACGCACTTCAAGCCTACGATGCACCCGTTCGCTTAGCCCTTTATCCATCTGCATCCTTTACGTGGCAATCGAACCATGCACATGGGAATCCTACCCTTCACACGCCCGCTCACCCCGTAGACACCCGTCCAACCAATCACCCGGTAATTCAACCATGCTCCTAGTCGTTCAGCCTTACTTTCACCCCGCACCTTGCACATGATACTCCAACCATGCACGCGGAAATCTATCCAAATCTGCCCATGGCAATCCAAGCGTGCACGCGCCAATACAATCATGCGCACCTCATGTCAACAATGCTTCTCCAATCACTCACAAGTGAAATCCCGTGGCCACGTGCTCACCCCTACACCTTTCCGCCAAACCATTCCAGCCGCCCGCGCTCTCACGCACTTGTCCAACCTCTCAGCCGCTGACTCATTCCTATATAACCCTGGTTCACCTATCCTTTGCATGCCCGCCCACCCTCCCTACACGCCTAGTAGCTTTTTGACTACCCAATCATTTATCTGATCATAGAACTACGGGAGGTTCCTGACACTCTCCCACACTGTTTAGTCGCTCTTCCACTTACTGACAAGCCGATCACCTCCCATACTTACCCACAGATCCTGTCGCCTCAAGCCGTTTAATGACCTCTGTCCATAGATCTGATCCCATCCACCTCAGATCAACCTGCCCACTTCAAGACTCACACTCATCTACACTCACAAAACCCTCATCTCACCCCTGCCCCGACGGAGTCACCCACCGACACTCTCATCTCCTTTGTGACCTCCCCTTCCCTCCTACTTTCCTGGAGAGGTGGCTCAAGGTATCAATTAAGGTCACCGCTGTGTCTCTGATCGGGAGGTCCTAGGTTCGAATCCTGACGGTGGCAGGATTTTCGACATGAACTTGAGAGCTGGATGGAATTGAGTGGCTGCTTGAAGGAGAATTCCAGCGGCCGGCCGGCTCTGATCGGTAGTTTTTCGTGCTTCTTAGGATCAACACCTGGTGAATGCCGGGGCAGTACACTAACAAACTGGCCACGGATCGCGCGTGACCTTTCCTTCCTTTTCCTTGTCCTATCCTCTCCTCTTACTTATACACTTAACTGCACTACACTACCACACATGTCGGGAGGCCAGACGGGAGCTTACCGTTGGGGCAGTGCCTCGTTGGTGGGAGATAGTTGGTTGGGGAAACCACGCTAGCCAACGGGAAGGTCGGCGCATGATCTTGCCATCCAACGGGGGAAAATAACCGCCACCTTCCGATGAAAAATACACTACACATTCGGGACTAATGTAAGATAAGATATATTATTTCCTGCTAATGAGCTTTCGCTCGGTAGCAGGGTTTATACAGATCATATAAAGACATACAAAGGTAACTTAAAAATACATATTATAAGGAAATTACAACTATGTAAGAAGTATAAAGGAGGCTCCACACATTCGATATTCGGCGAACAGTGAGCAACTGCCCTCCGAATCCCGAGTAGTGTGGATGGACCGCTTGGTATTTGCCGAGTGACGAACATTCGGCGCTCGCCGTACCCACCGCCTATCGATCTTTTGGACACATGAAAGGGAGAGAACATTCGCCGAACACATCAGCTGGTCGGGATCGGGCGAGCAGTAGCTCGGTGCTCGTCGAATGCCGAATATGCGGAGCCACCTGAACACACACAAATCATGTAAGTGGCATTAGTTGGCGCTCTCAGAATCATCAATCAACCCAACGCCCTCTTCCTTGCCAGCCTGTCTTCCCTGCGTGCGCCCCGTTCCCTCCCCCCGCCCTCTCGCTCTAGGGGGCGCGGTCGGTCGATGACATCGACGTCTATGGACACGAGCGGTGGCGGGCTCTCGCGGCCAATCCGCCGACTTTCCACTTGCGGAAAATACTCGAGAGTACTCTCCAACAAAAGTGGTAAGAGGGATAAGTCTTGTTGGTCGTCTACCTCGAATACGACGTCAGTTTCCTGGAGTTGTGTGCGCACTACGTCGTCCTCCCTCCGTCCCGTCTCCCTTTATTTTTTCTTTCTCTCTCACGGTCAATTTCTTTCTGTCATTTTTTCCTGTCACTTTCTGTCTCTTGTGTGATGTGAGCTTTTTATCAGCATTTACGAACATTGAGCATAGCTTGCACGCTCCATTTTCTTCTCACGGAAAACAAGACTATAGATGGAATCTTCCAGTTCGCGACGTTTGAAGTTCATCAAACAACAAGGGACTCGTTTAATAATGATAAATATTACTAAAATTGTTATTATTATTATTATTATAGCTGATGATGGCGGTGAGAATGTAAATTAGGGTATGTAAACGGGTTGAAGTACGAAGTTAAAGTCAAGAGTGCCGAGATTGGAGTCGGTTGAGGTAGAGATTAATATGTTTGAGGAAGAGATTGGAGATGAATTTGGGAACACAATTTGGTTCTTGGTTGGGGACTTCGTTGGAATTGACGTTGAGGTTGAAACTTCTGTTGACGTTGAGGTTGAGTGGGCATTGAGGATAGGGTGGAGGTTGAGGTTGTAGTGGAGGTTGAGGCTGTGGTGGAGGTTGAGGTTGGGGTGGAGGTTGAGGTTGGGGTGGAGGTTGAGGTTGGGGTGGAGGTTGAGGTTGGGGTGGAGGTTGAGGTTGTGGTGGAGGTTGAGGTTGGGGTGGACGTTGACGTTGAGGTTGAAATTTGTGTTGACGTTGAGTGGGAATTGAGGATGGGGTGGAGGTTGAGGTTGTGGTGGAGGTTGAGGTTGGGGTGGAGGTTGAGTCTGGGGTGGAGGTTGAGGTTGTGGTTGAGGTTGAGATTGAAGTGAAGTTGGGTGGAATTTTAAGTTAAGACTCAAGATGAATGGAGAATCATTTTGGGGTGAATACTACTACAAGAGTGGGGTCGGCGAAGTGTCCGAGGGCGCGGACGCGTATGGAGACCAGTGCGGGTGCGAGGGAGGAGCGGAGGGTACCAGTGGGGGCGGGGGGAGGTTGACGGCGGGGGCGATGGGGGCGGGGCGGGGGCCGAGATCAAAGGGCGAGCGGGCGCGGGCGCGGACCGTTCAGGCGAAAGGTCGGAGGGAGGGCGCCGGAGGCTGGAGTGGCCTCTGCAAGGGCGGGCGTCGCTTTTGTGCCGGGCGGGAGGGCGCTGCCCCGCCTTGTCCGCCGGACACAAGCCGGGTTGCGGCCGGAGACAGCGGCCCTCCCGGCCGCGCGTTGGCGGTGACGGCAAGGGCCGAGGGTTCGAGGGGCTGAGGTGAGAGGTGTGCGTCCTAACCGACCGGAGCGAAGTGATTCGCTCTGAACAGTATAATATTTTGTGATTAATTGGATCCTGTGAGTAAGGGATTCCTGATGAGGTGTTTTTGACGTAATTACATGAAATAATTGAAGTCCTCTCCGTCAACTTAATGGATTTATTTAGAGTCCTGGCTTTCGACGGCTTTGCGGTCATCATCAGTCTACAAATATAAATAAAATAATTTATAAATAAGCAGCCCCAAAGCCAGGAAGTTATTCAAACCCCTTTTCAAATTCCCTCTGCGCACAGACTTCCGTCTTCCAACCACCAGATGAGGTGGCTCAGTGAATCAACTGATGTCACTGCAGTGCTTCTGACCAGGATGTCCTAGGCTCGACTCCCGACAGTGGCAGGATTTTCGACACTCGCTTGTCAGGTAGCTTGAATTCAGTCGTTGTCTGGAGGAGAATTCTAACGGCCGGCTGCTCTCATCGGTAGTTTTCCGTGGTTTTGCCGATCAACACCAGGCAAATGCCGGAGCAGTACCCTAAAAAACGGGCCACGGACGCCCGCGATCTTTCCTTCATCTTCCTTGTTCTATCCTCACCCCTTACACACACAAGCATGCACTACACTGACACATATGCCGGTAGACCAGCCGGAGTCTTAGAACTTGTTCCGGCTGGGGTGGTGTCTCACTGGTGGGAGATACCTCGTTGAGGAAAACTCCACTAGTCGCCGCTAGGTCGGCACCAGATCTCGCCATTTAGCAGGGGAAGTTCATCGCCACCTCCCGGTGAAAAAGCATGTACTACATTTACGGGACTAATGACATCAGTACTTGACGCGTCCTGAATTACTAACAATCAACCAATCAATCAATCAATCATTAAGAAAACAATGTAACATACTTTCACATTTAAAAAAGATTGTACTGTCAATTTTCATTTAACTGTTATTAGCAAGTTAACTGAGAAAATTATTATATATAATGAGGCTTATTATGAAGTACAAAATAAATATTTATCTTCACCTAATGCATACATGTTTTAAATTAAAATTCCAACAATGTTTTAGGGTAAATGTTATAAAAATATTTTAGGGTGAAATTGCCAGTTTATTAGCTTGGAATTGCTGGACACGCATTGAATTAACTGCGTTCGATGATCCACATCACAGATGCAGGCAAACGTAAATAACGCACGATTACTCCGTAAAATTATTCCTACCGTTTCAGGGACGATAATTTTTCGTTATGTTATATTTAAACAATGAATTATTTTTCATTTAATAACTAGTATTATATTTACTCTATCTCAGGCATGAATACCACACACCAAGTTTTTAATATTGCTCTCGGCTGTGGGCAATGGTGAAAACCGCAATTTCACCCTCTAAATTTCAACTCGCATAATCATGCCGTTTATCGAAATTTATAATAATGAGTTTGTGGAATTTGAATTAAAGAGCAGCCTCAACTTTACCATTTATTTTAGCTCACGGTTTTCCTCAATTGAAACAAAGGGACTGGAAAATAACGATAAATAAAACTTTGTTGTAATTGTTGGTATTGCATAGGATTTAATGTATACAGAGAATTCATCCGCATTTATTGGCAAAATATATGATTTGGGGAATGTAGGTACTGCATATTTGCATACTGCATATTTGTATTACACACATGGAAATGAAACTACAAAGGAACGATATTGAACGATATGTCATTTTCGAAGTTCATGAAAACAAACTATCATTAGCTTTCATTATTTTGAGCCAAAGTTCGTGATAAGGGAAAACATTTTTCTTGATTTGAATGGAGAACCGAACCGTATGTCTCGTAAAATATCAAAACTGTGAACGGTGCCTATCTTAAGACTTTCTCGCCAGTCGCTTTATAATACAATGAAACTCATTAATATGACACAATCAACTTAAGCAAGAAATGTTAGAAAGGCATAAGAATCGACTTAAATGAGTGAAGAATATCTCATACAAGATAATATTTAACTTTTGTGTCAAACATCAATGTTAACAATAATATTAAACCTCATAAACACTAGATTCCTAGTTGTGAAGTTAGGTCTTTCCTTTATAGTGGTTGGTAGCGCGTTTCTTTAAAATAGTTGTTTCATCAACTCAACATCCATAAATTTTAAAATTAACAATATCCTACCAGGTACTTTAAATTAGCCATTTCTATCTGCTGAAATATTTTCCTCTTAACATTGTCATTGTAGAAAGATGCCGATCAAATTTTAAACTTTTGCAAATTTTGATAATTCGAAGAAATCTACGTTAATGGGAACTGCGTCATTATAACTTGCTTACTTTGCTCTATTCGATAAAAAATTAGCCCAAACATTTGGACACGTTCTTGAGAAAAATACATAAATGCTTTTGATATCCGTTTAATAATCGTTTTAAATTAAAAGAGGCCGCTACATAAGCCAGATCTACTAAGGAATAACAATTTTTGATAAAAATCCTGCTTATAGTTTAGCCGTTGGCATTGTTCACAGACGGAGAGAGAGGGAGAGAGAGAGAGAGAGAGAGAGAGAGAGAGAGAGAGAGAGAGAAAGACAGACAGACAAATGGAAGTTTTGCCGGAAAACTAGTTTTAGGCATCAAGAAGTCACGTAGTTTAGATTCTGACTATACAACGTATTAGAGACTATGTTTATGTAACAATAAGAATTATCCATTTATTCGGTATCAGGGAACTATAAGACACACTCTCTACCAAACAAATCGTCTTTTTTCGCTGCAGCAATATTTTCTCTATACTACGTATGTAGTATACGAGGAAGTAAAAATATATTATTAGAAAAGGTCTACGTACAGAAAAGATCCATGTACAAGCTTCACTACTACAAGTCCAAACACTTTTTTCTTTTGAAAAAGTTCAGGGAGAAAAAAATCCATTATTTACAAATATACAATAACCAATTGTGTTTTGTTATAAAATGCTCGTTGCGTAATATAGTACACTCAGCCAAAATATCACCAAATACATCCAATAACGTTCCTCTCTATTCAGTGAGCTATGCACAAAGTGCGCGGTAATGAGACTATTTGTAGTAAATGTAAAATAAAAAATGAAACAGATACGTTAGTTACACAAAAAATTTCTAGACACATCAATAAATCATTACATAAAAATATACATATTACATGAATATATAGGTGATTCTAAGAATTTTGTGCATAATTGAAACATAGTGCCAGCAAGGATGGGGTCATATATCATGCCTAATAGAAGCTGTTCTGCTCTATAATAGCTTCTGACATTTGCGTTACTCTCACCGCCACAGAAAAATCTTCTTTTGACTAGTATCTTCCTTTACCATCGCTCAATCACGTAGACGTTTTAAGAAGTCTTTCTCTTCTTCCGTAAGCTTAAGTACTCTTGGCTGTCGCTCTTCTTTCAGTAAGTGGATTCTAGTCATCGCCTTTACTATCTTGCCACATTATAAGAACAAACCCTTGATATTTGAATATGCATGTTGACCGTCACAAATGTATGCAGTACATGAAGGTATCGTGATGGATTACCACGTCATCTCTTTGAACTTGTAAAGATCAAATTCATAAAAACTTCAAAATATTATTCAACTGCTCTCTCATAATAAATAATTAATAAAATTACCTATCAACTAGCACTTCTCAACTGGAATGACGATGGTTTGAAAAGACAACAACATACTTTTGAACACTTTTTATACTCATAATGAACACATTTCTTTTATAACTGAAATACATTTCCATTCTACAGACAATTATTTACCTCAAACTATAAAATGTATCGTTTTGATAGAATTAATTTAGTTGCCCCGGGAGGAGTTCCTATATTTATTAAAATCTTTATTAAGTACTATTAATTCCAATTTCACAGTCATCCTTCTCTTGAAATCCTTTCTTTAATAATCAATATTAATAATATTAATTACAATTTTTACATTAATTACAATACTTGCCTACAATCCTCCAAAATACATTTTTTCTCTCGTAACATTTAAAAACATCTTTAACAAAATAAACAAAACATTTTTCTTGGCGATCTAAATTGTCAACATCAAATTTGGGATTGTAATACTACCAATGGAATTATATTACATAATTTTCTTGTTGTTATAATATTGAAATGCACTCCCCTTCTGAACCTAATTTAATAATAATAATAATAATAATAATAATAATAATAATAATAATAATAATAAAAATGTTCTTGATATTATTCTTACAAAAAGTGTTCCTTTTCTTATAATACAAAACGTAGCTTCTGAATTAGATTCTGACCATTTCCCTATATTTATTACTATTCCTTTTCCTTTAATATTTCTTCATCTACCTTCACACCTTTTTTTCAAAAAAATAGCAGGACTGACATTCAATTCGATATTGAGAATAATATTCAGTTTCCTCATAATATAGAATCTACAAATGAAATTGACAATTACCTACCTTACAATTACCTACCCCTTTAACTTTGAAATTCAACTATTTTCCCGTCTCTGCAATTTTGTTTCAGCCTGATACATGTACTAGAAGCTGAGAAAAAATAATACATGAAAAACACGTTTCTCCTTGTATCTCAGCAACATATTGCCCTAGAAGGTTGAGGATTTTTTTGGGAATCTACGGCATTTTTTATTCTCTTTCTTAAGAGCAATGCGATTATTGATTTGGTCGGGGGCACTTTTCACAAGTCGAGACTGAGTTCCGCGTAATGTTGAGTTTAATTTGGATAAGTGACAAACGATGAGAAGGTCGGGATGTCAACTAGCTATGCACGAAGCTGACATACTTAAATCTCATTTTAGTTGAATTATTTTAAACAAAGATACGTTTCATAAATTATTCCATTTAGAACATGACGAATACAGCATTTTATAAGAAAATTTGATTTCCTTGTTTAAAAACGCCAATGAAAACAGAAACGCAATCCGAGAGTAACTTCACAGGTAGAGTTCAACAAGAAATCGTCTCCTTTATAACAAGGTGTATATGGGTAGGCTACTTGATGATTTATTTATACTCGTCTGCCTCGGCGAGAGAATACGGGACGGCGATTCGAAAGCTAAGGAAGTTGGGTGGGCAGATGCTTTTGCCATGTCACAATACAAACTGAGGAATATCGAAGTGTACACAAACTTTGTTTTCATTTCCCTCACAAATATGAAGGTTATCACAATGTTGACCGGCTTCTTCAACTGTTTTCTCCCCCACCACGCCGAAATCACATCAACAAAGGCTTTTCAAAGCTGTGTTTTATCTAGTACTGATTTTGATTATGTCACATCGATACTTTGGATTAGGGTACCAATTCCTCTAGCTTTCCCAGATCAGAATCGTTTTTTTGATAAAATATCTCGGTGTACATTCTCTTTCCTAAGTTTTTGTTCTTATTTGACTTTTCCAAAAAATATATAATTTATTCCCTATAATGCTGGAGAGTCGACGGAACATTTTGTATTACGTTGTAGCCATTGGCTATTTTTACTTTCCCGTATACGTACGTATACACGGAGTGATATACTTAGTATAGGGAAAGTTATGTAATGTTGCGCGAAAAAATGGCGAATTTTCGGCGAATAAAATTCATTGCCAAGCCGTGATAACAAAAAAGTGGATAAAACCAGTTGCTAAATTAAGAAAAAAAAATCCCCTAACACGTGGTGTAGCCAGAAACCCTGTTTTGTGGGTCCTTGATACCGAAAATCCAATTGAAGGAAAACGTCCGTCTGTCCATCCGTCCGTCCGTCCGCCCGCCCGTCTGTGAACACTGCTAGCGCCTAAACCATACGTACGATCAAAATGGGGAGCCGTTTTTGAGAAAATCTAGTTTTTGTAATTTTTTAAAATTGCACATATTGCACGCAATATTGCGCGAAAACTACTAAAGTTTTCAAAACAATATATATGACCTTAAACAAAGAACTCACTTTGGAGAACACATTTTATTTGAAGGAAAAATCTCTATCTTCAATTTTGTAGTTGGAGAAAGACGCTGAAAAAAATTCAAACTTTCACAATTTTTAAAAATTCAGAGTTATCTGAGAAAATCGGACCTATGCCATCTTAATAAGTGTATTGTACTCTATTTATACAAGACATTTGAAGAAAACATTTGGAGCCGTTTTTGAAAAATTGAAAATGTCCGGGGAGCTTCAGGTAAAGTACCCCCAAATTTTGAAAAAACTTTTTTTAAAGCTTTGACTAGAACCAGATCGACTGGGGAATATCCATTTTGGAAGAAATCGTACGTATGGTTTAGGTGCTAGCAGTGTTCACAGAGGGGCGGGCGGACGGACGGACGGATGGACAGACGGACGTTTTCCTTTCAATTGGTTTTTCGATATCAAGGACCCACAAAAGAGGAGTTCTGGCTACACCACGTGTTAGGGATTTTTTTCTTAATTTAGCAACTGATTTTATCTACTTTTTCGTTTTCCCGGCCCGGCAATGAATTTTTTCCGCCGAAAATTCGCCATTTTTTCGCGCAGCATTACATAACTTTCCCTATACTACGTATATCACTCCGTGTATACATACGTATACGGGAAAGTAAAAGAAAACAAAATACTGCAGAAAGCAGACAAATCAGCACTGTATCTGTAACACTGTTCAATGATTAATAAATCGATCTGTTTAACAATAAATTTAATTTGCTTGTACATATGTTCTAGATATTCCACTAACCTGCTCAAATGGCATTTACAGTACTGAATGTACTAGGAGAATAGTCTTCCTAGTTTTCGTGCAAATTCTTCAGCTTTTCCAAGATATAAATTAACTTGTTGAAATTACCATTTACTCTAGGGAAAGTATAATTTCCTAGCTTTTTCAGCACAATATCATGACTGAACATACTGAACATGTTTGAACATTTGACCGAATTATTGCTGATAACGAAAATACTGGTACAGTTAAAATACGGATTCAGTATACTACTGAGACGATATTCGAGTGCAACGATAACCATGGGAATTACATGGATGATCTTGGCTGTCCGGGTGACGCCGCGTCGAAGGCTGTGTTGCCGACGTTTCGACCATCTTGTCGTGGTCTTCCCCAGGGCCGGAATGCGCTGGAATGCCCGGCGCATTCCAGCCCTGAGGAAGACCACGACAAGATGGTCGAAACGTCGGCAACACAGCCTTCGACGCGGCGTCACCCGGACAGCCAAGATCATCCACATGACTCCGGCTGCGGAAGCCTACGACTTCATGGGAATTACATGACCGGCAAACAATATCTGTAGCATTTCCAACCAGTGTTTCACGTCTG
Organism: Acheta domesticus; assembly: GCA_031308135.1. Taxonomy (NCBI): domain Eukaryota; kingdom Metazoa; phylum Arthropoda; class Insecta; order Orthoptera; family Gryllidae; genus Acheta; species Acheta domesticus. Next base: position 213,620,251 of record JAHLJT010004567.1, read on the forward strand.
ACACAACGAATCTCTCTAGTAAATTGGTTTCAATCAAGAAACACGACCCTATCGATAGTTTCCACCTAAAGATAATATCCTCAGCGTTCACGCGCTCTTGTCGCAATATATATGTCGTGCAGACGGAGGTTTACCCAGAACGACCGCGTGCATCTGATCGCGTCTTCGTCAGGGGCGTGTGACGTCTCCTGCTGTCATGTCTATATATGCGTGAGAAAAAATGCCATTTTTTAATCAAAAACTATATTTGAAATTCCATTAAATACTTTGCGAAACAAATTTTAAGAAAGTCAGAAGAATTAAAAATTCAAAATATGTCAAATATACGAAAAGGGATGTAAATACATATTTTAGTACAAAATATAAAGGAACATTTTCACATTTTGTTACAATTTCCATGATTACCCGTGAGCACAATTTTGAGAACTGAACATATAAAGACAAAAAATATGTAAACACATAAGGATGCGGTCTCAAGCTATAAGTCTGCAGAATGCCAAAAAAATATTGATGGAAAAACCTTCCAACACAATAAATTAAGATGGTCTCATACCAAAAACATGACAATAATTTCTAAAGTTATGACACCATTTGCGTAAATCATATCAATGAAGAGTTAAAAGAAGTCGGAAAGAGAGAGAGCGTACACTTCCGCGTCCTGAGCCAGCGACCACTTGGCTTCTCAGGAGGCATTTCGCTCTGAGGAAGGTCGCAGAATGGCGGCCGCACAGTTGGCACCTGAGAATAGGACGCAGCGTTTCCCGGGCAGCCAAGTAGTTAAGCCGAAAAGAGGTTCTGAAGTAAGTTTACTTTTGTGAGGTTTCGCTTTTTTTCCCCTGAATGTCCCAGCCTTTTAAATTAAAATTTTTAATTTTTTATTTATTTATTTTCTTTTGGATAAGAAAATACAAAGAACAGTGTTTAATACGCTACATTTGTTATAGTTTCTTATAACTGCTTAAAATACTAATACTTTGCAATAGTTTAATAATCTTAAAATACAATTCACATTACTACTAGGGCGGTAACGGTATCATTATATAAATACCTCTACTTTGCGTCGAGATTGAGAATTTATTTAGAAATGTAAAAAGTAAAGTAAAGGTATCCCCTGTGCTTTGCACACAGGCCGATGTGGCCCTAAGGGGAGGTGAAGGTAGGGCTCCACCTTTTCGTCGCCGTCGGCACAAGGAGGAGGTTGTGTGGCGAGCACAACGCTCCGGCCGCCTTTACCCCCAGGAAAGATCCTGGCACTCACTTGGAAAAGAGGCTGAGTCGACCTCAGAGCCGCAGGGAAAGCACCAGAATCCAGCCTACCCCGGGATTCAAACCTTGGGTCCTTCAGGTCAGGAAGCCAGTGCCCTGCCACTGAGCCACCGCGGCTCCCCATTTAGAAATGTATGGAAAGGAAATCTATTCTTGATCTGTGATTGAGTTTGGCAGAATCTTAGAGGGTTTATATTGGGTATGTTTGGGATGTTTTGGAAGACGTTAGTAGATAAAAATATGATGTGGTTGGTTATCAGTTCTAGTTCTAACTGGAATGCTTCATGGAGTTGTGAATTGGAGATGTACCAGGGGGCATTCGTGATAGTGCGGAGGACCTGATTTTGGATTACTTGGAATTTTTTGGTATTAGATTTGACTGCACTGATCCACACTGGGCATACGTATAATAATCGTGGTCGAATGATAATTTTGCATAGCAATAAGCAGAATTATATGATAATTTAGCTGATCTATTTATTATTGGTTTTAGTTGGCGTAATTTAATTTTTGCTTGTGTAACTTTATTGTTGATGTGATTTTTCCTCTTGAGACGGATGTCTAAGAAAAGGCCTAGATATTTTATGGATAATTTATGAGGATGTCTTTGCACAAATTATTTATTCATTGAAATTAACAAAATTGGAACTCCTATTAAAACAACATGAACATCATTTTGGAGGTCGCAATCTTCCTCTCCCTGTCTCTCTCGTCGATCATGCACGCGGCGCGCTTTCCCGCCGCTTGCAGGGGTCAGCCGCTTGCAGAGGTCAGCTCAACAGCTCGACGGGAATTGGTATGCATTGAGAGCGATCGACATAACGATGGCACGATAACTAAAGTGAGGGCAGCAAAGTAGAGATGGCGAAAGAGACAATAAAACACATGATATTTAGCTACACTATAGTAAAGTCGATGCATAAGGAAAGTTCCTCGATACACAAGAAAAGGTGGCTAAGTTCATCAATTGATGTCGCTGCAGTGTTTCTGATCGGGCTCGAGTCTCGACGGTGACAGAATTATCGACACTAGCTAGCCTAGGACGAATTCAGGGTCCAGGCTTCTCGGCCAGCTCTCGCTATGCAGCACAGTTTCGGGTGGCCGCTAGATGCAATGCTGCCACTTTTCCATGCGTTGTAGCAACCCCTATCCTTTCGGACATCTATGGCTGATCTGTAACATAGCAAATAAACAGGGTCGGGAAAGTTTAGCCGTTCGGCGCGTTTTTGGCGTTGTTTATCGCAATTATCTTGCCAGTATTGGAGTTTAGCCCATTTCGCTGTTTCGGGGTTGCCTGCTTCAGAATATCCCTCGGGCGTTTGTACGACGTGCGCTCTCTACCGCTTGGGCGCGGAGCTTCGCCGAGGTGCTTCGCGTAGCACGACGTGCGTTCGAGTAAACAGAGGCTAAAAGCCAGAGAAGGCGGCGCAGCGCCAACGCCGAGGCGGGGGTGAGGACAGTGGCGGAGGGCGGGAGGGGAGGAGTCGTGGCGGCAGTGGCAGCGAAGGTGGGACGGGGGTTGAGGCTGCCACGGGGACGAGAACAGTGGCGGCGGCGGCCAGGCCGGGCGGCGGGGCCAGGCGGGAGGGGGCCACGGTAAAGGTGGTTTTGTGGTGGCTGTGGTTCTGATTGATTGATTGATTAATGATTCCGGGCACGTCAACTGCTAAGGTAATTTGATCTTTAGATGTAGTGCTTCGTGGCGATGATATTTCCCCGCTGGCTGACGAGATCCAATGCAGGCCTATGTCGACTTGCCGGTCTTCCCCAGCTAGGTATCTCCCGCCATCGTGGCACTGCCCCAGCCGGGACAAGCTCTAAGCTCCCGACTGGTCTCTCGACGTGTGGTAGTGTCGTGCATCGGTGTAAGAGTGTAAATAAGGAAGAGGATAGGACAAGAAAAAGGAAGGAAAGATCGCGTGTGGTCCGTGACTCGTTTGTTAGAGTACTGTTCTGGCATTCGCCTGGTGTTGTTCGGAGAAATCACAGAAAACTACGGAGTAGAGCAGCCGGCCACTAGAATTTTCCTCCAGACAGCCACTGAATTCGACCTAACTGACAAGTTAGTATCGAAAATCCTGCCAGCGTAGTGACTAGACCCTTGGACTTCACGATAAGAGCCACTAAAATGACATCTATTCATGCCCTGAGACACCATTGACGGTACGGCGCCGGTTGTGGTTGTGATGAAAGGGGAAAAAGCGCTGAAGGAACTAGCTGTGAAGGAGGTAAGCTCAACAGCTCGACGGGAGTTGGTATGCAATCGACACCTCGATGGCAAGATAACTAGAGTGATGGAAGTAAAGTAGAGATGGCAAAAGAGACAATAAAACACATGCTATTTAGCTACACCATAATAAAGCCGATGCGTAAAGAAAGTTCCTTGATACACAGGAAAAAGTGGCTAAGAGCATCAATTAATTTCACTGCAGTGTCTCTGATCAGATTCGAGTCTTCAAAGGAAAAAGCAAAATAATACGGGAAAGTCTGTGCCATTTTGTAGCACCACTAGTTGTTGTATGTCGGTTACATGCTATTGAATTCACTTTTATTCGCATAGATGTTTAACTAACAGGCTGAACACTAATTACTTCGTTATTTTTTGTCGAAGAGTGCAGAGTAATCTAAATTTTTTATTTAATACAAAATTCGCTTTCAGTTTGGTTTTCTATCTAGAATCGTTTTGGAATTCATTCTTCATTGATGCTGTTCTTCATCAAGTACATTAAACAGCTATGAAACAGTCTTGAAATGTGGTCATCATTAACAGTACATGTCTTTGTCAATTTTATTCTTTTGACATTTGTCTAAAAGTCAAAGATCCATTAGTAAGAAAGGAGCTTACGATTCAACACGTCTCCACGCAGAAATATAAACTTGTAAACAACACACCAAGTAGTAGGAAGTATTGTTTTCGTTCCTTTTTAAGGCTGAAGAAATTGTTACTGACAATTACTGTCTGTATAATGAATATGTCTGTAGGCGAGTGAAACAAATCCTATTGGATTGGTTTGCATAAAAATAGCGTATAAAAAGCGTGTAAAAAGCATGAAACGAGTTCTCTGACGACCCGAAAGCAGGCATTGACCAAGCAGGCACATCGAACGCCGCCGCTCCGCCGCCCGCGCGGGACGACAAACGGCGGCAGCTGGCGCGCCCGCGGGCGTTGGGGCGATGGCGCCGCCCGCAAGAAAAGCGAGCGGCAGAGAGGAGAAGGGGGAGACGGGACGCCGAGTGGGAAACAATGCGTGGGGAGAGGCGCCGAAGCACACAAGAACAGCCGCGATCGCCTCAAACGCCCCCGCTCTCGCTTCCGCCCCCTCCCTCGCCCCTGCCAACGCCCTCGCCACGCCCTCACACCCCCTCCCGCCACCGCCCCCGCCACCGTCACCGCCGTTTCCATCATCTCCGGGAGAGGTGGCTCAGGACATCGACTGATGGCTGGGGCCGGGAGGTCCTAGGTTCGAGTCCCGGCGGTGACAGGATTTTCGACACTAGCTAGAGAGCTTGTCCCAGCTGCCCCGCTGGTGGGAGATACCTGGTTGGGGAAACGCCCACGTAGCCGACGATAGGTCGGCGCCGGACCTTACCATCCAGCCGGGGAAAATCAGCGCCCCCTTGCAAGAGAAATCATTTCTACACTTTCGGGACGAAAGACCCCAGTTGACACGCATGGAATCACTAATCAATCAAAACTAATTGTCATCGCCATCGCTACCGCCACTACCGTCACCACAACCGCCAACACCAGCAGAAAACTCCGCCTCCTCTCCTTTTAGCCTCCGTCTCCAACATTCTCACCAGCAAGGCCACATCCTGCCATCGCCACTCCCACCGCCAACGTAACCCCCTCCCACAGCCCACAGCTGCTTCTCTCGCCTCCACCCTGGGCCTCGCCCTTGTTGCCAGCCTCATAGCTGCTACCGTGTCTTCTCCTACCCCGTTTTTTACCCCTACCCCTCCTATACCTCCGTCCCCGCCTTCTCCCCTCTCAATTCCCTGTCACATCCCCCACTAGTCGTCGCAACCTGTACTCACCACCACATCGAGAGGGCGGAGGGCGGAGGCAGTGGCGGCGGCGGCTGCTACGGCAGCGATAGCGGCGAGGGCGTGGGCGGCGACAATGTGGAGCGTGGCGGCAGCGGGGGCGGGGGCAGGGCGTACGAGGCGGCCGCCGTCGCTTGCGCGCTCCACCGACAAAGCGTCGCCTGTCGACTGCCGGCTCTCGCTGCGGCCCCTCGGGGATTCGGTTACAGCGCTGAACGACTCCAATCGCTGCCTTCGCCGCCCGCCTCCTCCGCCCCGCCCCTCCGCAGACATGGCTCACAAACGCGCTCGCCCTTGTTAAAGTGGGCCCCGACACGACGCGCCGCGGAGCCGCGCCGGCTCAGCAGACGTGCGGAAGAGAACGGGGCGGGGGCGGGGCGGGGGCGGGGCGGGGGCGGGGCGGGGGCGGGGCGGGGGCGGGGCGGGGGCGGGGCGGGGGCGGGGCGGGGGCGGGGCGGGGGCGGGGATGCGACACGTTCGCGGCGCCGGCGACGATACGCACAATGCGTGTGTCGCGGAGGTGCCGAACCACGCATTCTATCTCGCTGAGCATTTCGTTATTCACACCCCGAAACTCTGTCTGCGGCTGACCTAAATGAACCACGCCGCTGCACAAGCAACCGCTCTGACGCGAGGGTGAGGACTCAAACACGAAGTACGTTCGGTTTTCAGCGTGTGATTTTGGTATGTCACTCGGGTTAAACACTACATTTTAAATACCGTTTATATAAAGGGTCTTTAGCCATCTGCTGTTATTTTGTATAGAAAAAACGGCTGGAGAATTATGTTAAAGCCAAAGCAAAGGCGTGAGATAAAGCACGGCATAACTCGTGGGGTACGAATGGTTTCAAAAGTTTTCCAAAACATCCATTTTCTGTCCTTGGGTAGCACAGACAGCCATGCCGCTGTTTTCGTGAAGGATCTGGAAAATATGACATATGCGTAAGCCAAAGAATATGTTTGCCTTTCACAAAACCACATCACAAAACCACTTTCACAAAACCATTTTCTGTTTCGACTTCAATTCGTTTCATCAGCTTGGGAAGTGCAGGAAAACAGTGACATGACTGTCTGTCATCCTTTCCAGATGAGTGAGTGTTTTGGAAAACTTTTGAAAGGCTGGCGAATGAGTCCGACAAGTTGATTGTTTCGGAGTTGCAAAGCAACTGCTCATCTTGCAAGGCCAGGTACTCCGTGAAGGGGATACATATGCTTGTAACACGTACGATCCAGACAATTTTTCTCATTTCCTGGAAAAGTCATATACCACGTGACACAATTAATTAGTCTTTAAGTTTCCTCATTCATCAATGACACATGAACAGCCTAAAAATCCATAGTTTCAGATCATACTATTAGTTTATGACCAAATTAAAACGGAAAATCCTTAAGTGAACTTCAAAATAATAAAAAAAATCATTTTCAGCAATACCTTTCACACTAAGACATTGGTAGAAACGGAACACCTGATACCAAAAATAATTACCAAAAATAGTCGCAAATAATATATATTAGCTCACTAATGCAACTTCCACAATTACTTATGAATCGAATTTATAGAAGTGAAGAGAAAAAAGTGAAGCTCTTTGCTAAAATGAAAGCATAGGATCCCTATCAATCACGCAGAAATGAAACTCTTCCGTATCGTGACCAGTCAACATACCCGCTTGCACATCTGCATTGGAAAACAAGTCCTAAAACGTTCAAAGTGACCTTCATTTATGTAACTGTATTCTAAGGCGCGAGCGGCGATACTTTCCTCCGCGTTTGGTAGATTTCAATGATACAAAAAGTACTTGAAGGGAGTACTACGACCGTCTATCCTGAAAAGACATTTCATGGTGCAGCATCGCAAAATTACAAGTTTTTATAAGTATCGCAAAATTACAAGTTTATAGTATTTAAGAATAAATACCGAAGAACAGTCACTTTAAATGATAATAGAGCATGTTACCAAGAAATAATTGCCCATATATTCTTAAGGACATTCCTTAAAAAAGTATAAAAACAAAAACATCTTTTGAATACGTAGAGTATGATGTTTTTATTTCTCGTATATGTTTTTGAATTTCCTCAAATTATTCAAACAATTAATCATCTCGACCGGGAAACAAACTTCGATCTCCTTTATGCCCAATTGATCTTATCACTGATCGGCCGAGACGTCCAATTCTTTGAAAGTATTTTTGAGGGGATATAAAGTAGGGATTTGTGCATGCAAAACATGTGACTGCAACCAATTGCTATATAGAAACCACGGTTTCCAACATTTTCTGTCATTTTCAGTTCTCCTGTTCATTAACAAGGGTTAACCTACTTTGATCCTATGATTTCCCGGCCGATTGTATTTTGCCTACCATTTATTATTAATTTGATCATTAATAATGTATTTTATTTGTGTCATATATCATTGCCACTAACATGAACCGCTTGGTTCTCAACCGGAAATTGGCGGTATTTGCGGAACTGTGATCTTTATTTGAAGTTACAGCCAGTACACAAATTGTAGTACTTAAAATGAACACACCTCAGAACATTTTCATGATATGAATGACTCATGTACTCGGAATCTCTACTTGAAAAATCTATAAATTAAAGTGTCATTTAAATTTTTAAAACATCACCATTTTCACCTATCTGAGTCGTCCTTAATGATACAGAAAACGGTTAGATGAAATTCCGACCACTTAATCTGACTAGCTTAATTCTTTGAATGTATAATCAACGCTACATTTAGTTGCTGAGTTATTCCAGAACGATATTATAATTACCTTTGCAATAACATAAAAACCTTGTCCACCATCTGCTCAGTTGTTTATCTAAATATCTGTTCAACAGGTGCATTTCAGGCATCCTGTCACACCGTACAGACAGACATGAAATTAAACTCAAATGAAATTTGGTTTTTGTAACTGATCACTTTTTCCCACCGTCGACAACTGAAAGCATCCTCTACATGAGAGCTGAGTCACGAGATGAATCTTTGGAATTGAGATATTTGATTGAATGGTATGCAAATATTGCAATTACTGAAGCTCTTCCAATACTGTGAATTACAGATTGATTTCAATATCTCCGAACAATTATATGTTGCATTGTTTTTAGAGTTGCCCAGTCTATTACTACTCGAAAGTCGGGGAAAGAGAACATGATCCGAAAAATATTTTATTTTAGACCTTTAATTGTAGTTATGATGTTAAGATAGTGACAGTCCGCAGACCTAAGACGTGAAAGGGGTGCAAGGGGGCTTGCAAATGGGTACATTTTTTGGTTTTCTAAAAATATGTTAGTGTAAAAGTAACCATATTAAAAATAAATACAGACATTTTCTATAAGATATTTCACATTTTAAAATTTCAAGTAATTCCCCGCTATCTAAAAAAATTGTCAGAAAACACTTTTGCGCCTACGCGTTTCACAAAACTGTTTTTCTGGCCCAATCTGTTTTTTTTTGTAATAGATGTGTTAGAGTATAAATTCACTTTAAAATGAGTTACCAGCTGTTATTTTTCCGACAGTCTGAACGAAAATCGTATGTTGCTTTTTCTTGCAACTGTACACCAAAGCGCGTCCTGGGATGGCTTGGTGCAGTGGTGTCAAGGTCTCCTACCGGTGGCAACGGCACGCTTCGTGGCACCGTAGCATACGACCGTTGCAGGAGGTTCTCCGCACAACTAGCGTAGGGAAAGAAAACTATTAGTTGTGACCCCGCCATTTTACAATGTGATGACGTTATCTTTGGTGGCTGGGTGATGAACTGCGTGGAGGGGTGATTTCGTCGTGGCACTCGTGCAACGGACTCCCGCGCGTGGCATCGACCTTTACAACACTGGCTCAGTGTGCTAGGTTTGGGTGGTACGACCCGGGTTCGATTCTCGGTCGGAGCAAAAATTAAAATGTAACTCTCCATTACAATTTCTATAGTTGTGTTACAAAAGAAAAGCTGAGGCACGCGAAATATGTTTGATACGGTGAAGGGAATTCGTCCTGCTCGCACGTGTCTCCCTGAACCCCCAGAGTGGGTAATAAATAAACACAATGCCAAAGCTTCGGGGCACCATTAGCTGGCAAACGTCGACTAAATTCACCCGAAAATACTGAATACATTCATACATACATATATCAAAGCACCTGTTACATCCAAACCACACTCATACCGCCTTCGGTGACTCAGAGAAAGGACTGTGATATGATCGGGAGGTCCTAGAGTTCAATTCCCTCGAAACAGTTGGATCAAATTCAGCCGCTGCCTGGAGGAGAATTCTAACGGCTGGCTGCTCTTTTAAGTATTTTCCGTGTTTTTCCCATCAACATTAGGCGAATGCGCGAGCAGTACTCCAGCAAACGGGCCCATCCTCGCCCATACATACAAATACCTACAATCACATTCCCCATACTATCACACTAGTTGGGAGAGCTTAGAGCTTGTCCCGGCTGGGGCGGTGTGACGTTGGTGGGAGATACTTGATTGGAGCAAATCCCCGCAAACCGACGAGCAGGTCGGTGCCATATCTCGCCATACAGCGGAGGAAGATCACAGCCACCTCCCGCCATAAAAATATACATTTACGGGACTAATGACCTTAACAGTTGACCCGCCCGGGAACACTAATCAAACAAACTTGTATCTGAATACTATAAATGATTTCCCTTTTCTCACATTCCCCAGCGCTTGGCCCCGTGTCGCCCGTGCGCTGCGCCGGCCTCCGTGAGCTAGTAGTTGCGATGGCCGCCACGCGGGTCGCAGGGTGCGCTGAAACGCATAGTGGCGGCGAGCGGGCTGGCTCGCTGCGTATGTGGCTTCTACGCCCTGCGCGGCCCCCTCCACGACCACCTCAGACATCAGCACATCAAAAGCCGCGATCAATCAATTAGCGCCGGCTGACGGTTGACGCTAAAGGGGGAAGCACTTTTAGGCCGCCGCGCTCGCGCGCGTCGGTTCCCCCTTCCACCACTCCCCTCCCACCCTTTTACCTGCGGCCGCGCCCTCTCGCCTCTCCGCATCGGTGCCCTCCCCACTGCCCCCCCCCCCCGTGTGGAGGAGCATTCTAGTGACCGGCTGCTTGATCGGTAGTTTTCCAGTGGTTTCATCGATCAACACCAGGCGAATGCCGGAGCAGTAACCTAACAAACGGGCCACGGACCGCGATCTTTCCTTCCTCTCCCTTGACCTCTCCTCTCTCCTCTTACACACACACTAACACTAACATGCACTACACTACCACACATGTCGCGAGACTTAAGTCGGGAGCTTAAAGTTTGTCCCGGATTGGGTGTTTCCCAGTTGGCGGGAGATGCCTGCATGGGGAAACCCCGCAAGCAGACGTGTGGTTTGCCGCCCTACGTCACCTTCCAACGGGAAGACAACTTCGCCACCTCTCGTGGAAAAAAGTGCGTACTACTACATTTACGGAAGTAAAGATTACAGCACTTGACGGGCCCGGAAACTTGAAAATGAATCAACCTATCAGTCCCCGTTTAACCTCTCTACCCCATTCGTCCGCCGTTCTTCCTCAGACCTTTTCCCATTGTTCCCTAGAGTCTCTAGATACAGAAAGTAACGCATTCCATTATTCCACCGATCCCGCCATTTTATGTCCAGTTGTCAGAAAAATGGTAACTGTGTCGTATTTTGTATGTTGAGAACCATGAATCTACCCCAAACCAATATTAATATTCTTGAAAATCTTCATAATGTCACCAATTATTTCAATTTCCCATCAGTTACTGTTTGGTGCCTGACGGGGTTGTCGGATGAGAAGATATTAAATGGCGGCGTTTGCGCTACTCTCTGTATCTAGGGACTCTATTGTTCCCCTCGACCCAACGCCCTCACCTCCGCCATCACTTCCACGTGCCCGCTCACGGATCACCACGACCCTCGCACCGCGTGCTCACCCCTTCATCTCCCCGCCTGTACGCTTGCGTCCTCATCCCTCCTCACACAACCCCCCGTCTCCCCTTCCCGCGCACACACATTCCGTCCCTTCCGTGCCTCGCCGCTTCCGGCGCCAGGTGCCATGTGCCGTGTGCCATGTGCTTTGCACCGTGTGCACTATGTGCCAACGCACGCGGCGGCTCCTCTTTCGCGGCAACGCTAATGGCGTGGCCTTCGTCAAAGGCTACAGCGCTCAAGCTCTCATTCAAGCTGACGTCCCGGGCCAAATGCAGGCAAAGTCAATCACAGCTGAGCGGAGATCCATATTGTATTAATGGCGGCCCATTTTTTAAGGAATATTATTTATGAGAACTGCTATGAGTTTATTCGGATATTATATTTCATGAAAAACCAACATTTCATCAAAACGTAAGAAGTTAATGTAAATTGAATATTTCAGTAAGTGGACTTCACGTTTCATTGTCTATTCAATTTTATAAACATGCAAGAATAATCCACGTTCCACTTCTTAATAACCTGTACCAACACTGAAGAAAAAAGTTCTTCAGCATTCATGTGTAGAAACTATTCATGAAATCTTGAAATATGCTTTTAAAAATATGCATTTTTGATCTAAAAGTTCTGAAATATGTAGTAGGAAATGGTGTGGCATTTACGATGCTATCATCGAAATCAATATTAGATGTAGGCTCCCCATCGTAACAGTTTATTGTGGCATAAAGCTTTTTCGGCCGCATTGCGGCCATCTTCAGTGCTACAAAAATAATAGTAATAATAATGATAATATATCTAAATTACAAACAATTTTAAAAATTTTAAAGAATTAAAAACTTTTTACAGAATATTGTCAAGAATTGGTTTTTAAGAAAATGTAAAATGTGAAATGGACATAAAAAATTTTTTAAAAAATGACAAATGAAAATTAAATTAAATAAATGGAATCTATTACAAATAATATTATGAAGCAAACTGGAGTGAAAGAAAACTGGAAAAGTATAATAAATGGAAACATAATTTTGAATAAAAAATGTACATTTTGAAGAGAGGTGAAAATAGAAAATGAATAAATATGTAACTAAATAAATAAATGAATTAATAAAAAATTATAAATATTAATAAATAATATATATTATATATAATATATAATATAATATATAATATATAAATAAATATAATAATAATATATAAATAAATTAATACAAAATAGCTACCAATAATGGCTACAACGACTGTCTTATTGACAATATTATCAAAAGAAAAACTATCTCCCTTAACACAAAAACATTAACTTCACTGACTCCCACGCACACAACACACACGCACACCAGATATACCATCCCCTTCTTTGGAACATTGTCACTCAAAATTGCCAAAAAGCTCAGTCAATTCGACATACACATCACATTCAGCACACCAACCTGTCTCCACACCACATTCTCCCACAACAAAGATCCGATCCCCATGCCTCTATCATGTGGGGTGTACTCCATTTCCTGTGGTAGTTGCAATGCTAAATATATTGGCCAAACCGGAAGATCCGAGATCCAAGATCCAAGATCCAAAGGATCAAAGAATATAGACAAGCTCTCACACAAAAGACCACACATTCACACTTTGCCAACCATCTATTAGAACAAGGACACACGTTCAATGCAGACACTGACGTCAAAATTTTAGAAATTGAAAACAGATACACACATAGACTTAAACTAGAAGCAATACACATTAATAATTTATTAAAGAATCCCCAACACGATATTTTGAATGAACAGATTCCTTCTCTCTCCCCTCTTCTGAAACTGGCCGCTTCCAAAGCACATTAACCCCTCTGCCTGCCTCTTTTCCGCCACCCGCCTGGGCCTTTCCCGCCTTTCCTAGAAAAAACCCTGTGTTCTCCCCCTCCCTCTTTTGAACGTTTCCTTTAAATAGCGTACAATGCCTTCGCCCTTCGCTGTCTTGTCTGGACTGAGGCCCACAGCCGCCTCTAATAGGTATCTCAGTTTGCTCACCTAAATTCATTTATTTATTTAGTTACATATTTATTCATTTTCTATTTTCACCTCTCTTCAAAATGTACATTTTTTATTCAAAATTATGTTTCCATTTATTATACTTTTCCAGTTGTTTTTTTCACTCCAGTTTGCTTCATAATATTGTTTGTAATAGATTCCATTTATTTAATTTTCATTTGTCATTTTTTTAAAAATTTATATGTCCATTTCACATTTTACATTTTCTTAAAAACCAATTCTTGACAATATTCTGTAAAAAGTTTTTAATTCTTTAAAATTTTTAAAATTGTTTGTAATTTAGATATATTATTATAATTATTATAATTATTATTATTATTATTATTATTATTATTATTATAACTATTATTATTATTTTTGTAGCACTGAAGATGGCCGCAATGCGGCCGAAAAAGCTTTATGCCACAATAAACTGTTACGATGGGGAGCCTACATCTAATATTGATTTCGATTTTCTGAAATATGTACTTCAATATACTAGAATATTAACAATATTTCATTTCCTCTATCACCCTTTCTTGATAAAATTCAGTAGAAGCATACTTGGATTGAAAACATATTTTTTGCAAACATTATAATTTACCCTTCTTCGCGAGAGAATCAATTGAAGTAAATATTCACCTTAGTGAAGTACATTGTGCGCCTTGTTGAATTTCTTGTGACTGGTTTTAAAAAATTAGCAAGAAATATTCTACATTTACACAAGTATTTTTATCATATATTGCAACGGTCCTTTACTTTTCTAAAATCAACTAATTATACTGTTCACCTTTTTTTGATATTATTGTATCATTTCATTTACATGCGTAGGTTCTCACATACAACTTTCCTTACCTGTTGAATATGTACGAGTGATTCTATACAGAATCACGATCACTGGAATTTCTCTGGAAGATAAAACTTACTGTCGAATTGATGGCAACTGTAATAAATTCTCAGCCTTTTCTCTTTTAGAAAACAATAACACTTAACATTTATTATAGCTAAATTTACAATATCCGAGATCTCATGACTTGAAATTTTCTTTGATTATAAATTGTACCGTACGGTTTTTTTTATATACAAAGTTCGTAAGTTTACGATGTTTCTCGAATGGGTGCCTTCTCGGCTGAAAATCTGGATGGTTCCCCTTGCGGTCCAAGTGATGTGTCTAATGGTCCGTCTAAATTTTGAAGGCCCGTAATATTCCTAATTATTGGATTAATTTCTTAAACCCTTCGATATATTGCATTCCAACACGACTGGCCCTAATTTCCGTTCCGTGTGGAACCCTATGCGTGACTGCTATTATCCTCCACTGATGTTATTAATATTCTTTTACCCAGCTACGAAGCTGCTCTATCTAAACCCTTCGGCAATACGAATTATATTTAAACCGAATTATATTTAATACGAATTATATTTTATACTATTATTTTGAATAATAATGTTTTTGAACTTAAATAACGCTACGTTGTTTTAAAAGCATGAACCTCCAAAACGTCGCCTCAAAGTCCTTTTTCCCAATAACTTAAATCCCGATCAAAACTAAAATGTCTACGTACCGTCGTCCTTCGATATGTTCAGATCACTGGTTATCATAAGACAAGCTTCCGTCTCCCCAGGCACGGATTCCCAAAGCCTCCTTCACGTTTATTCCGTCTCATTACGATTAGGCCTTGGAGAGACATTGTTTAATATAAATAATATAGAGCAAAGAATCCTTACGTTTGTTGACGCGTTGCTTTGACAACGTCCACTCTTTGGTTCTGAATGTCCAAATAAGTCTGTTTCCTCTCGTGTCGTGGGGTTTTTTGGTATATCACAACATAGAAAACAAAGAAACGCAAACTGTGACAAGCTCCTTCTAATAAATCAACGCTCACAAACAAATAGAGTCTATGAAAAGATGAAATGTTTCATAGATAAGTCTCTATTTTAAGGAAATATGCAAATTATGAGTTTATAAATACACGAATATGCTCCAACAGGACAAATTGGCCAAATATGCACAAACATGCACTGAAAAAAAGGATTGCTTGCCGCACATTAAAATTCGGTTCTCCCAACCAAATTTCATAGTAAAATACGGCCCAGCTATTTGTGTGGTTGACTCAACGTCGGCGCCATGTGTGAACCTCCGTGGTGCTCTCAACCACCGCTGGGTCTTGTGATTCCCTTGCCGACGTAGGGTCTTTAACCACAAAATGTTTGCAGTGCGTGGTTGACTGTCTCGGAAATTCGGTGGGTGGTTGAACAAACTAAAATTTGGTGCTAGTTCCTAGATAAATGTTTACACCAAAAATGGGAAAATTTTGCATCAACCCTTGTTTGCATGTATGCTTACCTTCTTTTATACTCGTACCTGTAGCATTAAATTGTTGGTTATGTAGTTAAGAAATTATAAAATTTTTCAGAATTGCATAAATTTGTGCGTATGCAAGACAATTCAAAACCACAAGTAGAGACAATGTCAAAATTCAAATTTTCAATTAAATTCAGTGTAAATTAATTGAATAAATGAATTAAATTTTGTATAATTTTATAAAATTATGTAACAATGTCTGGAATCAAATTTTATATAAACATGATTCTAGAAATTGTTACATTTTAAAAATTCAACTGAAAAACAAGTAAGAAGTCAATTTGAAGAATTTTTGAAAACTTGACACTAAAAGTACTTGCTGAATAGAATTGGATATATATAAATTAAATCTGAAATAATTTCATTCATAATATTTTACCAAATATTTTCACTCTTAACATTTAATAGCAACAAGTAAACACTCTTAAGACCCCTAACCAACACAAAAAAAAGTTGAGCAAAACTCAATACAGTATTTGTAAATTCAATTAACCAACTCAAAAATATAGACTATTTCTTAGTTCATTTCTTCAGTCCTTTGTTTCACCAAGTCATTTGCAACTTGTGGCACACAACCATCACTAAATAAAAGTTTAAATTTCTTACATTCCATGAAACTAATTTATTAGTTTTAACCATCACATAATCTCTCTTAAGACCCAGTTGCAAATGACTCCACTGAAACAAGGGTCAGAATAAATTAACACACAAACTCAATCACATTAAACTGATAACAGTTTTGCAGGCATGAAAATCACAAACAGGAATATGAACAAATGTGAAAGCAATTGAAATAGATATATTTGGGAAATTGATATGAGAAAAACACTTGATAGATACTTATAAATGCTTCCTTATATTTTAAATAATTATGTACATTATCTTTTTATACATTTAAAGTGAACATTTCACAGCAACAAGTTTTAGCTAGTACGTGCCCTAGGCACCACAAAAAATAAAACATTACAATGAAGCCAAATACTGAAAAGTAAGATACCAGTTTTGCATCTGAGAACGATGCAAGTTTTCTTATGTAGTAAAAACCACACAAGAACATTTTGGAAACAGCCCATAGCCTTGTATAACACAAAAATTGCATGCAGCGCTTACTCCTTTAGAATAAGTAATATGATAAAGAGATGAAAATCCTTTGTATTTATGCACATTATTAATGTTATTTTATTGAACTTCTAATTATTACTTGCAGGCCTCTCAATGTTTAATGAGGTTCAAATTAGTCTAATCAAATAAGTTTCATTGTCCAAAAATAGTGAGTCAGGAAACAATATAAACATTGTTTATGAAGAAATAATAATTACAAGAGGAAATAGCTTTTATAAATGCACTAATCGTGACCATTTCTTTGCATCAAACCCAAACTATAATAAGTGTTCCCAAATCACAAAGTTTTATTAACAAAAGCACAGTGTAATTAAATTTTCACATGAGAGGGCTAGTTCCAATTTCCATGTCTTCTTTCTAATAAAAATTTAGTTATTGCATAGTAGATCAGTGTTGGACATTAGAATTGCATATTCCCTGAAACTAGACAAAAATATTTGAATTTTTCACAATAGAAATCGATGACAAAATAAACGCCAGCAGTCTTTAAAAATTGATTGTTCCAAATTGTATATAATACTTTTTATAGAAACAAAATTCTCACCTCTTATAAATATAAGTAAATATAAAATAATATAATATAATATAAAGTGACAGTATTCCAAATGTATAAAATAAGAACAATCAAAATTGTTCTGTAAATTAAAACTCAAATCCATAGAGTAAAACCATTAAAGAAAGAAAGTTTCATATTTTCTTAGACCAAGGTCAAAATCCAACTATGCAATTCTAAATTTTGTTTTCTGAAGTAAGAATAATTGTGTACTTACATACTCATCTAAATAATCATGTACACTAGTAACAAATCATTAATAAAGGTTGAATTAAAAAATTAAATTAATAATTCAATATTTGTTAAAAAAAAGTGAGAATAATGTGGGAACATGATGGCAGTATGAAAATAGTTTTAAAAAGTGTGTCGCTAAGGGATCTGTACTAGCAAATAATTAAAATATGTAAATAAAACTGTTAATTGAAAGGATCAGAAATAGTGTATGCATCCCCAGTCTGCACACTCCTAACATAAAAACTCAAATTCTACAATGTAGAGTCCATGAAATTTGCATGCCTGTCACAATTGAAACTTTACAATAAAAAATAAAAACCACACACATTGAGAAAAATTTACTTAATACATCTTCCAATTGTTTTTTTTATATTTTGATGTAAGTTTTCAAATTAAATTGGGTATAACGTTAATTTTTTTTAACTTTAGTAATTTTTATGTTCTTCCTTAATTTAACTAATATTGTAACCACTAATTTGGCTTCTTCTTTGGAAACTAATTTTGTAGTTTGTTACCCTTGAGGGAAATAGAATCTCAAATGTAAACCCTTCATTGAACAAAATAAAAAATTAATTTGAATTTTTTAAAATGTGGTTGTCCAACATAAAAAAGGGACTGAAAAATATTAGAAAATATAATTTCAATAGTGACAACCAAATCAAAACTTTTCTTTCAACTTTTCAAAAGTTTTCAATCCTCAAGAAGTGCTATCACACAGTACTGCCTCATATTTTGAAAAAGATTTTTTGACATCATGTGTTGGGCACACATTTGTATTTTAACAAGTTTATTCTAACTACATAAACACAACTAATAGTCCCAAAATTCTGGAATACACAAAATATGCATTACATGTAAAACATTTTCTATCTCAGACTTAATATTTTGCTCTAGGGCATATTTCAAGTTTCTGAGAGATATTGGCATCAAAAAATGTGCAATTACATGAGCGTTTGTAGCTTTACAAATAACAAGTATGTACAGAATGTAGAAATACAATTCTAAACCTGAGATATTCTAAGCCTGTTTGTTGTCATTTTGTTTAAAAATTGACTAATTTTGTCTAGGAATGTAAGGTTTGAGAAATTATGCTTTTTAACATGGATTTGTTCAACACTTTTGCTGTTTTTTTTTCATTAGCACAATGATACAATGACTTTCAACAATATTCTTAAAATTCTTATACTGAAATTGAAAATAAGTTAATTAATTATTTTGGGCGTCAGGTTATACACCTGAAGTATTTAAATTATTAATCATTTAAAAATGATGGGGAACAGATATGACTAAATGTAATTGAATAACTTTTGCCTTGCCACGTGGAACAAGTTTTAGGTATGGTAATTATAAGATCGTCACAATTGGTATGTCGCAGCCTGTGTTCAAATTTTAAAATATATACCTTACTGATATTCAACGAGAAATGAAGTGATTATCAAATATCTGATATTACTGATTTGATGCAAGTATGAAAAGAGGAAAAATAAATCCCACAACATTTGAAAACTAGAAATGAACCCTTCCTATAAAGAAGGACTTGAGTAATTGATTCTTTTAATATACTAGTGTACACTGAAACCACTTCCCTCTATTTGCAGAGGACGCTATTAATTTATTTAAAGATGAAAATAAACAAATAAAATTAAAATCAATAAGTTAATTGATTTATTTTGATACAAAGAGATGATATGAATTAATGAATTTTTTAAAGAGACAATTACCAAAAATGCATGCAATTTTCAGAATTACAAGAATACGTTTAACAAATGATGGACCCCAAACCAATTCATTCGGTTCACTCACATACATGAGACCTCGTATACAGAGGCTTGTAGTCAAGCTTCACTTTGTATAATCTTTAAGATTCATAGGTACCATTTGAAACCAACAATAAAAAAGCATGGACATGGGCAGAATATTAGTTTAGATTTTACTTACATATATTTGAATCCTGAAAGATATCATTTTCTCATTTGACAAATATAAATTTAAGCAATAAAATAATACGGAACTCATCTGATTACTCAAAACACTACATTAATTTATTAAAGGGAACAGAGAAGGGACAATGGAATTTAATATCTCTGAAGAACGTTAGATTGCTTGCAGTTCCACAATTTTCTTCAGTTATAAAATAAAATGGTAGCAATTTTCTTAATTAAATTGCTGAACCATAGCAAAGATAAATATTTGATGAACTACAAATGCATCAAAACATTCCAGTACATGACAGTGCAAATAAATCAGTTGTCAACTTTTTTCACTTTTCACTACACTGCGCTACACTTCAATATACTTTCACTGTACACTACATTTCAATGTGAATGCTGGTATGTAACACAGCAGGGAACAAAAGAACACTGCAAGAATTCAAAAGCACAGCACCACAGGATGTCACCAAAAGCTGACATCAAATAGGGCCTATTGAGGTTTTCATGTCTGTGATGTCCAAATCAAATCACATGCATCTTAACTTGACTGTTTAAAAACTGCCTTTATTTACTCATCCTTCAAGAAACACACATTCAATGACATCAAGTTGCACATCATTTTGCAGTGCCCATTGTATAAACGTTCTGCATGTGTAGTTTTCTGGTCTTAATCAACAACTTCTCTGACACATTTCAACACTTTTTATAAACATATATACTGCGTATTTTCATCAACAACGAAATGCCATGATCAACATAACCAAGTTTCAACAGAATTTTAGAGATTCGAAAATTTTCTTCTTATAAAGATTCAGCACAATTGCTAACTACTCTCACAACAGAATACACTCATTTTCCAAATTAAGTACTGGATTCCCCTCCACATACACACACACATCTTCGTGTACCGCCAAACGATAAACCTGCAATGAATCATAAATTATACGTTAAAAATACTTGTTACTCGATTAGAGTAATGTGGCCGTAACCTCACATGAAAAATGTTTCACTTACCATTGAGTGACAATGAGCATTCTCTTGGAATCGATTCAGCAGATATTCATCTTAATATTTCGTGTTTTAGAAACTTAAGTGAACACTCTCTCCAGAGTCCTTATTAATCACACTCTGAAACTCGTCCGTATTTCCAGCTGTCAAATTCATCCTCAGGCCGCGCTGGTCTCCCGCCAAAGGTTGGTCAACTCAACCATGTCCGAAGCGTTGAGGCGTTGAGAACCCCGTGGTTGCGGGAACCAATTAGAACGTTATATGAAGTCAACTGATGGTTATAAGAATCGCGTATTTCCCAACCTTCGTCGGTTGGTTAGCTTGACAAGCAACTACCAGAACGTCATCTATGACGATTATTGCCATATACTCTCTGATTATTGCCACAATGTATAAATCGATCGTCACAACTGGAAGACACTTAACCATGGGTTTGTGGTTGAGAGTCAATATCCCTTTTTTTTCAGTGTGCACTAACATATTAATCCACATAGCATCATCTATGTACCGTCCACCAATTTTTAATTTTTTTTGTTAAATAAATATATAGATGGAAATCAGGTACGGTCAGGGTCAAGAAGATGTGAGTTTTCATATACAAATCCGCGGTGAAAGAAAAATGTCTATCAGTGATAATAATTCTGTATTTTTAAAGAACACCTGAATATCAAAAGCTACATTCAAAGAAAAACAATTCATCCGAAAACTAAATTTCAAAAAGTGATTCAAAATATTTTGTGACTGCCAATCAGTCACTGTTTATAAAGGCAATCTTTGGGCTTCGCTCCCATATGATTGACATTGTAATTTGCTGATTTGTGCGTTGTTCTCGTATGTGCTAATGACCAGTTAACTGAATTACCGCGAAATCACTTTTTCGGATGGACACTTTCGCTCTCTACGGGAATGAAGTACTAAAGAAACGGTGACACAGAAATTGCGCATCACGAAAAATTTTCACACAATCGACTAGGCGAAAAGCGTCGAGAGCAGTTCGGATAAAGGTCATTTGACATCTAGTTTCTATTCAACATTCTTATGGGAAACTAATTATTTCGAACCTCTAATGGGCCTAGTACCTTCATTTTTCTAATCACGATATTCCCCAAATACTATTTTAAATGGATTACTAATTTTAACGTATGTGGCGCATAAGATAGTAAGTATTTGTTTTCCCACGGCTAATGGAATCAGGAAATGTGCAAAAGTAAAACGTGCTCTGAAAAATTTAGTGTTCTGAGATGTAATTACATTTTCCGATCGACTCGGACATCGAATTGAATTTAGGCATGTGATAGAAAGAGAGGCAATTAGCTACTTTAAATCCTTAAAAAGTTCTTGCCATTATTCCAAACATGGACTTGAAAATTCCTGGTCTACTTTCAGAGAAGTGCATCAATTTAGAATTTCATTAAAGTTCTACGGCTCTGTTCCTGGAGGGAAAAGAACGGTTTGGTATGTTCCGGGAGACGATTCGGCTTTATGCTTTACTTTAATGAACCAGTAAATATTAAAATGTAAGGAGCATCACGATATGGAGTAGAAGCACAACTAGAACTTCCATCATTAACACTTGTTTATTACTTGTTCATGAGATTATTAATATTTCAGCACGATCCAATTTTAATATTTCAAAATCATACGTAAAGAAATTCCATACCACAAATGAGCAGTTGTAAATGTTTTGCATCATGCTATGCATTTAGAGGATAGTCACTTAACACTAAGATTACTATAACCAAGGTAATCTAATACCAACCATATAAAAGAATCTGAAGTTTCAGGAACTATCCCCCTAAATGATAAGCAACCCCCTACATGTCTTAAAAGTTTGCAACATTTATTCGGAGTCTCTCCTATATAAGAGGATGCAAACAATATTGTTCAATAAACGTTCAACAACACACTAACAATATATAATAATATAACAATATATCTTATTTTTAATAACATAAGCAGCAATAATATAAGAATCACTAGAGAAGTAAAACTGATTTAATCTGCTACCTATAAGTTATTGATCACGAAAAATATGATAAAACTCTCATATAAATCCGCTTAACTCAGATCACAAAAATTATAAGTCAAAGTTTTAGATTTGTTGGTGAGTAGCCATTTCCTTTTAAAAAGCATAAATCATTAATTTAATACATGGTTTTCTAAATGAACGATATATTTGTTTACATAATCAGAGAATATCAAGTGGAGAATGTCCGAGTCGGATAGTTGCAAATTTTCTCCAGCTTATTTTTCTCTTTCGATCTGAAAACAATAAATATTTCAATTTTATAAAGAAGTGTATCGGTAACGGAAAATGTCGATTCAACTGACCGTGTACTATTTAGATAAAATGCGCCCGAGCTGTTACAATCTGCCATGGGTACCAACATGAGAAAAATAACCTTTTTAACCTTAAAATAACCTAAAATACCCTTTTTGTCATGTTAAACTATGTAGTTAAAATGACCGAGGTAATATGACAAGCTGTATGAATGCTTGTAGTTGTTTTAAGACAATTGCAAGAACAATAACTGTTTTAGTAGTTGCCAGCGTTCATTATGTTAATGTTAATTTAGACTAAAATGCTAAAATTAAATTGCAGCACACATGTTGGGAACGGTCTCAAATATTATTCTATAAGTCGTTCATATTAGGGATTCTGCTATCCAACAAACATGACCACGGTACCACAGGTCCACTACTCTGAGACAAGTATTGACATAATTAATTGACTGCTGAAAATGAGAAAAGTAGAACTGAATAGACAGTATTACTGGCCTTGCATTATTATTAACAGGCCTATGAATACTATATAACTACAAAAATTTTATTGATTATTTGTTTAGAAATTTGTCTCTATTATGTTCAGTTGAAATAAATTATGAGATGTGAGTTGCCTAAATTAGAACTGTTAAAGAATCACAAAGTGAGATATCTTACACTTGCAGTGATATAGAATAAACTTCAATATTTCAGCTCACATAATTAGTAATATTTATTCATTTGCCATTCAACAATGCAATTATTTATTTTACAATATTTGTTTTCAAGCAGGATATAGTGAAACTAGAACACCGCTCTAAAATAATAAGTTGGGAAAATGGAATTATCCCGTTTTCGCCAGAGAGCCGGAAAGTAACAGTTTTTCAGTGCGCTCTAGCGCCTAAATCTTTTGTGAAGAAATTTAGATTAATGCTTGTATTTTATAAAACATTTTGTGTTCGTTAAATTTGTATACATTAGTCTTTTTACAAAAACGCTTAGTTGTGGAGATACAAGCGAGAAAAAGAAAAAAAATATTTTTGCGCTTTTCTTTGTGAAGGCGACATTTCTCGAGGTATCGAACGTAACATTCTAATTTATCATCCAAAAATAATATAGAATAAGGGAGAAACAAAAATTGTCGGACTCAGTGTCAACACTTAAAGCCATTGAAAACCGATACACCAGCAATCCAATAATCCAAACTATCCAAGAACTTATATTTACCCAAAACACAAAAGGAGTCAAAATAGAAATAGTTTGGATTCCTTCTCATAAAAATATTGCTGGAAATGAGAAGGCAGACACAACTGCAAAAATGGCAACATCATTATCAAACGTTGATCATCAAATTCATGGTACCTAAAAAGATATAAGAAATCTTTTCAAGGACTCTTCTTTGAAGTATTGGAACTCACAATGGAAGATGGGGTCTACAAAGCTACACCCAGTAAGAAATTCTATCCTGGAACCAGGTCTACCGAGATCAAACTTCAAAAGAAGAGAAGAAGTCCTTATTACAAGATTAAGGATCGGTCACTATAACCTAAATAACTGTCATCTACTCAGAAACTCCAGCCCTGAACCCTGTCCTAAATGTGGCGCTATCAAGTCTACTCCTCATTTTATTCTGGAGTGTCAAGGACTTGATAATGTTAGAAAATCATTAAAAATAAAAGGTACCTTATATTCTCTGTTCAAATAAGAAGAAAGTTGTAAAAAAAAATTGAAACTACTAGAAATAAGTAAATTGTTTAAGGTAATATAATTATGATGCAAATTTTATAATGATATATTGATATAATGCTTACGGTGTAATGATACCACTGTTTGTAACCTTACGTAATGTAATGTACTGATGTAAACAAAATGAGGTCGCTGATGACCTGAGCTGTTATAAAGAGACCATAAATAAATAAACAAAAAAAATTGTCGGAATTTTTCTCCTGATTTTTAGACCTGTTGTCTGGAGACTAACCTATGAGCAAAATGAAGAGAAAACATCAATGAGCTTTTGAAATACAGAATGTAGTCTATTTCTTTTATAGTCTGATGGCACCGGTCGCCAGACCATTCGTTGCGCTATTTAAAGGTCTTTGGTGATACAGCATCAATAGTGCAAAGGTTATGAATAGGGCCCAGATATTTATGACATTTCATATATTTTTTCTTTGCGTTATTTCCGGAAAATATAAATGAGGAAAATATAAGGTAAGCATGATTTTATGTACAGTGACTAAAATTATGCAATTTTCATGTGTCATATAAAGTCATATTTTGGCTTCTTTAACCTTTTGGTCATTTTCCGTTCATTTTTCATATGATGGTAATATTCTTTCACGAAGTTAATATGAAGTATGTTTTGTCATATTTTTTATCTTTTTGATTCCATTTTCGCATACTTGCTTGTAGTCTTTTCAAAGAGAGTTTTCATATCTTATAATTGTTATCTAATTTCTTACAATTTTTGTTGTATATATTTGTATGGTTTTCTTATAAATATATATGTATGTTAATTATTATTCTAGGTAACTTGAATTAGAAGAGTAAACTATATAGATGGAGAAAAAGAAAGCGTAGAAAACACCAAATATGAAGGGAGTGTTAGTTTAGTTTTGCCAGGTTTTGTGCCAAGTTCAGCCGCATATATACAATTTATTTAATAACTTTAGCAAGCAAAATTGTCTTCATGGGGCGCCAAAGGAGAAGGTGTGAATTGTGAATGTGCTAGATTTTAAAAGTAAATTTTCAATATAATGGTTATTCAAACAGCGGAAAGATTTTGAAGATTTCGCAAATGCGACCAAAAAATTTTACGTCTTATTTATGGTCATATATTCATATTTTTTTGTCATAAATGCATGCATATTTCTAACATTTTTAAGTCATAAATATCCGGGCCCTAGTTATAAACAACGGCGCATGCCCCAATAGTGCGACTCTTACATTGAAATGAGCGCCGACGCGCCTGCAGATCTGCTTCGCTGGTTGACCGCCGCTCGGTTCGCTTAAGGCCCATTCACAATGCAGACATAAACATAAGCATAGCGTTAACATAAAAGTTAGGACAACGTTTATAAGCGGACTCATTCACAATGCATTCGAATAAGCATAACGCATAAGACGTTAACTTAAAAGCTTGCAAGCTTCAAGCTTCTGTGCTTATGCTTATGTCGGAAATAAGAAATGAACCAATCACAGTACGTTTAACTCAAAATCGAGTATCGAAATAGGATCGAAGTCGATAGATCGAACAAAAGACTTGTTTTCCAAATTGCTTGGTTGATTTTCGACAGTTTTCTGCGTACTTTTGTAGCATACGATCTTTTTGTAATTTAGTTTCGTTGTAATATTCATAGTAGTACCATTTAGTTTGAATTTTTATTGAAATTAAAATACCTAACCTAACCTGAGTCAACTCATGGCCGCAAGGCCGAGACGCCGCTGGTAGACCTTGGCTCGTAAAGAGCTGTTGTGCCACAGTACATACGTACATGTTTATAAATGTTATATAAACATGCATACTGTTTATATAAACATGCATATTTTAAACGAAATTTCAATATATATAAAATATAGATTCTCACATCCAACCAATAGTAACTAGAATGGTTCACGGAAAATAGAAAATCTTTGCTTACGCTTATGTTGTACATTGTGAATGCTTCAGTCTATCACTTACGTTAAAGAGTATGTCTGTGCGTTACGCTTATGTTTACTCTGCATTGTGAATGGGCCTTTAATCTCGGCGTGCTGAGTCCCGCTCCGACTCACTTGCGCGCCTGGTGTGCAGGCCAAGGACGTCTACGTTTGCTGCCCATTTCGGACGTTCAACGTATGTCGAGTGTGGTTGTTACAGGTCACCGACGCGTAACTCAACACTTTACGGTAAGGACACACTAGTAACATTCGAGGTGTATGACGAGGATGCACTTGAACACAAAGTGCAGTTATGTGGACTAATTGAAACGGGCAGTTACTCGCACTGACGTGCCGCACTACCGCGTCTGCTCGCTGTGATCTCGCTCAATGCAGGGTCAAGTTGTATCTCTCTTTTCCTTCTCTAGGCCTTGGCGTCGCGAAGATTCGACCCACTACCAATTGCTCTCTTGTACGGCTAAATGGAAGCTACCTTCGTGTATGTCTTGTGAGTTGTATTCATTCTGATTTCTGAACCTTTTGGTTACTTCTGTGATTCTAAATTATCTCCCCTTCCTACGTGACCTCGTAATGGAGCACATGATACGCTATTCGCGATCTCATTTTTTGTGCTCAGTAAAATATGCTATGTAGCGTTCGTGTACGTGATTAATCAAATGAGGATTTATCGCGGGAGAAAACACTGCATTGAGAAGCGTCGTACATCATTCAGAAATTGACTACCGTTTCTAGAAGCGAGAGCTAATAATTAGGAAAACGTTTAATAGGAGGATGAGATTTTGGCTTTATTGAAAGATGAGGACACACGAGACGCTTTGGCTCGGTTCGGCGTAAATCATTGAGGACCTGGGTGGGTCGTTGCAGTTGAGAATCTCGGAACCATTGCAAGATGTTTGAAAAAAAATAGTTCAGAAATAAAATAGTAGAAGAATTAACATTGTATCATTTGGAAGTTTACGAATATTGAATTTAGCAAGTTCAAAATGAAATATTAACTTGCATACATCTTTCTTATGATTTTGACCAGACTTCCTATATGCGGACGTTGACACACATGATCAGTGACGTACAACATAGTCCTGTGGTGAAGCGACGCCGTCTTGGACGCTTTCGCTTTCACTTCGCCCGGGTCGAGCAGGCATGTCTACCAGATGCGCGGGCTGACTGCCCGTCCCCCACCCCCCTGTGAGTGACCCGAATGAGGGCAATGCCACCCCCGCTGTCGCAGGGATGGACTGACCCGGCAGTATATAAAGGCGGCGTACGGCCGCCGAGTTGTCGCTTGTTTACCGCTCCTCGTGAGCATGGTACTGATCGCCGGCGTCCCCACTCCACGGTTGCCCTCGGGTTGACCAAGTCGGGAATCGACGCAAGGCTGAGCCAAGCGACCCACCGCCAGCCTATCTGCCTTCGTTACCGCCATTGCCGCCGTCGCCGCCGCCGCTGCCTTCCACCTCTCCCCCATCCTCATGGCAACGACCGACTGAGTGCTGGACTACGTAGTCTCTGTTAGGATGTGACAATGTACTTGAAACCAGGGCTTATAATAAACCGCTGTTAATAGCCAACCAAGAGTTCGTCTTCTCCCGCCACATACTCCCTCCCATCCATGTCATCACGACAGTCCGACGTAGACGTAAGTGGACTCGCACACCTACGAACACATAAACGGGAAGCAAACCGGCCTGGATATCCGAGGTAGCTAAGGTGGAAGAGCCATAGCTGCCTCGTGCCTCAAGGGTCGCGGGTTCGAATTCCACCCGCGGCATGGATGTTTCTATCTCCATACATCCTTACTGCTACCCCAATGATATTTACAGTGGTCGCTATGTGACCTTAGAAATTGAAAAGTGACCTTAAATAAGTAAAAACACAACAAACAAACAAACAAAAAACATGGATGTAAAGGATGTGTATGAACCCTTGTAGTGAAACACACACGCACACTACGAGCGTAGGCTCGGGAATTGGGAGCCGATAAAATCTATTATTAACATTTCGTGTATGCAAAAAACGAAAAGAAAGGAAAATATTCAGATGAGCCAACTCTCCGGGGAGAACACACACTCCTTTCTGGTTTGCGTCGTGTCTTTTATTTCCCCATCTCTCCCAGTCGCTCCCAAGGGTTCGGTGTCGCGGGAGGGAGCCGATAGCACGATGCGCGCCGCCGTTGCGGGAGGCCGCCCATGGAAACAGACGGAGCGAAGAGCGGTCTGGAACGTATCAAAGGCTATGCCCCTTGGGCTCATGCGGTCAGTCTCCGAAGGTCTCGCCGAAATTTAGTTTGCAGTGCAGGCCTTTACGTAATGCCATGTAGGTATAAAGACCAGGGAATATTATTTCACTGCTAAAACCACAATGACGTACTGTTACATAATGGGTTATTTTACTTTCCGTTGACATTCATCACGAAAAACAAGAAGAGCGGAGACGTGCAATCTACACGCTGCGGGCACTGATGATCGTGATTGGCTTTGGAGAAAGATCTTCGTTAATTTAATGAAAAACAGTATTAGGTCACAAAGTTGATTTTGAGATAGTGTAAGATATAATTTTTGATTAGAAATAACAGAAAAACGACTGAGATTATAACTATTTTCTTTTTTTCAGTAATGTTGGACCAAGACTTTCGAACATTTGAGGAATAATTATGATAAAATATTTGTTCAAAATGTGCTATAATTTAAACGAAAGGTATGGACTTGTACTGTTTGTCACCTTAAGGAAGATTAACCGAACAATCTTTTTGCAAAATAACAATGTTTACTAAAGTAACATGTTTTATTGTTGTATGAGTGCTGAATGCATATAAGTATTAGAGAACGAGGTTGGTGTAATGTGTGGTTTCTATTTAAACGCGGATGTCTGAGAAACGGTGCGATGGATTTAGGTATTTTGATTTGAGAGCAATCATTAACAAATGTGCAAACCTCAATGTCACGGATGCACGCAGTGTACTATGTCGATTACTTTAGCATTAAATCCAATTAAAATGAAAATTGTCTGAAATTCTTATCTTCTCCCTGCAAGTTCTGGTAACATTCTAGTCAGAGGTAACGAAGTGAAGCCATGCTTTAATCGATATCTCATTAACATGAATTGTTTACTCAGATTGGAAATTCAATTAAAAGCATTGATTCTTGCTTAGTGTTTTCAATGAAGGGTACTTTACTATGGTGTTATTTAATACAAAACATGAGTCAGCTTATTAGCAGATAACATATTTTATCCTGCTCTGTTAAGATCAGACACTTCAGTGACATGATAAACATACTTTTGTTTTTATGTCATTATTTATGAAATCTTTCTGCTTAGTATGAAATTATAAACAGATATGACATTACAAATAAAATATCAAATAAACCACGTATTTCAGAAATGTAACGGTTTTGCATCAAGATTTGAAAGAAAGTATAATCAACACATACTGTAATATACAAAATATTACAGAACAAACGCCGCGCGTTAATCTGGACGGACGGAGCTGTAATATACAAAAATATTACAAAACAAACGCCGCGCTTCAATCTGGACGGTCGCGGTTACTAGGTAACGAAGGTTGTTGACGCGCGAGAAGGGGGCTCTGGACTAGAAGAGTAGTTGGTGGTTGACTGGCATCCTGGTGGTAGCGGGCGCGTATGTAACCTGAATTATTAAAGTTGGACATCGACGCGAATAGGGAGGACAAATTGTGGAACAAGTGTGCAAGAAGTGAGCAGCAAGAAAGAAGCAGACGGATTTTCGGCGCGGAAGTCAAGGGGCTACGAACTGCGGGGCCATCGTTTCACAACGCCAGACAATTTGGTACAGTGAACTTAATGCATGAAATTAAGCAAGAGAATTTTTATATTTTTAATCTCAAATTCCATTCTTAATAAACTTATTGTTGTGCCACGTTGTGCGTAATTCCTTCGGGACATAAACAATTTCAGACTTCCAGGCTTCTCTGTATAGAGAGCATGAGAACCAGAAAACTGAGCTAGTAAATTAAATTAAATAAAGTAAAATTATTCATTATTTTATCACAATACTTAATTTACATTTGACGAAATTGCTAGACATTGAAGATAATTTTATTGCTTCATCTTCCTGCCCTTCAGCTAGTTCACTGCTGTACAACTTTTCTTAATAGTAGAAAATAACTATTGAACCCCGCGATGCTTGTGTATTCATTTATCTCAATCTTCTATTAGACAGAAGTAATGATGAATTTTACTAACAGAGGAAAACTAGTAGCAACTAGTGACCTCCAACAGCAAAAGTGCTGCTGAAAAACCCTCAAAAATGGTTTTCCAAAAAATAGCAGGCACACTTGCAGACATTCATAAATAACTCTCATAATTCTCAAATAACATTACAATAAATTAATTATTTTAAGAAAAAACTATCTTCACGATACTTCAGTAGCGTAGCATGTACTTACCAAGAATATGTCCTTTACATATCAAGAATATAAAAAAAATGTCGCTGATCTGTAATGAAACGCCAGAAGAGCAAATATTTAATGGCGGGCAGTCTCTTCCTTAGAGCATTGCTACCAGGAGAGATGGTTCAGGGAGTTAGCAACTGATGTCACTGCAGAGCCTCTGACCGGGAGGTCATGGGGTTTGAATCCAGGCGGTGGCACGATTTTCGTCACTAGCCAGAGGGCTAAGGTCCGTTCGCTGTAACTTCACTCCGCATGTAAACAAACTTGGAGTGTATCCCTCCGCTCTGTAGTTCGTGATTGGCTACGCTACGCCATTCGCGCCACGACTCATACTCAAATGCCCGCACGTGTCACAGCCAGAACTGTCATAGCACATTATTTTCACAAGTATTTCCTTAATACGTCCAAAATACCATCCAAACTACGCAGATATTTTTCTTAAACATCACAGAACTTATATTTACGTGTGTTCTTGCAAGGTAGCAGTGAACTTTCGCCCGAAGCACGAATTTCAATAGAACATACAGTGGCGTTCTTTTAAAATTTGTCAGTCCCGAATCTTCATTAAACACATCAAGAATTTTACTTCATGTTGGAAATTCTTTTCTACGAAAAAATATGCATATCAATACGAATGGCACATTAACAAATTCATCGCACTCGCCCCACCTCTTTTGCTCTACATCTCTTCTTACGAGGAGAAGTTACCTTTCCGATGACTTAATTCATTACACAGTTTTCAAACACTTCTGACACCGACATCTGCAATTCGGCAGTCATTTCTTCCACCCGCCACAAAGTCATTGACGGATTTTTAGGCGCTAATTATTCAAACACATCAATACAACCTTCTTTTCACCACTTCTGAGGGATTTTTTCTGCGAAAGTTTCAAACCGGGGTATCCCGGGAACTGCTTCACTTATTGTGTTCGATGAGGAAACAAAAATCAACGCAATGAGCACACACACCTTTCACTAACCAAACAAAAATACAGCTTTATTGTAGAACTTTCTCATTCGGGAATGAAACTGCTACTTATAAAATTAGACAGGAGCGGCGCCGACGGCCTGGCGAACGAACGTTATCTCAATGAGATCCGTTGGCAGCTGAAGGTTGGCAGTTGACGCTCGGTGTCTTGATTTTACTTCAAGGCAAAGGAGAAAATTATTTCGACTGTTTGTGTAAAAATTCTGGAAATAAAATAAATTTTGAAAGGGAACTAACTCCTATAACGCACGACGCCCTGAAGGGGAGTGTGGTGTCCGTCAGCCAATGAGAACAAGCGACGACCACGTGCATTTGTTTACGTGCTGAGTAAAGTTAGAGCGAACGGACCTTAGGTAAAGATCTGTCGCTTTCCGGAGGAGAATTCTAAAGGCCGGCTGCTCTGCTCGGTTGTTTTCCGTGGTTTCTCTGACCAATATCAAGCGAATGCCAGAGCAGTACCTTGCCAAACGCGTGACGGACCGCACACGATCTTTCCTTCCCTATTTCTTGTCCTATCCTCTCCTCTTACACAGACACACTTACAAGCAATATACTGCCACCCATGACGGGGGACCGGTCGGGAGCTCAGAGTTTGCCTCGGCTGGGGCGGTTCCCCAACTGCTTGGAGATACCTGGATAGGGAAAACTCCGCTAGCCGACAGGAAGATCGGCGCCGAATCTCACAATCCAGCGGGGGAAGATCACTACCACCGCTGGAGGGAAAACACTGCACTTACGGGAGTAATGACTTTAAGCAGTTGACGCGCACTAAAACCACTAATCAATCAATTGGAGGTTCGAAGTCTCAGGACATCATCTCTTCCGTAAGCAGTGACGCAATATGTAGTCGGTAGGGGAATTTTGAGAATAGACGAAATAATGCAACAAAGTATGTACATTTTTCAGACTAAACCGAAACTGTTTACCGTTTTTGCTTTTCTGGAAACTTGTGCATGTTCATGTATGTTCAGTGCTGCTGATCTGTAACAAGTAATGCGGGAAAGCATGTGCAGACCACTGGATTTTTATTTCGATTTTTTTAAGGTCTCATTAACAGCAAGATCATTATCCTCCAGGGGGCAGCAAGGAAGCACCTCTGTATTTTACATTCACTACCCTCACGGCCAGAATTGAAAAAGAATTAGGAAAGTGCTTCACAAGGGTTGGACTAGCCCCTGTGAAGTAGGCAAACTCGTTTTGTCGGAACTAATTTCACATGAGATAGTCCTGGAATTGAACCCAGACGTCATTGATGAAAGATAAGCGATTTCGCTTTGAGTTACGAGTAGCAGTTATTAAATGTTTGTGCTTCGATTTACGAAGGAAACTACAGTACGGACGCGGACACTTCTCTTTCAAAATGTAGAGGGGGCATTGACAGATATACAGCAGTATAAAATGAGATTGTGCCAGCAAATCTTAGAGTGTTCCCGCTGAGGTTTAAACAAAGCATGTCTTCTCGGGCCCGTGGCCGAGATTGCTAAGACAGTAGTGCCACAGTGATCTTGTTGTATGCTGTATGGATTCGTCCTTTCACCCCCTATCATCACCAAATCGTTTCATCCTCACACCGTCATGTTAAATCCAATAGTGATCGCTAATGACCTTGTAGTGATGCGACCTTAAATAAAAATATTTTAAAAAATAATAAAAAAAGCATGGCACATTGAACTACACAATCCCCTAGTTGCAGGCATGTCAAGG
Source organism: Acheta domesticus (assembly GCA_031308135.1). Lineage (NCBI taxonomy): Eukaryota > Metazoa > Arthropoda > Insecta > Orthoptera > Gryllidae > Acheta > Acheta domesticus. The sequence continues at coordinate 213,653,728 of JAHLJT010004567.1, forward strand.
TACCTCGGAAGGTAACGAAATTACGCAATGTGTGCGAGATTGAAAAGCGAGAGTTGTACAAAGCTCCCGATAGCGGTAAGTAACCGGATACCTGACCCATGACAGTCTTTGTAGAAGTAAGTTGGCTCCAAGTTTAAATACATTAATTCCTATTCTCTCTTTAAGGCAAAGAAATGATCCAAAATGAAATAATACTCAGTCCGATTTCAAATCCTCAATTGAGAGTATAATTTAAAAAAAATAGATTTAAAAGTACCTTGATTTTGTATTCCTGTTTACTTAAGTGTTACAAAAGCATGAACTTTCTACGTTCAGGCTAGGTTTAACAGACAAATTTTCTTGTCTGTTAAAAGCGCTGTCCGTCCGTAAGCGAGAATTGTTACCTTAAAAGTGACTTGATAATTTATTTCACGTTATTACTTAATACAACAAATTACTAAATGATTTAAAAAATGAAAGCAAGAAAATAATCCGCCATTCAAATATATTCCTGTCACTTAGCAAAGATGTCTATATAAGGGAGAATTTAGTAAAAAATAAACATTAAGTAGTAATAAGTAGTGGTGAACGTAATCATATTATAATTTTCGGTTATTAGATAGAAAAAATTTGGCAAATATATTTTGGTATGAAGTCCCTATTCACCGCCTCGCACTGCTTCAACTTGCGCACGTACACCCCTTTCTGGATTGTAAGGGCAAGTCAGGGGAAGTTGCTCGTGCCCGTACGTGCGCTGGGCTACACAGGCGGGCAAGTAGCTCCTGCGGGCGTGGTTTGACGTGCCTGCTGTAGTGTATGACCAGATGGAAATTTCCTTCGTTTACGTCTTCTAATTTGTAGGCATTCTGACTTTCTAGAAACTTGTGGTCACTTCTCCACCATGATTCGAGATTGTGATTAAATAAAATTAGCAATTAGCCTGGTAGAAAAAACTGCCTAGAAGTAGCGTTGCACACTGTTTAGAAGTCGGCGTGTCGTTTTAACTTTGAAACAGCGTTGCCAGATTATTTTTTGCCCAAGTCGTGATTTTTAACAAGTCTTTGTGAAAATTGCGTGATTTGTTTGAGAAAAGCAGGACAAAATAAAAAACAATAATGCGTAATATTTTAATTGTAAGAATCGAAATAGATACATTTATACAGATTTCGATCACAAATAACGTAATCAGTAGGTTATCACATTTCAGCAGCTGATATTTCATAGGTATTTCGTAATCTGAAGAATATGTCTTTGAGAATTAGTCTGTTAAATTTTTTATCGTGAGCTCTCACGATCTTCATGTGTGAGCTTGTTTACGAATGCTTTATAACGTCATTTAGTTCACCATGAGAAACGCTCCACTCTTTCTTTCACAGTCGACAACATGCTTTATACTCGTTTGACTTTCCCTCGCACAGCCAATTATAATCATGTGCTCATTTAAGGTTGAATTTTGTGAACTGACGTTTTCGTACTTTAAGTCGCCGTAGGTTTGTCGCTTGCGCCGACAAATCCAAACTGTCCAAAGAACTGTCATCTTTGCTCATCTTCAAAAAAAGCGTGAAGAAATAACCTCACAAAGTAAAGTACAGTTTATTCTCCAAGATGTTTGACATATCCAATTGCGTAGGGATCCCACATTTCGTTAAAAAATTAACAGCGCGTACCGCTCTGCGATGACGTCGACACCGCTAGCTCGACGACCCATGATGCAATGCGACGATGTACATACCCAACGATCGGACACACTCGCTACTGTCGCTGAGATTTCTTCCCCTTTTTCTTGTTTTCTCTTTTTGTATTGTTTTTGCATTGGGCAATTCAAATCGAAAGATTTTACAAAAGCGTGATTTGGGCTGTACCGTGCGGGACATTCACTTTTAGTCTTAAAAAGCAGGCCATCCCGCCAAAAGCGAGACGGCTGCTTTGAAACTAAAGCAGATGGCACAAAACATTGCTCTACATTTTTTCTTTAAAAAACGGTGTCGATTGCAACAATATTGACCTTTACACACCTTTCAGTTTCCTCGGAATGTTATCTCAAATACTGCGAAACTACAAAAAAAGCTAGTGGAGCTACAAAATGACACTTCCTCGTAATATTAGTAATAGTCACGAAGCGTTCTCATATTTTTATTGCATATTTTCACTACTATACTTATTATTAGTCATATCTTGCAAGATAATTTTCACCGTATTGCTATGACAGAACACTACGTCTATTTTCTAGAATCTAAGATCCACTTAAAAAACTGGAAAATACCTCTTTTTCCAAAGCTCGATCTATCAATGGGGATTTGTTGCACAATTTGCAGGTGATTGCAGCGATGAATATAAAATTTACGTATTTAAATAAACACTAAACCAATTGTACTTTAAAATATTTTTTTAGTTGAGTAAATATAGTTTCTATCTTGAAATAAAATTAGTAGTGTATAAAATTAATTGAACTATGAATTCAATAAATGAATTATTAGTATGTTTATTCCCTCAAATAATCATTAACAAATATCCTTTTGCACATTTGGGAATATTATTTGCAAAATGAGGCAAATGCTGTAGGAGTAGCAACTACTCTAACATTACATTAATAGGTACGAGCTTGCCCCGACTGGAATATTTGCAGGCTCCCTGCAATGCTCGTTGGTCATGTTGAGCAGAACGTCTAGTTGTCGATGACAGTGCAAACAAAACATTGATAACTATTTGACCGACAGCTCGAATTCCAGAAAACACTCCTGAGGTATACATCTAACAATATCGTTTAACAAAAGATGATATGATAACTACGATTTCCCATTTGTTCAGCGTTAAATTCATTCACACGTAAATGAGAAATCAATTTTAAGTCTGAGATGTGCGGTAACATGCAATAGATTTCGTAAACGAGAAGTAGTTCACCAAAAAGTGTCACACGTAAATTATACATGTACACCCGGTATTTAATATTTACTATTCACATGTTGCATTATGAAACAGAAACCTTTTATATTCTTGATATGCAAAGAATTATTGTTCTGCATGTATTATTATAATAAGTATTATTGAAGATAGTTTTTGTTAAAATATTTGTTTTATTGCAATGTTATATAAGAGGTTTTTGTGTAGTTGAACGGTGTGCGTGATACTCTTCAGAAAATAATTTTTGTGAGGTTTTGTTCAGAAGCATTGCTGCAGCTTCATGCCAAGAGTTTCTTACTGAATTTGAATTCGTAGATGGTAAATGTTTGCCATCATATAATTCCAGACTATCCCTAATGAGAAAAGGAGAACGTGAAGGGATACATCAGCGGTTTCCAACGGCGGCCGGTTTTGTGCGGCCAGCGACTGCTTTGGAAAACGTTATTTTACCAAACAAATAGAACGTTTTTTACTATCGGGCCTTTTTAGTTATTCTGTTACGCATTCTTAAAATTGCATAACTGTAATTATAAATGTGAAATATGTGAATTATAGATGAAAAAATTGAAAAATTAATTATAAACGTGAAGTATGTACAGTAATCTTTAAGTAGGTTGAATAATAGTCGTATCTAATACATATTTGTTTCATTATAAACTCAGTACTTAGGGTAAAAACCATCTTAAATGACGGCGCGGCCCGCGGCTTAACTAGAATTTGATACGTGGCCCATAAGTTGAACAGCCCTGGTATATTAAGTCGTCGGTTACTGCCGATCGCTTCTGCGCCGGAAAACTCATATCGCGCCACACCAGGTTGCCATCTATTACATTCTAATCAGCGTAGGAGGTCCCGTGACCAGCGCGTGGGTGGAGAGCAAAAGCCGCCCCCGCCCCCGGGGCCGCGATGAGCGGCGCTGCGTGGCCCCGCGGTCGGGGGAGGGCGGGCGGTGTGCGCGCGTGGGTTGCAAGGGATTCGCTGTGACGCTGCGCGGTGCGGAGGCACGTCACTCGGCGAGTCGAATGCTCACGCGGAGGCGCGGGGTCGTAGGGCAACGCGCCGCAGGCCGTGCCGCGTGGGCGGCGGTGGCGAATGGGCAGCGGCGGCGGGGACGGGGCGGGGCCGGAAGGTTGGCGGCGGTGGCGGTGGGTGGGCGGCGGTGGCGGGTGGGCGGCGGTGAGCGAGTGGGCGGTGGGTGGGCAGCGGTGGCGGGAGGGGGCGGTGGCGGGGGGTGGGTGGTGGGGGGGTGGCGGTGGCGGGGGGGCGGCGGTGGCGGTGGGTGGGCGGCGGTGGCGGGTGGGCGGCGGTGAGCGAGTGGGCGGTGGGTGGGCAGCGGTGGCGGGAGGGGGCGGTGGCGGGAGGGGGCGGTGGCGGGGGGTGGGTGGTGGGGGGTGGCGGTGGCGGGGGGCGGCGGTGGCGGTGCGTGGGCGGCGGTGGCGGGTGGGCGGCGGTGGCGGGTGGTCGGTGGCGATGGGTGGCCGGCGGTGGCGGTGAGTGGGCGGCGGTGGCGGTGGGTGGGCGGCGGTGGCGGGTGGGGCGGCGGTGGCGGTCGGTGGGCGGCGGTGGCGAATGGGCGGCGGTGGCGGTGGGTGGGCGTCGGTGGCAGTGGGTGGGCGGCGGTGGCAGTGGGTGGGCGGCGGTGGCGGGTGGGCGGCGGTGGCGGGTGGGCGGTGGCGATGGGTGGCCGGCGGTGGCGGTGAGTGGGCGGCGGTGGCGGTGGGTGGGCGGCGGTGGCGGCGGTGGCGGTTGGTGGGCGGCGGTGGCGGGTGGGGACGGCGGTGGCGGTTGGTGGGCGGCGGTGGCGAATGGGCGTCGGTGGCGGTGGGTGGGCGGCGGTGTCGGGTGGGGGGCGGTGGCGGGTGGGCGGTGGGTAGAAGCCAATGAGAGTAGGCTGCGGGTACCATAGGTGGGAGCAGTGTGCAGTGGGCGGTGAGCGACGGATAGTGGATAGTGGGCAGTAGGCGAGGACGATTTTGGACGGCGGGGGAGGCGATGGCTGATAGGGGCAGCCTGCGAGATGTAAGAGTTGAGAAACGTGGGAGCAAGAACAAAACATTCTATGGCATGTAAGGGGTCGGAAATCATAACGTTTTGCGAATGCAAATGTAGTGGGCAGACTCGTAAAGGAAGTTACAAATGTCATTTGTCCTATTTCAGGCAACTCATTATGCTATGATATTTGGAAGGGCGCTATCTGACGCATTGGAAGATATTTCCGATACCTTTAACCCTTAAGCGGCGTTGTGGGGTCATTTTCGATATCAGTCAAACTGTACACCTCCTTTCTTTGAAAACCCTTTCTTCTTTAATCCCTTCTGTATAGCTTTGACTTTTGTCGTCGTTGACTCACAGACTACGTCACAAACTGGAAGTAATTTTTTTTGCCATACATTTGCTTGCCAGGCATGTCGATGCATTATGCAGAATATACTAACTAGAAACGTTTAAATTAAATTAATTATAATAATCAGATGATCAAATTTTTAACAAATATATAATTATTCTTATGTGATGTATGAGTTTGATCAGTATTATTATGTGTTATCATTGAGTATTGTTCATTCCATTATTAAATAACTCAATATATTATTCTCAGCAGTAATTTTTCTTTTAATTATTTTTTGAAATTTTATTAAATATTTTCCTACATTTTCTGGATCATTCTTCATTATTATCCGTATTATTGGTTATTGATATAATTTCAAAACATATAGAACTAATAAAGTGTTTAGTTTCATCGGTATTAGGTGATATTTTCGATCCCACAACTCCACTTATGTCTTATTGTTAGAATTTTCACCATTCCAGCTGAGGGTTAAACATCAATGCGGTATAAGTTGCCCACCAATCAGGCGCAGATATCTGATGTTGAATTTCTATGAGCTTTCTCACCATTACCGTTCATTTACAAAAAGTGACCTTCATTACCTTTCTATGTCTCAGAAGTTTGTAAGGTTTATTTGGAGACATTTTAGACAGAATTTATTTACTATAAGAAACAGCAATCATGGTTTAAAAATTCAAAATAATTATTTAAGAAATGTAATAATGTAAATAAAATATGATACCTTTCAATGACAACCACACTGAACAATGAAAAGCCGCATTTGCCTGTCATCAATTTATTCGGACTCTGTTCGGTTGAATCGGCGATACCAGAAGCGCCTGCGGCATGGGTCTGACCCCTGCGTGGGCGATATTGCGTGCGGGCTGCGTGTGTGGGGGCGATGACGCGCGGGGCGCCACACCGGGCGAGAGTGGGGAGCGAGAGTGGGGTCGAGAGAGGGGTCGAGAGCGGGGTCGAGAGCGGGGGCGAGAGCGGGGGCGAGAGCAGGGGTGAGAGCGGGGGCGAGAGAGGGGGCGAGAGCGAGGGCGGTAGTGGGGTCGAGAGAGGGGCGAGAGCGGGGTCGAGAGAGGGGCGAGAGCGGGGCGAGAGCTGGGGCGAGAGCGGGGGCGAGAGAGAGGCGAGAGCGGGGGCGAGAGCTGGGGCGAGAGCTGGGGCGAGAGCGAGGGCGAGTGTGGGGTCGAGAGAGGGGCGAGAGCGGGGGCGAGAGCGAGGGCGAGAGCGGGAGCGAGAGCGGGGGAGAGTGCGGGGGCGAGAGCTGGGACGAGAGCGAAGGCGAGAGCGGGGGCGAGTGTAGGGTCGAGATAGAAAGCGAGAGCGGGGACGAAAGCGAGGGCGAGTGGGGGCGAGAGCTGGGAAGAGAGCGGGGGCGAGAGTGGGGGCGAGAGCGGGGCGAGAGCGAGGGCGAGAGTGGGGACGACAGCGGTGGCGAGAGTGGGGGCGAGGGCGGGGGCGAGAGAGGGGGTGAGAGAGGGAGCGAGAGTGGGGGCGAGAGCGAAGGCGAGAGTGGGGCGAGAGCGGGGCGTGAGCGGCATTGAGATCGGGGCTATAGTGGGGGCGAGAGCAGGGGTGAGGGCGGGGGCGAGAGCGGGGGCGAGAGCGTGGACGAGAGCGGGGGCGAGAGCGGCGGCGAGAGCGGCGGCGAGAGCGGGGTGAGTGTTGGGGGCGAGAGCGTGGGCGAGAGCGGGGGCGAAAGCGTGGCGAGAGTGGGGGCGAGAGCGGTGTCGAGAGCTGGGATGAGAGCGGGGGCGAGTTGGGCGAGAGCGGGTGCGAGAGCGGGGACGAGAGCGGGGCGAGAGTGGGTGTAAGTGTGGGGGTGAGAACGGGGTCGATCGCCGGAGGGCAGTTCGTAGGGCGTACGTAGCACTTCGCGCCACAGTGACGTACAACAGGGAAGGGCACGCGTAATGGAGAGTGACTGCAGGTTCGGTCTTAGGCGCATGCCGCACGCCCCAACACCTGCAGGAGCGTTTTTGGCATTTGCTTGAGCAGGTGTGTGAAGTACTCGCAGATCATGAAATATAAGCGGCTTAGTTGGCACAGGCTTCAACTCGTGTCACTGCAGTGCATCTGAGCGGGGCGTCCTCAGGTTCGATTTCCGACGGTGACAGGATTTTCTAGCGACCGACTACTCTGATCGGTAGTTTTCCGCGGTTTCTCCCCTCAATACCAGGCGAATGGTGGAGCAGTTTTCTAATGAACGAACCTTGGACCGATCGCGATCTTTCTTTTCTCTTCCTTTTCTTCTCCTCTCTAATTATTTCTTCTTCAATTTTTTCCTTTAAACTCTTGTTAGGATTAGTGTTGAAAGCACTCTATAAGATGACGTAAACGCCGTTTTACTCTATTCTTTTGTTTTTCAAAAATTACAAAATTGTATTTTTTCTTGTATATAACGTATGTAAACGAGATATACATACGTAAACGAGAAGTACTACGTAGGAAGAGGTTTTACTCTCCTTTAATATTCTTAAATGTTGTACTAGATCTTAAACGAGGATTTGTTTAAAACCGCTTCAGATTTTTCAACGAAAATTGCCTTATAGGATGAGCATTTTACTCCTCTTTAATATTCTTTAAGTAATAATTCAGTTCTGCCATTAAAAATCCGAAAAGTAGAGAAAATATTTAAAAGATGCACTTTGAGCGGCGATAGAAGGCAGCTAGCAAGAGTATGTGGCAAATCCGAAAAGGTAACCCAGCCCAAAGAAATTATAAAGTCATTCTGTAGTCCTACTAGTTTCTTTAATTCTTTCCCATGGATAGAGTGAAACAGGCTTAGAATGGGGAACTCTCGTTTTCATTGAACACTAAATTTTCGAACGTTACGAAAGTCAGAAATAACGACAGTGTGTGCTGTTAAACGCCATTTTGTCAAATATTTCGCGCAATATTCCACCAAAACTATTCTCTTTTGAAAGAAAACAGAGAATGCTCTACTTAAACAGCACATACGTTTTAGTATTTTTTATAATGACTGCGTATTTCAGGGAGTTCAATGAAAATGAGACCTGCCTCATTCTTAAACGTTCTTTGCTCTAACTGAAGAAAATTGAAGAAACAAATGGAGCTGTTTTTGACAGTAAATAATTTATAAATTGCATTAACTTTCAGCAGAAATTACTCAAAAAACTATGAGAGAAACTTAGATATGATTTTTAAAACATATTTTTTTAAGAAAAAGTTTTTATCATCAATATTGTTCTGCTGTCATGTTAATGTTTTGAAATTTTTGTAAGTACAGAAGTCACCAAAAATGAAACCAATACAATTTTTTTACCGTTGTTTGTTACATTCGATCGAAGAATTAAAACAAAATTGGAGGCTTTTGGCTACAGAAAAGTTGTTTAAAAATTGCCTATATTATCGATAAAATTACGCTAAAACTACTCGCATTTTCGAAAACTTGTACATGACCTTATTTCCGAATCTATATCCGAAATAGTATTGAAGAAAGAATCTTTCTTCAATATTGTAATAATTGTAGTTGTTCGTTAAAATTTTAGAAATTTCGGGATTTCAACGAAATGGAAACCTGCGCTATTCTTTTAAGCATTATTGTAGTTATTTTATAACGGAGTAATATCACAAATTTTGGCGCTATTTTTGAGAAAATATTGAAAATGTTGAGGCTAAATCTAAAAAAACTCTGAAAATCAAAATATCCGTTTCACACTCGCAGAGCCTCCAGTTTCTTTAGATAAATCGGCAAATATCAATTTTGGACAAAACTGTCCGAACAGTTTAGGAGTTGGCGTTGACCACGAACAGAGGGACGGAGAGAAGAACTGCAGGACAGGGTGACAGTCGGACAGACGTGCCAACGGACCGACTGTCGGATGGTCGTACGAACCGACGGACAGATGGAGGGACGGACAGACGGATGGGGAGACGAACCAACGGACAGACGGACAGACGGACGGAGAGACGAACCAACGGACAGACGGACCGACGGACTGGCCTACCGACGGACCAATTGAGGTGTGGCCGTCAATCATTTTTTCGGTATCATTGATATACAAAACATGGATTCACAACATGTTAGAGGAATTAATTTACTTCTCAGGAACAATATCATTCGACTTTTTCTTTAAGAGAATGCAACAAAACAAGTTTTTTGTCGAAAAATGACGTAGTAAGACGAAAAAATAAAATTGCATATATCTTCAACTATAGAGTTGGTTTCAAATTTTTTTCTTGAGCAATTTACAAAATTTTTGGAGGTTTTACAAAAAAATGAACCTGAACTAATGTTGTAAGCGAACTTGAATCTATTAAAAAAAGTATGGGTCACATGCGTCTTCAACCCCTGTTAACATGCGACACTACAGATTTGTTAAGTGCACTTGTACCTACCAGTATGTTAAGAAAGTTAACATCCTTAGCAACGGGTTTTAACATCCTTAGCAACATACATAAACAACCATCGATTCATCGCAAGTCAAATGTTTGTTAAGAAAAAAACATGGCGATGAACAAAACAAATTAGACTGAAACAATTCAGAATAAAAGTAACATCACATTTTGGGAATAATTCTTGTTAAGTGTAATACTAATAGTACAATTAGAAAAATGTATTTTAGGTAAATTATCCTCATTTTCCTGACATTTCACTAAATGAAACAAAACTATTTACTGACGATGTGAAGGTGTCGCCACTGGAAGTCAGCACACCAACTTCCTCGTCGAACAGAATTTCGTTAGATGTCTGCAGGTTCAGGATAATTATTTGTAACCATTTTTCTCGAACTATGGCACACGAGTATTGTTTTAAAACGATATATCACCAGCAACGCCGCAAAATATTGTACTAACGTGCCACAGAAACTGAATACATTTGTTTACTATCACACTAATGTCAAATTTCCACATAAATCATTAAAATTTACGGTGACTGATAAAATGCTGAACATACCATGAAATGTTAGTATTATTACTGCCTCCTCTACATTAAAATTCTCTGCTCTACTGGGCTCCGCCTCGATTTTAAATTTTGGCCTCTGCAGTAGTAACACTATAAACATTACTAGGTATGTTAATAGCTACAATGAAAAAATCTGTATCATTTTTGAGAATTTTTTAAAAATGTAGCTTAACTTAATATTCCTCCCTTTGTAACAAAATTCGTTTCAAATATGGAGAGCGATGTACCATAACCTTTTTTTGTTGACAATCCGGTGAATGGCTTAAGATCTATGGTGTTTAGAGGCGAAGAAACAGACGTTTAAAAAAATTAAATAAGCAATCTGTTTTGCAAAGATAAGAACAGCCAAAACGTGTATTTATATATAAAGTCGTGATTGATTATTTTGCAGCTTCACAATATTTCCTCTAGTGTAATACGTCGTATACGATAATGAAAATGCAGTTAGGTTTCTTTTTAAATCTTTCGAAAGTATCTGACGTCATTGATCAGAAAGAACATTTGGTTTAAAATATCTGTGTTTTTGGACACTAACATCTCGTTCATGATATTGCCCTAGAAAGAGTTTAGCGTCTTGATAACTAGAGATCGCATGTTTGTATAAATACATACTTTTTGTATTTCTACTTATCGATCTCAAATTTGTAATTTTGGCGACTCGTCTCTCTCCCAATACAACGTTCAATTTTTTCATTGCATACTTTTACATATTTTGTACATTATTACATTCTTTACATGTTTTTCTATTTTCACAAAATATTTTTTATTCTATGGATTTTCTTAGATTATATTACATAGTTTTATATGAAAAGAAGTATTTTCAGCATTTTCCCCTACAATATTGATGAAATCTACTTGTGATAAGTAGCATTGACGCCGTTTCGTGACCTTTAACCTTAATTTCCGAGAACTTTTGGCAATCACCGACATGTAACACTAAGAATGTTGTACGCTGTGTTTGTTTACTGGTCGTAGATATCACCAATTTGTACGATGGCTCTTATTGCTCAAGGTGCATTTAAATTTGCTTATATGCACCTTAGTCTGGCTGCTAAACTACGATCCTGGATTACAATAGATCAAGTTTTTATTAATGACGTGAAAGTTGTATGGTGCAAAGTGTGTTTCAACTCGTGCTCTCCAAATGATGATTAAAACGTTTGCATTATTTTTAAAATTTGTTTAGGAAACTTTTTATAAATGTAATTTCGTACTATGTAAAGCTGTTTTTTAATTAGAGTGTTTCAATATATACCCGATTTTAATACCCGATTATTGTAATTTTATACCCCATTTTAAATATTTATTACATATTTTTTACTGTTTTCATTACATATTTATGTACATATTTTGATGTTTCATACTATATATTTTTCCGATCTCTATTGATAACCCCAGTATTTCCTCTCTTCTTCTGTGCCCCTAACTTGTCGAGTAAGGGCTTCCTGTGCGCTCTCTCCATGCCATCTCACATCTTCCAATCATCAGCTCCAGCATCCCTTGCATTGTCGCTTCATCTACTGCAGCTCCTCTGGACGCCGCCGCGCCTGCCAGCAGCGCCACATGCGCTGGCGCTAATCACTGACGCTGACGCTCCTCACACGTGGGCTACCCGCATCTCTCCCACAGCAGCTTCAAAGGTAGTTTGATCTTCGCCGGTCAGGTGGGAGTTGCGACTGATAATTAATGTCGAAACTTGGCATCCATGAATTTCTGCGTGGCCGCTTCGAAAACACATGGTGCAAAAGAAAAAAATTGTAATGCTAAACAGCGAGGAAATTGGTTTCCATAGTAATTTTACTGGAAAATTACAATTTCATAGTGTAAAATAACTATTCAAAGAATATGGTTCAGAGAAGATATGTTGCCTCCACTTACTATTTCATGTCAAAGAAAATATAAACTGAATGTTTACAGGAATTATTCGTAATTTGTTTATTAAAATTTCAGATTTAACTTTCAAAATGTATTTAGCAACATATTTTGTTGCAAGAATTTTAGTTATTTATATGTAATATTCTGGACATATTTTCACTTACAGTGCTAGATTTGATTCTGAAGATCTGGAGAATTATCTGATGATTCGTTTGCAGTGCGGATTTGTTTCTTTTCTTAACGATAATAATGTAGCTATGACATAGAGGCAAATTACAACACCAGTTTATTTGATAAACATATCTCTATTGTGTGAAGGTTCTTATTTTTCTTCTTTAGTGAATCAGGTTTACTATTAAAAAAATAGAAACATCCATTAATTTATGAGGGCCGATGATTCAACGGCATACAGTGCAGATCTGAATGGTGATAACATACCGTTCAATTATATTTACGAAAAGATTTCAAGTTTCAAAATAGAATATTTATTAATAACAAACCAAAACAATAATTATATGAACATAAAGAAAATGGAAAGAAAAACGACTTCGGAGAATTTAACAGTTCTCTATCAGAGTTCATTCATGCTTCCGCATACCAAAACCCTGTTCACATTCATAAATGGTCCCACATCTATAATCTGAAGCTTTCAACTCTCCAACGTTCCCACTCCCTATTTCCAATTACAACGTGTAGCTTCTCATATTTAAAGAGACATTCCCCATTTTATATTCCATACGTCCGTCCAAATCACCAGACTATAAACCACCAACAGATGTTTATCGTCTGACTTCGATACGTGCACCTCTCACTTGTGTCTCGGGAGAGCAAAATGAGGAGCCACGAACGTACACGAAGACACCCGAGCGGAGTCGAGCGAGTCCATGCGCGAGCCGACGGACTTCCATGGCGCAAATCTTTAATTCGAAATCTGTCAGAAATTTAATGCTTCTAATGTTAAGTGGTCGTTAACGCCATTAACAAGATTTGTTGCGAACTTTCGTTTTAAACGAAGAATTCCAAACTATTATTCACATTAGTTTCTTTATTTTAACTTTTCCATAACGTAGTTATTTGGTAGGTGGTTTTTAATATTCTCAATTTATTTTCCGTCGGCTAGTTCAGGTTAAAATTATTTCGGTGCAGAAGAGTGCAGTGGTAATAAAAATGCAGCTTTTATAAAGAAGAAACTGCAGGAGAGTGCAGTCACAAATGCCAGTGCTGAGGAAGTAGAAACTTTTTTAGTATCAGATGTCAAGCATTGTTCATTTTCTGCCAAAATCTCACCGGTCAAGCCATCAGCCAGTGCGAACATTCTTTCCAAGTTCACTGATGTTTTTCCTGCTGAACAGTGAAATATCCGAAGAAGAGAATTGCACTTACATGTTACTTCACAAGTGTGTTTGGGAACATTTACTGAAAGGATACGTGTGAGTGCTGTCTGTTGATCCTCAAATGTATGCATTGAAGTACAACAATCAATGTAATTTGCTTTTCAGTTAGTGAACAAGTGTAATAATTGTGAACAATTGTTAAATAAAATTTCAAATAGCCATCATGTACCTGTAACATCATCTTGTAGTAGGCCACCACATGAAGTGAATAGGAAAATTGTGGATGCTGCTTTGCAAGTAGGTAGGGGCCATTCAGCAATAGAGCAGTTTCAATGGTAATTGGTTTACCATGAATTAATGTTTCAATTTACAATTCTCATGTTCTCTCTGTTATTAAAAATAATGCAAAAATAAGAGGAAATTTTGAGGCTTTCATATGCAGCCATACATGAAACTTACATAGATGTTCTAGATTCAGTAAGTGATGAAGTTATAAATTTATTAGTATTGTATGATGGAACATGGCATAAACGAGGCACTACATCTCGTTATGAAATGGGAATTGTTGACTCGTTATGAAATGGATATCTTGACTGGTCTTGTGGCTGATTTTCATGTTTTGTCAAAATACTATGGCACTTGTGAAAAGAACAAGAGCAAATTATGAGACAAAAAGCTGTGAATATAAAAATTGGAAAGAAATTCATCATTAGTAATTTTTAATGGATCTTCAAATGCAATGGATGTAGCTGCAAGCGAGGTATTGTGGAAGAGGGTCCTGTCTCATCATTTTAGATATACAACAATACTGTCGGATGATGATGCAAAGACTTTCAATCACCATCTGAAACTAAAACATCTATGGAGACAACTTTATTATTAGAAAAGAAGAATGTATAAAACATGTGATGTAAAGATTTAAAACAGGCTTACAAACATAATCCAAGAATAGAAAGTGAAGGGTGTTACACTTGGGAAAAAGCAAGTCAATTTAAAGGATGACATAATTATTTGTCTTAGCAAATTATCGCAATGCCATCCAGAAGAATATTCCAGATGTGCAGAAGATGAAGTCTTCAATACTTGCCACCTTATACCATGCAATGCCAACAGACTTGAAGCCATTGCATTTTAAATGCCCTAAAGAAGAAAATTCATGGTGCTTCTACAATCGAGCTCATGGGAATGAAATTTCAAAACATGGCAAATACAACATGAAAACTGTAGTCTCCCAGTGTTATTTGTAAAATAATTCCTATGTATCAGAGGCTTGCAAAAAATGAATTACTGGAATGTGTGTATGGGAAAACACAGAATGCAAATGAAAGTTTGCATAGTTTTGTTTGGAGAAAGTGCCCCCAAAAAAATATTTCTTTCCAGAAAAAATATTGAAATTGCTGATATCAGCAGTGTCCCAGTTCAATATGGGATGTGAGGCCAGTGAAAGAGTCAAAGAGCATGCTTCAGGAATCAAATTGACATCTCCTAAGAAAATAAACATATGAGAGACAAACATTTTCTCCACAAAAGTGAAATGGCATTGCAACCAGACTTTAAAAGTGCTTAAAAAAAGCCAAGTCAATCAAAGAAGAAAAGGTTTGTCAAGTCAATAAAAGAAGTAAAGAAAAAAGATGTTGAAGATGCAATGTATGCTTCTGGGCAATTTTAAAGAAAAATTTTATTAATAAACTGTAAATACACTATCTTAAATTTTCTTTTTCACATTCCTGGTAATTGATTTTCCTTACATTATCCCATATCTAAAAAGTTCCAACTTTCACAATTTTCAATCAATTAAAGTAATAATGTAGGAACTTGTTAAGAGATTATAGATTAATATAATTATCGTAGTATTTTTGTCTTAAGTCATTACTTTTAGAATTAAAAACAGTTTGGTTATTTTTAATTTATTTTGGAGTGATAGACAATAAACTTACCAAAAGTAAAAATTTTCTCGGATACTAATAAATATATTTTGCAAGTAAAAACATATAATTATTTAACCACGTAAAATAAACAGTTAATTAAAATATCAGTAAGATACATTGATTTATTTGCTAATTGGGATAATTTAATATAAATAGCTTGTCTCGAGAGAACAGAAGGCACATAGCAACATCAGTGGCGTAAGCTCAAGCTCTCCGATCGCTCGACTCCGCTCGGGTGTCTTCGTGGACATTCGTGGCTCCTCACTTTGCTCTCCCGAGACACAAGTGCACCTCTCGCCTGTACTTCGGGACGTCCAACTTTCGTCTGACTGTTGATTCTTCACTCATTTGGTAGCTTGCCTGTTACCTTGGTGTTCAACACAACGTCAGTTCAAAAAGGCCGTGTGCACACAAGAATATCTTCTGAATATACGTTATCCGTGCCATGGTGATTCTTTACAATTGTTAGCAAAACTTTTCAGACACAATAATTGTTCTAAAAAGCATTTATTCTTAGCAGCTTTTTGAACAAACAATGACTATATTTTCTGAGGGCACTGACATAGCTATATAAGGAATGTATCACGCAACTGTATGCTAATTGAAATTTCCAGCTTTGTTACAAAAAGTCTGTGGACTGGGTTGTAAAGAAACTCGTGATGAGAATGTTTACAAGTAATTCTCCAGTTTTCTTTTGCTGCAGGATGCAATAATGTTCAGTACGAGTGTATTTGATTTCTTTATAACTCGCTCAACTGCGGAAATTCTCGAAATTTGCTAAGCGAACATGTTTTTCGAAACCAACTGACGCAAGAGTTGCTTTTGCGTGATATTCTGCAATCGTATTTTGCTGAAGTTTACATAGTTTAGAGCACCATTCTGTTATGAATATAAAGGTTCGTAGGTCAAAGATCGTGGCTCTAAATTTCTTCAAAGATTGAATTTTTTCCAATTTATTTTATCATGTTTTATTTATGGTTCCATAAGTGTGGTGTAACTTCTTTCTTCTGTTAAACTTATTTCTGTATAATGGAATCGTTGTAATTATTAAATGGGGAAAACGATAATCGACATTTTCTAGTTACTATTTCACTTATGTTTGTGCGTGTCGCAAGTAATCAATGCTAAACAAAAATATATTCAAATTTAACCAATCCCAATTCGTATTACCCAATGATTATCACTTTTTACTCTCCCGAATACGTATGTATATACGGAGAAATATATGTGGCAGCTGGCAAGAGTATGTGTCAAGTCCGAGCAGCTAGCCGAGACCAAAGGAAATAGAAAACTAATTCGGCAATGTCTGTGCCATTCTGTAGTACCACTAGTTTGTTATTGTCGATAGCAATCGTTTTATGTACATAATAGTTTGTGAACATTAATGTAATAGTAAAATGTGTCGTTTTGGGAATGTTTCAACAGCAAAAGAAAATTTTGAAATGTTTCGAAAATTTTGATTGTTTTCCGATTTTCGAAAAACACCAAAAGAAATAGAGAAAGTGTGAGAAAGCAATTTGAAGAATTTTGTGAAGAAAGAAAATACAAATTAACAGGACTAACCACAAATGAAGCCATTACATATATTTTGGGCACTGAATATGCAAAAATAATATGGTTAAGAATACAAGGAAAATGTTAACAAAACGATGTGGAACTTTACCACCAAAATTATTCAGAAAAAATACTTTAATGAGTAAAAAGGCATGTTAATCTATTCAAAATTGAAGAATACCGCTGCTAATTTTGCTTCTCGCACTTCAAATTCTTCCGTAGAATCGCAATGGAAAACTCAACTTCCTATCACTGTAATAATTGTGTTTTTAATAAATGTTCTTTGTAAGTAACTTTGTTATAATGGTTTTATAAAAGTTTGTTACCAAAATCGAAACAGTTGAAATAATTTTCTGCGTTAAAATTATACCTTTGATATTATTATTATTATTATTATTAATATTATTATTAATAATAATATTATTAATATTATTATTATTAATATTATTATTATTAATATTATTATTATTAATATTATTATTAATAATAATATTATTAATATTATTATTATTAATATTATTATTATTCAACTAAGATCTCATTAAGGGCCAGGGCCTCCTGCCTTTTGTAGGGAAAACTGAATGATGTGATAGGATGATGACGAGGTGTGAAAGACACTTCCCATCATCCCAGATGGTGGGAGGTGGTAGGAAGTTATAAAGGCATTTTTTAATCATCCCAGCATTCGCCTTACGACCGTGGGAAACCACGAAAAAAAATCCCATAGGGATAGCCGCCCCCCCCAGGATCGAACTCCGACCTCCCAACTGCGAAGTCATCGCGCAACGCACTGAGCCACTTCACTCGCTCCCTTGATTCATATAATGCGTTAAGTTGTAAATGAGTCACACTAAATATCACTCGAGCTGTGATATTACTTATGATAATCACATTGATGAATGTAAACGAAAATATCACGTTACGATTCGAGAAATATTACAATAGTATTGTACGTCCACATGATGTCTCTTTAAGATATGTTTTGTACAGAATAAATCATTTTTGACACCACCATGATATGCTGATATTTTTGTCAGACAAACTATTTGTGAGAAGGACAAAATTGAAGTAAAAGGAATTTGAACTCTGAAAATGATTTTTAATGTACTTCAAGAGCGTTGTAGAACACATAATAATAATCTGTCGATCTCCGATGGCCGAGATCGCTAAAGCCGGATCGAGATCCCCGATGATCATAGCGATCTCGGTTCGAGAGGTCGCGGGTTTGAGTCCTGCCTCGGGCCTGGTTGTATTTTTGTTCGTCCTTTCACCCCCCCTGTCATCACCATATCATGTTATCTTCGCAGTTATCATAACGTTAAAGCCAATAGTGGTCACTAATGACCTATATGTTCATGCGACCTTAAATAACAAAAACAAACAAACAAACAAACAACAATCAGGATGGTTTTCTGTCAGTTTGAAGTAATAATTGTAAGGGACTTGTAACAAGGAACAAAACTGCGCATTATAATATGCATGGCTGCGTACGCACGCCTAGCGGTTACGTGCGTTATTCTAGGGCGGTGTATCTCCGATAGCTTTTCGCCGCCATATTCCCACTCCCTCGAAGTGGCGGCCTGACTAGCGTCGCAAGTGCCACAGGTGGCGGCGGCGTGAGGCGAAGGTGTGACAGGTAATGAATGACCTGATAATTAGTGTCACGGCCATAAATTGACGGTGTGGCTGCGCTGAAAGAGTGCTCGATTTATGAGGATGGAAGGGCAGGTGGCGGCGGCGGTCGGGCCGGGGGCGGCAAAAGGGGGGAGCGAGACCGGGGAAAGGCGGTTGTCGAGGAGGCGACGGCGGTAAGGGCAGCAGAGGAAGAGGCGGCAGACGAATAGAGGGCGGGGAAAGTGGCACCAGCGGAGAAGGAGAAGGCAGAGGAGATGATGATTCCGGGTGCGTCAACTGATAGTCATTTGTCCTGTAAGTGTAGTGCATGTGCCCCCGCACCTCGGGAGGTGGCGGTAACCTCCCCTGGCTGGATGAGATCAGTTCAGGTACCGATCTACCTGTCGGCTAGCAGGGTTTTCCCCAACCAGGTATCTCCCACACGCAGGGCACCGCGCCAGCCGGGACAAGATCTAAGCTCCCGACCGGTCACCCGGCATGTCTGTTAGTGGATGTGTGTGTACGTAAGGGGTAAATACGACGACGAATACGACAAAGAAGAGCAAGGAAAGATGGCGTGCAGAGATGTGGCGACGTAGGAAACAAAAGCAGCAACGGAGATGGAGGTGACGGGGAATATGCAGGTAGCGGGGCCGGCTAAACATATGGAAGTAATAGTAAATTGAAAGGCAGTAAAGGTGAAAACGAAGGAGGATGGGGAGGAGACGGGAAGGAGCGTGTAGAAGGAGGAGTAGGCAAAGGAGAACGAGGAGAACAACAAGGGGGACGAGGAGATAGAGAAAAATGACCAAGGAAAACGATGGAGACGGAGACGATGACCAAGGAAAGTACGAAGACGACTGCGGGGCAGAAGCGGAGGAGAAGGCTGTGGGTTGAGGAGGGCGGTGATTGTCGAGGATGCGGTGAATAAGTAGGTAGTGGTGACGGTATAGAGGGGACGGTGGAGGCGGAAGCGAATGTGAAAATGGAAGCCCAAGCAACTGCGAAAGAGGAGACGGCAGCGCTGGCGAAGGCGACAACGACTGCATAGGAGTGGTGACCATATTGTCTGCCGCGGCAGAAGCGGCGAAAAATTACGCCCCCACGAACAAACTTGGTTTGTCGAGCTTGCGTCGCGCCGGTTGTAAATCAGAGGCCGCTGCTACCTGCTTCATTGTTCACACGACTGGAAACAATACGGCTGCGAAAGTTTTACAACACCCCCAAAACAGACTGCCAGCGACTTGTCCATGGAGGAGGAGGAGATGACGGTGGAGGCGGCAACGACGCGGCGAGAGAAGAATAAGGACGAGGTGGATGGTGGTGACGGCAGACAGAGGTGCTCGAAGACACTAAGCAGGTGGCAAAGACCCCGTAGGCGTCTGTGGGAAACGACTGTTGGCGATGACAAGCGCAATGTGTCGTAGAAAATGAGGCGGTGGACAGTAAAAATGAGGAAATAGTGCCATTACGAGTTAACAGTTTTTCTTGTTAGAACGAAGTTAAGATACAATCATTTCCGGGAAACACAAAATTGAATCTCACACTGAAATTCTTCAGGCCAAGAAAAGTTATTTCACTTTTGTCCCAAATACATGGAAGAAAATCACTCTTACTATACGAAAAATATTTTAAGAATGAAGATAGTCTCAAAAAACATTTGTAAGTTTGTGTTGTCAATTTTCCTGAAGAATTGTAATCTTAACCTTTCCTGATGAACTGTAATAACTTAGTTTCTTGATGATCTTAAATAAGTGTATTTAAGAAACATGAAATGTTTACACATACTTGTATTCAAGTCAGTTAAAAGTATCAAGCGACCTACATCCCTAACGCTTAGTTTACGAGTTTTAAATTTGTCGGTAAACAAAATGATCAACCACAAGCGTAAATATTTTTGGTCTTATTTATTTGCTAGATATTTATCAGGCCTTCCCAGAGTTCTTAATTATCTCAATCATCTACAACGCAGTACCACCGACCTTCCTCTTTTCTCCGCCCCCCCCCTTCCCGCTCTCTTCGCTGAACAGTCTCCGCTACCCTTCCCCTTCCACTCCATCCTTCTCCCCCGCCCGCTTGGCTTCGCTCCGCCCCCACTCTTCCTGCTCTCTCCAATTCCTTGCCCCTCCTTTCAGCCAGCGTCGCCGTTTCATTAAAACACATTTTTTGTACATTGCAATTTTGTAATACGTACTATCTCCTTACCTAGTGCTTCATACATCTTTTCATTATCATTATCATTTCTCATCTTTAATATGCACATTACCAGCAATTTGTAAAGATTATTATATTTGTTAGTGTAAGTGCTTCAAAAAACTTCAATTAAAGTATTTTGAAAAGTGAAAATTTTTCTGTGAAAATGAGCTTCAAATTTTGCATTTTTACTAGTGCTAAAACGCAATTTTCTCTTAAATTGCACATATTTTTTAAAAGAAAATTGCCATTTAGGTCTAGGTTTTTGTGGTCTTTAATATTCTAAAAAAATATTTCCGTTCTACCAATTGAAAAGCGAAAAATTAAGAAAATGAAAAAAATGTGCTTTTGGCGGTGATAGATGGCAGTTGGCAAGAAAGAGTATGTGGCAATTCCAAATAGCTAGCGAAAACCCAAGAAAATAGAAAACTAATACGGGAAGTCTGTGCCATTCTGTAGCACCACTAGTTAATATTACGTTTCTTTAAAAAAAAACATTGGAGCCGTTTTTAAGAAAATGGCGTTTAAGCCCTAATAAAAACGTGAAATTTGAAGCTCTTTTTTACAGAATTTTTTTGAGTTTTCGAAACACTTCATTTGAAGTTATTTGAAGCACATAAATTCACAAATATAATAATGCTTCCAACTTGCTGGTAATGTGCATACTAAAGTTGTGAGAGATCTTTAAAAAAATTACATTTGTGTAATTTGTTCAAAACAAAAAAAACTTTCAAATAAACTTTACGTCATATTAAAGAGGGCAATTAGCACTCCAAAAGTCTGAAGGAAAAATTTGGAGCCATTTATGAAAAAATAGCGTTTGAGCGTTTCTGAAAATGCGGAATTTTGAGCTAGGTTTCACAGAAAACGGTTGCGTTCGCGAGAAACTTTACTTGACATGATTTAAAGCACATGTACTAAATATAATGATGTGACGAAATCGGTATTAATATAAACATTACCGACATCAGAGACAAGTCAAAATAATGTTTTAAATGCCTTAAAATTTATATTTGAATTTTACGTTTCACTCCGTCAATTTCAACTCTGCTTCTTATTTTTTCTGTTTTTTAACAAAAATATTTGACTGTTTTTTCTTATGCCTATAGATTTCGTTCAGACGTATCCCTCTACGACTTACATGTATTCATATAACAAACTTATTGGGATACGTTTTCCCAACTGCATGTTCATAATCTATAGAAAACCCACATTGGCACGTATTATAACGTTCTGATATTTTATAGATAGAGATTTTGAAAATCGTGATGAGGAATTCGTATCGTTTTTCCAACAGAGAGCAGTTTATTTCATTCTTAAAAGTTTCCTTCCACCTTTGGTATTAAAACTGCATTTTTATTTCAACGGTGGGTTTGTTTGAAGCCTACCTTATGAAAACACGCGACATCTGACCTTCTGGATTGCGTTTTCCTGCAGGCCACTTTCAAAAAATCTTAATTACTCCCACTGCACCTCGCATATTACAAGTGACCCCTCACTTTCACTCGCGTTACAGAGCGTCCTGGGTTTACGGCTTTCCCTGAAGACGTTGGTTCAATTCCTGGAGAGCGCGGGAGTCCCACCACCGTCCACCCACGCCCCCGCCGTTATGCATCCTCTCTACCCCGCCACTGACTCCGCCCCCGCCCCCCCCGTCGACGGCCCAGGCGCCGCGGTCGCCGTCGCCCCCGCCCTACGCAGCTTCCATCACCCCTCCCCTGCCTCCGCCCCGCCCCCGCGCCATCCCCATTGTCACCACCCCTGCCCCTGCCTCTACGCAGCCTCCCAGATCCCGATGCCCTCGCTGCCGCCCCCTCACCGCCAACCCCCGGCGTCGCCCCCCAACATCCGTTCCCGCCCCCGCCGCAGTGCAGCCTCCCCGGCGCCACCATCCTCATCCCCTCCCGCCACTACCTCCCGCCGCCACCCCCGACCACACTTCCACCGCCGCTGCCAACGCCACAGTCGCCTCCGCCGCTACGCAGCCCACATGCCACCTTCGCCACCGCCCCCGGCACCACCCCCGTCGTCTCCCCCGCCGCCACCCCCCAACCCCATCTCTTCCCCCGCCGCTACGCAGCCTCCGCAGACCCCGCCGCTGCCCCCAGCGCCACCCCCAAGGCCCCCCCACCCCACCTCCACCGCCGCCCTCTGCCGCCGCCGCCGCCGCCGCGCGCGTCCGCGCCGGGGCGCCAATGGACGTCGGTGGCGGCGGCGTCGACGGCGGCCGGAGGCGCCCGGCGCATGCGTCGCGGCGGCGGGGGCGGCGGAGGCGGCGGCGGGAGGAGGGCGTCGCGGCGCCGGCGTCGGCCGCGCCGGCGGCATCGCTTGGCAGTTCGGGTGCGCGCGTTGCTCCTGACGGTCGCCGAATTTCCGCGCTGCAGCCGACCTCGCCGCCGCCGCCGCCGTCGCCGCCGTCGCCGCCGCCGCGGACGCCGCGGGTGACGTGATCTGCGCGGACTCTACGACCGCCTCCGCCGCCGCCGCCTTCGCCGCCGCTGTCTCTCGCCGCTTTCTTGCTTCTATAGCTTCGTATTTTCTGTCAGTCTCATACGTACGCGTTATGACTCGCTCGAGATGACAGGGCCGCTGAGGACATTGGACAATAGTTGACATTTACCGATTAGAGAGCATTCATCAATAATACGAAGCATTATTTTTAAAATAGTAATGTGATTAGTGTGAGAGATCGTTTCGGAGGTAAATCAGACCGAACTAGACGAGCACAGGATGAAACCGAAATACCAGCGCGAACACTTTGCCTCCGCCAGCCAATCCTTCGCCGAGATTCCGTCCGGCAGACGTCCAGTGACCTTGCCAGGTGACACCGTCGCGGTGTGATCCCTCGTCAACAAGTGAACGACGTGCCGCGAGCCCTAACTCAGGCGTAGTCGCTGCCGCTTCGGCTCGAGGACAAACCACTCGCAAACGCCGGGCAGACGGCCGGCGCAAGCACTTGCTAACGCCCGGCGCGTCACCTCCAAACAAGTGCGAGTGGGGGACGCGAGGCGTCGAGTGCGCGTGTTTTTGACATCCACAGCCGCCGCCGCCGCCGCCGCCACCTGCCCGCCGCGAGCGACAAACGGGCGCTTGTGCCTGGCGACCGCGCGCGCACGCGCATGAGTGTGCAGTCGCGTTGTTTTTCAGCTGGCGCCGAGGGGAAAAAAGTGGCGAATCGAACAAACGCACGAGCACTTATTTTTGTTTGACATTACCGCCGCGCGCCGGTGCGTCAAAAGCAGAACAAACTGTTGCGCAGAGCCGGGCTGAGCGGAGCCGGATGTGTGCTGGCGCGTTGTGACGAGCGCACGTGAAGCGATCGGGCGGGCGAGCGGTTGAGGGGCAGACGAGTGCGCCTTCGGCGAGAGTAGCGAAGGGGAACTCCCGACCCACGAGCGAGCCCGGAGAATGTTTGAGTAGAAATGTAAGTAGAAGGGGAAATTTGACGTTTGATGTTGGCAAATGTGTAGGATTGATCTTGTGTGAAAATCAGGTGGAGCAATTAACACCGATTAGGTTTGGCTTTAATCGGGTAGCAGAGAACGTATGCGGAAACGTTGGCGACGATCTGCCGAGCAGGTAAGCGAGTCGAGCCGCGACTGTGCAATCGAGCGAGCAGCAAACCGCTTGCTCCGCGCAGCCGAGAGGTGAAGCAGGGAGAGACGGCAGTCGCGTAGCCGTATTCGATAACCGCCGCAGCCTCCACGGGGCCACCCGCCGAATAATTGGCCGGCCGAATCCAATTCAGCCCACCCTTTCCGATCGACCCCCCTTTCCCCAACCACCACCACCCTCACCGAACGTCCTCGGGCGCGAGCAACCCTCCCTCAGCCGCCCGCGGCGCCACCGACGGAACCACCCCGTCACCCACGCGCGTGTGTGTGTGTGTTTTTACCAAAAAAAAATAAAAAATTGTCGTGTGTCTGCGCCGTCTGTTCGCTGGCGCGCGAGTGTTCCGCTCCCTTGCGTGCGCGGCGTGGTGTCTCGCGGGGCTGCTCGCCGCCCGACCCCGTTCCCACGCACCCCTACACCCCCCTACACCCCCCTCCCCCCTCTGTACCCCCCACCGCTGATGGACTCGCGCTGAACAAACAGCGGCCGCCCCGCCGCGCGCGCTCTCGTTTTGATTTATATTCCCGCCCCTCCCTCCCCCCGCCCGTCGCTCCGCCCACGCGACAAGGCCGCACGTAATCGGCTTGGCGCCGGTATGGAGCCAATCGGCAGCGTCCTGCCGCCCGTCCCGCTGCGCGCTCCGGTGACGCGCTCGGTCAACGCTCACTGTCTGGGGGCCGACGTGCCGCGCCCTCTGGAATCGTCAAAGTCCACCGCCGCGGGCGGCGCCGCTTCGAGCTAAGCAAACAGCCGAGCCAGCCCGCCGCGCGCGGCTTTCTGCAGCCACAAAACGGAGGATTATTTATTCCGGAAAGGGCCTGAGCGGACTGTCCCCCCCGCCCGCTCTCTCCCTTACCCGTGTGGTTGATTAACACGCCGCCTCCACGCTAGCCTGCCCCTCCACCACGCCCCCGCGCTCTGTGGAATATTCTTGTTCGCCGCGGCCGCCGCCGCCGCCGCCGCCGTCGACACTGAAGCGGATGCAACAGGTGCGCCGCACCGCGCCGCCCGCTGTCCCGCACGCCACAGCACGCCCCGCCGCCGCAGGCACGCGTGCGACGCCTGCCCCGTACACCGCCGTCTCCCTTAGTTGTCATCCCGCGATGCCGGCGAAAACCGACGCTGCGTTTACTTATGCATAAATCCGTCTGACCCCGATTTGCAGGCTGTTCCCGCTTTGGCCGGCGGCTTAATCGAAGTTTGGGATCGTTTTGTTGTTTTAAAGACATCTCCACTTCGGGGAGGAGGGGTGGAAGGGGGAGGGGAAGGCTTGCGGCTGAATTCGAAGTTGGCAGAAGTTTCCTTGTTATCGACGTCGTCAGAAATTTACTTACAAAACAAGAGTCGGCTTCGATCTCAGGACGAGTAGGGGAAGTGCATAATTGTCTCGAGAGCGGCGAGTCGGTTTGAGGGCGGTGGGAGTCGAAAAATGGACGCTGTCAGCCCTGTTCCCATCGGCTCTTGAACGATCCTCAAATTCACGTGGTCTGTTCTCTCTTGTTATCAGGCCGTACATTCGTTCCTCGTGGAGGTATGGTGGAGGTACTGTCCTGACGCAATTGAAACGCTACCAACGCTTGCTACGTGCTGGCTGCACGTCGCTCTTTTGTTTCACTGCGAGTTGGATTCGCGGTCGCCAACTCTCTGGGTTCACGTCCCCTTTCACATTGCGGACTCGCTCTCCGGGTTTGCAAGGTCACCTGATTTTCGCTGCTCTCGTTACATTGGAACGTTCCTACTCATGCTGTTTTCAATCATTTAACAGCTGCACTGTACGTAATATAAATGTAACTGTATTTGAACGCGCACATCGAATTTTCGTTTCCCGTGCAACTCACCGCGTGTTTTCATATTGCAAGTTGTCCCCCCTGTGGATGTAGTCATCGTGCCAAACTATATAATCGGTGTATAGATTATAAGGCAAAACAGTGTAATTTAATCATAAGCCTCTCGGTTTATTGTTATCACATTTTTATGTTTCACGTTCGCATTGCGTCAACGCAATCCAGTAAGTTTGAAAGGCCTACGAAACATCGACGTCTGTTTATCTGTTGGTTGTTGTCTGCGCGCATCGTCCTTCAGTCCAACCGCCCGCCCGCCCGCCCGCCGGCGAGCTCTCTAGCGTGTCGCTTACGAACTCGGCTCAGTTCGCCGGGGATTCGTGCCGAAGGAACTTCATTTCCTTCTCTGCTCCGCTTAGCTCTAGATAAGCACCTCTCAGGCACTGACGCCCTTTGCTGTGCTCTCGTGCGCTTTCCGTTCTGAAGCGTATCGTGTTTGCTTTCTGTAATGATGTAAGTAACGAGTTAAATATTGCTGTTTGTTCAGTGTTGTAACAGACGTATGTGCGTGATGTTTAGATTTTTTTGTTTAGAAAAATAACCTTGTATGAGGTGGAAATATACCACGTTAATGGCTGTGAAGTATACGTGTGCCAATGAAATGTAATTATTTTTTTACGTACTTGATACGACATGTATATGTGAATGTACAGACAACTGTTCAGTATATGGAGGTAGTGCGATTGAAACATTAGTGGCATGTGAGGTTTCTCGAAAAATACTGTCGAGTGAATGTGCTTATTAAATATATTCTCGGTTCTGATCATATCAGCGTAATTACCGAATTTTCACTTTTTTCTGATTGCTTACACTCATCTGACGTCAATCTTCAAGTGTCTTTAAAGAAAAAACGTTTACATTTTTCAACTAAAATAACGAAGAAATGGGAGCTGTTGTTCTTCAGAGAAACTGAACCTTCATTTTAATTTGGCAACAATGGAGAAAGTAAGCACAGATTGGACGGAGGTTGATGACGGTGCCAACACGACGTTGTCTCCGCAATCACCGACCGTATACGCCTACTCTGCGGGAAATATTACCGACGGCAACTACACAAGCGTCACCTACGACATCATCCAAGACAACGCCGTGCAGGCCCTCTTCTGCATCCTGTACCTCACCTATTTTCGGCCTGGGAATCTTCGGGAACGCGCTCGTCTGCTACTGTTGTGGGTACGCAACCGCGCCATGCAAACGGTCACCAACTTCTTCATCACCAACCTGGCGCTGTCCGACATTCTGCTGTGCGGGCTGGCAGTGCCGTTCACGCCCGCTGTACTCCTTCCTGGGGCGCTGGGTGTTCGGGAACGTGCTGTGCCACCTCGTGCCGTACGCTCAGGGCACGAGCGTGTACATCTCCACGTTCACGCTCAGCTCCATCGCGGTGGACCGCTTCTTCGTCATCATCTACCCCGTTCCACCCGCGCATGAAGCTGGGCACGTGCGTGTTCATCATTTGCGTCATCTGGATCTTCTCGCTGCTGGTGACGCTACCGTACGGCATCTACATGAAGATGAACCTGAGCCCCGAGGAGGACAAGTACTATTGCGAGGAAATGTGGCCGTCGGAAACCTTCCGGCAGATCTTCGGCACCTTCACCACCACCATGCAGTTCGTGCTGCCCTTCTTCATCATCGCCTTCTGCTACGTGAAGGTGTCCTTGAAGCTGAACGACCGCGCGCGGTGCAAGCCCGGCGCCAAAAACTCCCGCAAAGAAGAAGCGGACCGCGAGCGGAAACGCCGCACCAACCGGATGCTCATCGCCATGGTGGCCATCTTCGGCATCTCGTGGCTGCCGCTCAACCTCATCAACATCATCAACGACGTGTACGTGCAGACGGGCACGTGGAAGTACTACAACCTGTGCTTCTTCATGGTGCACGCGGTCGCCATGAGCTCCACCTGCTACAACCCGTTCCTGTACGCGTGGCTCAACGAGAACTTTCGCAAGGAGTTCAAGCAGGTGCTGCCGTGCTTCGACCCGTCGAGCAGCCTGCGCTCGTCCACGACGGCGTCCACGCGGTCGGGCGGCGGCGGCGGGGGCGGCGGCGCGGGCGGCGGCGGCGGGGGCGGGTGGCGCGCCGAGCGCACCTGCAACGGGAACGAGACCATGCAGGAGACCCTGCTGCCCACGTCGGTGGCGCACGGCCCGCGCTACGACCTGGTGCGGATCGACATGGCGCCGCCGCGCGCCGACAGCCCGCCGGCCGCCGCCGCCGCCGCCGTGGCCGTGGCGGCGGGCAAGCCGCGCAAGGAGGACAGCGTGGACGTGGAGACGGTGGTGGTGGCGGCGGCCGGCGCCTCGTACAGCGCCCTGGGCGAGGCGGTGCGGCTGCACCTGGCGGACGGCGGCCCGCCCGCCGCCGGCGCCGGCGCCACCCACGCCTACGCACGACGCGACCCGCCGCTGCTCGGGGACGCGCTGGGGGACGCGCTGTAACCCGAAGGCGAGTACTTTGCATTCGCTTATTTACTTATTTATTTTTTACTTTATTTCATTTACAATGATTACCAACATTACAATTTTTAATGTCAATTTTTATCTTAATAATTAATGTGTGGCTAAAGTACCTACCTCTTTAATGTTCTACTATGTCTGAAGTAGAAAAATTAACCGGATTTTTTTTTCTATTCTTTCCTCATCCACTTGTTTTATTAACAAAAGATTAAAACAAGTTGTCGCCATAAGTATGTTTGCAATTTCAGCAGCAACAGGTAGAACGCAAATATTGTTTCTTTAATGAAACTTACCTGAAGCAGTATTTAAAGGACTTCAGGGTTTCGATTACGTTTTGATGAATTTTTCTTGTTATATTGAAATGTGATCATCGTTTCTCTTGAATGCATTAGCTTGAATGTATCCCACTCAAAAATAAGATAAGTAAGCTTTTTCCCAGTGAAAGCTGTTTCACGTTCTATTTTAATGGATTTATTTTTACAAAACAAAAAGTTAACGACTCGACTAGAATGTTGCAGTAGCTAATTGTGTAAACTTTGTTCTAGAATTGTGTTCTGCGTCATGCATAAACATTGTCTGTTTCGATTGCGCGTTGGAGGACATTGTGGAGAAGGATTGGCTTGGAATTAGTTTAATCAATATTTTTAGTAGACAATAGTCTCCGTTGGACGAGAACCTAATTTTGTGAAGAAGATGTTTTTAACAAGTAAGCGTATTCAGCAATACTTACAGCTTTGAGTCATTACCAATTACTTCTTTATGCTTCAAGACTTCCAAGTGCAGTTTTTGCCTCCACAATTCTGAATTATAAAGCAAGTAGTATGTCGTAGAAATATTCTTCGTAGTATTTTTATTTTTAAAGAACTTCAATCATATTTTAATCTTCTAAAGTAGAACTACGTACTGTATATTGTTGTTCGTCTGCATAGGATAAATCATCAAATGTGGAATACACAGATAGGACATTTCTTAATCTTTTAAAAGAGGAAATGAGTAAAATTCCATTCTTAACGAACGATTTGAAATATTACAAAGAAATAACCATTTCCTTTTAGCACCAATTCCTGCAGTTGCCATTTGTGGAAGTTGTTAGTAATTGAAGAGCAGTTAGATTACAGTTTTTTCGAAAGAGTAATTAAAATGTTGCTTTCTTATTTATTATTTGGTTTCACCGATGTAATAAGGAGAACGTAATTAAGAGAAAATGATTGAAAATCGCTTCCAGTGTATGTACTGAAATATGGTAAATTTATGATAAATTATGGTAGACGGATTAAAATCTCATTTATGATCTCAATGGGAAAATACTATCTTGTCTAGGGGACTGCAGCAGCGAAAATGCTGCTGAATAAAACCACACAAAATGTTGCTTTTTTTCGAAAAAGTAGCTCGCATAGTTCTCAGGAACAACAAATACAACACTCATACAACGCTGCCACAAATTAAATATTTTACCACAAACACGAACATTGCAATGATATAATACAGTAGCGACTCGCGTGTCCAATATTATTGCAGTTGTACTATATTATTGCACTATACTATTGCTGGACAGTTAACCTACGGAATTTCAAGAAAGTTGGGGTTGCATTACGCCAACATGTAAATAGAACGTATCTAATGGCGGGCGACCTCCGCCTTGGAGCCTTGCTGCCGCATGACGTCAGCTGTTGTAAGCAGTGTTGCGCTAAGTACGAGAATTCAGTCGGTATGCGCAGTATTAGAATAGATAGAGTATTAAATTCTTATTGGCATTTCCAATCAATTTCAGAACATTGTTTTGTAGAATTCTGAACACGTATGTAAGAAAACCATAGAAATTTCCAACACGGCCGGAGGCTACATAGTTTTCTTTCAATTACTGCCCGCATTGGAAAATCTGATCTGCAATATTGATATTTGTCTCTGTGTCCTTTCTGTATCACTACGCTGCAGAATTACCTCCATGCCAACTTGGATGGCCGAGGTGGCTAAGAGCATGTACCGACTCAGGACTTCTGCTTCAACGGTCGCAGGTTCGAGTCCCGCTTTGAGCATGTTTTTTTTCCCTTGTCTATACGTTTTGCCGCAGAGGGCCTCGCATTCTGCTGACTATAGATCAGAGAAGTCCGCACGTGCGTTGGTGTCTAGTGTCTGGTCGAATATGTGTCCCATCAGGGCGTAAAGATTAACAGGCTGTCGGGTGGAGGAAAACCCTAGAAAGAAAGATTCCCTCATCGTTCATTTTCTCTCCTCCCAGCCTGTCCCGCAATCGCGAAAGACACCTCCTCCAAGGCGACGGCTGCTAGGGATTCGTAAATACGAACTGTCAATATTTGAAATCACGAGTCAGAAATTTATTTTTTAATCAATATTACTTTTAAAACATTGAGAGATGGTGCTTTATTTCTCATTTTTTATTTTTATTTTGTTTCATTTCAGGTTGAAAGGCAGGTGAAGATGACTCAATTTCTCCAATAATAACATTGAGATACGTGACATACGTAACTTTTTCATCATATTTGTTTTGCAATATGCTCGAATGTTTCTATAAGATTTAAAAACTTCACTCGTCTATCCACCCCTACATCAATACACTTATCCACCAAGTTTTCGACCTATTCTATTTTATTTCTATTCTATTTTTCCTTCTAACCATCCACGTACTCTTCCTTTTTATCAGTCTACGCACCTATCCATTAATCTAGCCACCCATGCATCAACCAAAATCTTCGGAAGGTAGTAGTCACTACGATCGTAGTTTAGGGACCCCAGAACGTATTTTACTGCTCATTTCTCGACTTCAAATACTTTGGACGAATTCAGAATCTTTTATCTAAGCCAGGACATGTCAAGGTCTCAGGCAAAATAACTAGTTTACTAGAGTCACGCACTGCGGTCAGCAGCAACTGGGGCTACATTTAACCCTTAACTAATGGCGTCGGGTCAATTTGACCCGAAAGCATTTTCTCTTTTATTTCCGGAAACACGGTGAGCTAACGATGATACGGGATCCGTGTAATCTCTTTGATAACGTTCCCATTCGGAGCGTGCAATGAAAAATGCCGTTGACATATCTGTGTCTTTGAATTGCCCGTTCTGACCCGACGTCAGCGTTAGTGTTCCTGTGCGTTTCCATAGGGCGGATGTGCAAGCGTGACGGCTTAGCGATAAATCAGTCTTCCAGACTAATTTTAGGCTAGGGGTGAATACTGCTTCTGTTGGGTGAAAGCACAATTGGATCTTTTGGAACATTACGTAAGAACAAGTCGGACACTCCGCTGGAATTCCTGCCAAGAAACAGAGGTAATCTGAAGTCTCTTCGGCTTTACAAAGGTGGAGACAATGACTTTATGTATCAGCGATATCACGATCTGTAGTTATTTCTACTATTCACAAGGACAAGAGGATTGACGAACGCACAGGCCCACTGCAGTAGCTAGAAATAGTAACTTTTTACAATTGTGCGAAAAGTGTAGTGGACACTTACGATCACCTGAATGGTACTTAGAGTACAGGTAGAAGAACGAGGAGGGGTCAATTAACTGCATTATTTTTTTATGTAAAGGTAAAGTTTTTTTTATATTTACATGTATTTCTACAGTGAAATTACTGTTAAACACGTATCGCTCCCCCCCCCAAAAACATCCGATACCCGTGTGTTATAGATATCAGGCTAGTAGTTGGGGGTTAAACGTAAGGGATTGTACAAATTGCTCACGGGTGGCGGTACATCATTCGATACCTGCCCCAAAACAGTCTTTTGGAGAAGTCATTTTACAGTTATAGACCACAGTTAAGCTATATTACTTTCCATTCCCTTTAATAAAGCAATGTTCAATTGAAATATATCAGATTTCAAATTATCAATTCAAAGTGATATTAGACATTTTAAAGAGAAAGTATCTTGATTTTTGTGTTTACAATAATTGCATTAACTTCCTGTTTCCAGGTTAGTAATTAAAGACAGTCTCTTCAAGAGATTGTCCACCCGTAAAAGAGAATTGTAACTTAAAGAAATTTGTTAATAATTTCGCTTTATTGCTGTATACAACAAATAACTGAATGATTTAATAAAATATAATGCAAACCGAAAACAACAAAAGAATTCGTCACTCATATTCCTGATCCTTAGCAAAAATGTTTATACAAGGCACAATTAAAAATGTAAAAAAAATTAACATGAAATATTATAAATAATAAATAGTAGTCATAACTGAAATCTTGATTGTTTGATGGAACATTTTGTTTTTGCGGTGATTTGTCCTTGGTATTTTAAATGAAATAATTATAGGTGTTGTCATTGCCAACAACATTGTTTATTTGAATAGCAGCTTTTAGCAACTTTGTATAGCAACGAGTAGTCGTTTTGTGGCTTCCATACAGCAGAAAGTGATGATGGCTAAGCCATCGAAAACTACTATTCAAATAAACAATATTGTTGGCAATGACACCTATAATTATTTCTTGATAGAACAAATTTCACAAACTTTTCGTGCTTGTAAATGTGCCACGCTTCCCAAGCGCTGAAGCATCTCGTGCGGGCGCGGTTTGTCATGCATGTATCAAAATATGTGAAGTCCAGGGAGAGTAATATTATGTTTTTGAAACACTTTCTCTGCGGCTTATGATCGCCCGTTGGTCCAATATTGTTGGGTGAAAGTTATTTAGATACCATAAACCTTTTAGATCTTACTTTTATTAGGGTGTTCTACAGTTGGCGAGACATTATTTTTTTTATTTTCAAGTTTCAGATGCTTATTGTAAAACTAAAAAAATAATATTTATTTGATGAATTAAAATAATCGTACATAATTTCTGAAATGCTTTGGAAGTTATCGATATCTGATAATTTCCAAAGCACGAGTGGAATTTACTACGACTATTTCATGAATGAAGTTTAAATTTAAGATTCCTGTTCATTAATACTCGTAATGTAAGTATATCTGTGTTTACGTATTTTTAATGATTTCAATTACTATGTGCATCAGCCTTCATTCTCTGTTTACTTATGCAAGGCCGTCAGGAAATTTTAAAGTCAAGGAGGTCCATATGTGTACATGCGAATCCATGTATACGTGTAAGAGGGCAGCACTGCGCTCTGTTTTGCCCCGGAGCTACTGGTATACTCAGTGCAACTGAAAATTGAAGCACTGTCTAGACGAAGGCCCGTATACATGGCCCTCGAGTACTGCCATCTTATATTCACCAATACCCGCGACAGTCCATTTAAAATCACGGGGAAATGCTGGCGCGTTCGAATTATATTAATAAATTGATAATGATATGCAGAGTGGAAGTATTTTGAGTCTCTAACATTAACTACAAATTTCTGTCATGCTACAGAACAAATTATACAATATGAATACATGACATTATTCTATTTAACGAAAAACATCCAGGCATTGCTCCTTTCACTTCCAGTTTCCCACAAAATAAATGTTTTGCATGTGTTTCAAATTGTTAACGAGCCATCAAATTATTAAGTGCTTTATGTATGATTAACGTAAAGTTTCTACGAAAAATTGTCTAAAGAAAAATAAAATAAATCAATTAGCATTACGTACTATGTTAAAAATGTTTTGTTTTTTTTTACTTTGGAACAAGAACATGAATGCTCCAGACAATAGGCTACCGCCCCGGCCCTAACGCGGGACGCAACTGTGGCGGCGTTGCCAGACGATTAAATGTTTCCCAGTACAAACCTTCAAAAATCCTGGTACTTCCACTACAGTATCTGCTAATAATTACAATTGATTCGGATATTGTTCATATTATAATTCCACTTTTAATGTGCACAGGAAGTTCGTTAAATTTAATTCAATATCGAGAAATTTGATATCAATAAACTAAATAAATAAAGAAAATAGTATTTGAATTATAAATGGCAGACTAAGACGTATCGTTTTCTCTTATAGCAGGTGCTGGAAAAATACCATCTTGTGTCACTCAATGTTTTTACTGCAGTATTTTTACAAATATCACAGTTATTTGTTATATTGATGTTCGTGTTCAATTATTGAATAAAAATATTATTGGAATCTAAAATCGTTCCCCATAAATTACGTAGACTTGAAATACTAGGTATTTAAGAGTACCAGGATGTCTTATTCTGGTACACGCTATCTTCACTAAAATCTTGGTAAAAATACCATTATCCTGGTAAGCTTAATTAACAATAATTGCAAATTCTAATATGTAAAACCAGAACTCCGATTGGTTCACAGCTCTGGCAACCGTGTCTGCTTGCTGCTCGCTGTGTTGTTTTCATCATGACTTCAATATGCACGCATATGAACATTCTACTTTCCAGTGTGTTATTCACACCGTGACTTTTAATATTTGCGCGCGTGTGAACACTCTTTATAAATGTATTATTTATTGCGCTCCCGTTCTACGGATTTCAAAGTTTCTTCTAGAATTCACAGTGCCAAGCATGTTTCGTATACTATAGCGCACTTTTTCTTGATACTCCACAGCGAGGAGTGCGAGGGGAGGCAGGTTCTGTTTACGTCACGGCAGTGCAGTGCTGTCAACATCTACAGAAAACTCAGCGTAAAAGCGCGTCTTGGACTAGATAGCAATGAGAAACAACTCAAGGTTTTTTTAAATTGTGAAGAAATAATTAATAATTATAGAAATTATTGAGTAACGTGAAGGTGCACGGTACGCAGAGGTCGTTAGAAAGAGAGAGCGAAAACTGAGAAGTTCGAATTGTAAAGGAAAGAAGGTGAGCAGCACTGCAAACTGAGCCTGGACGTTCCAAGTGGAGCTCATGTTTCCTGCCGGGCCGTGCTGTGCCGGGCTGAGCGAAGAACTAGGGAGCTGGAGGATCAAGAAAAAGTGCGAGCATAGTACTTGGCTCATCACACGAAGTCTAGAATTCAAACGCTATTTATTAATTTTTTTTTCATACAGCATGGTGCAAATATTAGGCTGATTTAAATTCATTAGTGCATTTAGCATGCTCATGCACACAAGTGTGTCCATTGTTTAGCACGTGCTAATTGCAGTCTCTTTAAGATCGCTTATCAACATTAATAAGTGCACTTGATATCAGCTGATTCAACTATTCAGTATTCTTAGTCATTATCAAGAACAATTGCCAAGAACAACCTTATAATGAAGTTAATGCATTATTATAACCTTTTATAATTATTTACATAATTTTATTTAATTTGTTTTAAACGAGTTTCATACTTCATAAATCTCCCTCCACGATAGCTCCCACTAGGAAGTCAAAAGCCATTTTCAGATTTTCCGAAGGCGCTCACTTCTCCTTATCAGAAACTAGATGATGGTCCTTCGAACGTAAACATTCAGCTCTGAGTTGTCAAGGTAGGTAGTGTGGCAAGCAATTATACTACATACAATCCACTGTTCCTCGCACCAGCTTGCCCCTCTAACTTGTTTGAATGAAATAAAGAAAAAAATTCGCTTTATTGCACATCGACAAGAGAATTAATACATGCCATCTCCTCCTTATAATATGAATCGCAGCTTACGACTGGGCACGAAGGTGGAGGTGGTAATTAAAGTCAATAAAGAAAACTGATTTTTTTTGTGAATTACTTCTCTGATTTGTTAATACCGTAAGCATTCTGACATACCTATTAGAATTAATTTAATGAGTGGAATACTCATTACTAGGGGGGCGGACTTTGATGAAATGTCACTTTCTTCTTTTCACTTCGAACAATGCCGTTTTAGTACAGGCATTAATTTTATGTTACGAAAAAGGAAATGACCCATTTTTATCTGACTTGAATTTTTCGTCGATTTCAACTAATAAGTTACATATTTCATAAGTCATTCCCGTGATTTTTAAAACATTTTTTGCTGATTTCTTCAATTTTAACACCATTTTAATGATACATGCTTCAAATAATATTTACAAGATGCAATCAATTCTCCAGAGAGTTTCTGAGTAACCTATTTGATTTCTTCGCTCGGATATTGTAACGTCAGCCATTGTATGTAATCTAAGGTTCTTGTAATGTCTGTCGGTTTGGTCGATTTCGAGATAGCCAAAGAGAGAGATTTCCTGGTAATGAACAGCCTAAACCAAATTTTTTCAGGCTTAGTTCACTTGAACGAAGAATAAGAAGACTTAATTACATCAGTAATATATCCAACAGATTGTTGTTCATCTGAATTGGTTTTGATAAATTTACATAAGCTCGAATTCATTTTCCCGGATTCATCCTTCTATGACTGAATTTTGGAGCCTGTGGAGTAGAACCTCTATGCTCTACGTGACTTGCGAGATGGAAAACATTCACGTCAGCCTCGTCCATTAGCAACGATTCTCACCGGAGCAGCGGGAATAATACATAGGAGCACAAAATGCATGTTTGAAAGGGCAATGGAACGATTTCCATTTCCTTATGCATATTTGTCTTTCACGCTGTATTTATTTGATGATTTGAGGATTTAATTTCTTTCCAAAAAAAGTATAGCTTAACTTAAGACACTGATATTTAGATAAATCGTGTCATTTATTTAACAAAAACATTTATTACTGAGTTATTGTGGAGGTGAGGTTTAAGACTTAAGTTCAGTACAGTCTCTCGAATTTCTGAAACATTGATTATCAGTTACATTTTCATATTTAATATAATATTTGTTCATTCTTTACATTGCAATTTAGCTTTTGTATATGGAAAACTTTTTAGCCATTCTAAAATTCACTAATTTTAATACCAAAGAAGCTTCTTCTGGCCATCCTAAAATCTCGATGATGATGATGATGATAATCTTAAGGTTTCGAGAAAAGAGTCATTAGAAACTTGTTCATCCAAATAATGCTGTAAATTCTTTGCCCTATAAAAATTTACAGATTGCATCAGTGTACTAAATTGTCGGACAAACATAAAATGTATAGTTAAGATGCTAGAAACTCGTTTCAGTCCATTAGTGGAGGGAGCTTAAAAAAATTGATGTTTTTGGTTATTCCTCAAAATGTTTTGTGATCCAATGCTAAATCAAGAGATACTAGGAAGAAATAGTTATGTAAATAACTAGTAAACATAGCGAGCTTTAGGCGAACTGAAATATTGATGGATAACGGCAAAGATTGGAGTATGGGTTGGCATTTGGGAACCAGTACGCCAATGATACTTCAGTACGAGTTACTTGCATTATATTTTGTATGAGTCCAAGGAAACGTAAAAGTGTACTATGCTCTTGGTATCGGTGATAACATGAAAGGCAGCAGTCCTGTTGCCATGACTACCTGGTATGCTGCGTGTTGCGGAGGGCTACCACAGCGTGTAGAAATTGGTGGCGCTACAACAGCGCTTCCTTTTTTCACATTTTATTAATTTAGCAATTTTCGAAAATTCAGAGTGTTTCACGAAAATGAGACCTGTGCTATTATTTCAAATGTCTCGTGTTCTGTTGGTGAGAAAAAATTTAAAAAAAAATAGCGCGTTTCATGTGTGTTGTAAATTGCATTGAAGTAATGTGGAAATTACGAGAATACTACCACTGTTTTCAAATAACTGTAAATAACCAGTTATAAGATCTGTTTTTTAGGACAGATTTAGCGTAATTTAAAAATATTTATCTTAAATATTGTACTTTTTCAATGTTAATTTTTTGTAATTTTCGAAAATATAGACGGTTTGATGGAAATGGGACTAGCTTTATCTTTAATGTTTTTCATGTATAAGAGGAGAAAATTTGAAGAAAAAATGGAGCCTTTTTGGAGCCTTAATTTTTGGAGCCTTAATTGTTTGAAAATTGCCAATATTTAATCGAAAATTATGCGAAAACTACTCACATGAACGCGCGACCTCTACTCCTCAGAACTACTCACTCACTATTCGAAAAATTGTTCATTACCTTATTTCAAGATCTGCCGTTGGAAAGATGTTTCATTAAAGAAAAAAATCCTTTTTTCAATATTAATTTTCTAGGAAGACCCGAGAAAAAATTTGAACTTTTGCTATTTTCTAAAAATCAAAAATTTAAACACAAATGAGACCAGCGCCATTCTTTTAAACGTTCTTTATGCTATCCGAGAACAAAGTTAAATTGGAGTTATTTTTGATAATTTTTTGAAAATGTAATTGAGACTTCATGCACAGTACCCCTGAAAATCATAATATCCATCCAAACTCAGAGGGTCTCTATCTCCTTTAAATCAATATCAATTTTGTAGGAAATTTTGATTTTGTAGTCACACACGCATACACGAAAACTATCAGCTCCTAACCGGAATCTAGAAATTCACTCTTGCACTAATCAATAAAATATGTAATAAATAACCCCGGTGCGTGTGATTGGTTGCAGAAATATCAACCAGAGATAACTAAATAAAATGATACCTTCTGTTTCACTTCACTTCATGAAAAACACAAATATAAGCAGTACTACTTGTCGACTAACATCCAATCACCGCAAAACTAGTGGTCACCATTGCGTAGCAGTCGACGGGCGAACCTGGAACACAAGGGGAAGGCCAAATTCATTGACATTTTAAATCAGTAGTGTCAAGATCTTCTACTTGTGGCAGTGGTACGCCCTGTGGCACGGTAGCATGCCACGAGCTTCTCTGCAGCACTAGCTGCGTGAAAGGAAACTATTAGTGACCCCGCCGTTTTACAATAGTCAGACCGTTGTCTGATGGGGGGGGGGTGATAAACTACGTAGAGGGGCGATTTCGTGGTGGCATTCGTGCCACGAACGCCCGCTCGTGGCAATCGATCTTGACTACATTGTTTTAAATTATCGGGTACCAAAAGGCGAGATGGTAATGACGGCTTAGCTTTTTCTCTCTGTCTTTGTTTAAACTCTTTCATCGTTTAGTACATTCATTATTCGAACCTTTCTCAACCTTATGTTAAAAAATTAACCGAAACTATGCTTCGTGATCACTTCGTGAAAACTCGGACGTTCTCTGGTACTTGACTGTCCGGAGCAAGCCGCGTCACAGACGGTCGAGCTGACGTTTCGACCATCAAGTTGAGGCCTTCTTCAGAGATATTCTGCTGGAGAAGACAAATGTATAGAAGCTTCTTCTGAGCTATACTACAGAAGAAGGCCACGACATGATGTCAAAAATGTCAGCTCGACCGACTGTGACGCGGATCGTCCCGAACAGCCAAGTACCAAACCTACGAACCTACTTGACATTCTCTTGCTGCCAGGATCAGGGCCGTTTATCAGCATTGGGAGCCCTTGGTGCCTAGGTTAATTTGGGGTCCTGCTATTCTTATTTTCACCGATCCCCCCCCCCAAATTCGATGCGGAAATATAATTGAAAATCTTATCAATTCACATTGTTTTTTGTTTCATTTAATATTTTGAAAGCATTTCTTAGTATTTCATTTTAGCATAATTCAAACAAAATCTATAAACATATTTATAATTACATTGAAAAATATTACTTTTTATTAGAATTGTTCAATTTAAAATTGAAACGCATCAACCAGCAACATTCCATATTATAAATATTATCGAATGTTGCAAGATACAACCACGCCGTGTTGCCAATTTTTGCATGTATTTTAATCACATCAAATTTTTACATTTTTTAAACGTTTTAATTTTAATTTTTTGAAAAAAAGTAGAATTAAGTATTTTTAAGAACTGTAGGGCGGCTCTGGGCCCTTCGGGCCCGTGCGTTAACACGACCCGATCAGGACTGACCATAAACGAGCTGCAACGTTATTTTAGTATCTGGTAGTGTAGAGCGGTGTTGTCAAGGGCGATGCCACGAGCGGGAGTCCGTGGCACGAGTGCCACCACGAAATTGCCCCTCCATGCACTTCATCATCCTGCCACAAGACACAACGCCATCACTATTGTAAAACGGCGGGGTTACTACCAATAGTTTCCTTTCCCGACGCTAGTTGCGCAGAGAGCTCGTGGTATGTTACGGTGCCACGACGCGTGCCACTCCCACCAGTAGCAGACCTTGACACCACTGGTGTAGAGGACAGTTGCGCAATGAGAACAACGTAGTGAATGTTAAATTGGTGTTTAAATAAAAATTTCTTTAATACAATTTTGTTCAATACATTCTTGGGACCGACGTTCACTTTCCCCCCGCCCACGTGCTCTACAATGCTGTATGCTAGAATGGCATCGGCGTGCGACTGTCAAAGTGATAACACTTTCTCTATTGCAAACGTTGATGCTACTTTGCTGTATGCTGACTGCAAAGAACAAAATTCTCATCAATTATATCGGTTAACGAAAGTAGTGGTTTTCTAATCAAGAATCGTAAAAGCTATGTTAAATAAAATGAATGCAACAGTTTTGAAGAATCAAACCGTGGATACTGAAACTGGTAAGTGTGCTGTTAGGTCCGTTGGTGATGAAAATCGCTGCTAATATTATTATAATTCTACATGATGATTAATTGATTTATTATTTCGAGTTTCCGTGCGCATTAACTACAGTGATCATCAGTCCCGCCAGTGTAGACAACGTCCTCCCTTAGAAAGTGATATACCAGGAGATGTGGCTCAGTGCATCAACAGATGTCACTGCAGTACCTCGGACCGGGAGGTCCCAGGTTCGCATGCCAACGGCGAGAGGATTTTTGACAATAGCTTGTCAACTAGGTGGAATTGAGTCACTGTCTGGAGAAGAGTTCTAGCGGCTGGCTGCTCTGATCGGTAGTTTTCCGTGGTTTATCCGATCAACACCAGGCGAATGCCGCAGCAGTACCCTAATAAACGGGCCACGGACCGCACGCGATCTTTCCTACCTCTTCCTTGTCCTATCCTCTCCCCTTACACTCAGACTTACACTAACATGCACAACACTATGGACACTCATGTACTAACATGTACACACATGTCGGGAGACCGGTCTGGCTCTTACAACTTGTCCCGGCTGAGGCGGTGCCCTCGCTGGTGGGAGATACCTGATTGGGGAAAACTCCGCTAGTCTATGGTTGGTCGGCGCCGTATCTCGCCATCCAGCGGGGGAAGATCACCGCCACCTCCCGGGGTAAAAACTTGCACTACACTTACGGGGCTAATCTCATTGACGCGCCCGG
Source organism: Acheta domesticus (assembly GCA_031308135.1). Taxonomy (NCBI): domain Eukaryota; kingdom Metazoa; phylum Arthropoda; class Insecta; order Orthoptera; family Gryllidae; genus Acheta; species Acheta domesticus. Next base: position 213,695,280 of record JAHLJT010004567.1, read on the forward strand.
AATCACTAACACAAGTCATCCAGCGCTGACCCACACTTGGGCTTGCGGGATGTTTTATCTCGAGGTCTCTCCCAGCGTGGCGCCGCCTAGCCGGAAAAAGCTCTAAGCTCTTGACAGGTGCGGTAGTGCATGTCAGAGTAAGTGTGCACTGTCAGAGTAGAGGAGAGGGACGTGGATGAGGAGGAAAAGATCGCGTGAAGACCATGGCCCGTTTTTTAAGATACTATCCCAGCATTCGCATGGTAGTGATCAGCAAAACCACGGGAATTTGCAGATCAGAGCGGCCGGTCGCTAGAATACACCGCCAGACATCGGCTGAATTCCATCCTACCGGTGTAGCTAGTATAAATAATCCGTCACTGTCGGGTTTTCGAACCGTAGGACCTCAGCGGTGAGAGATGCGACACAGCAGTGACATCATTTGATGCCCTGAGCCATCTCAGACGGTAAATGTCGTGGTAAATATATGTTAATTATAGTCGTAGAATCAAAAACAAGGAGAAACATATCTCGAAACCGTGCCCTTGGGTTCTATTCCATATTCGATTAACCTTCCGTCAGGTCGAGACACTGCACGAAAATTGTTGCCCTGAGCTATCTCAGACGGTATTTTACATGTTTTTACCTGTAAAAGCATTGAAAAGTAAATTATATATTTTCTGAACAATTGCAATAGCTTGCCCTTCTCCCTCTAAGATTATTAAAAAGTTAATATATAATCTTTACTTCCAAAGACTTGATAGAAGTGCAGCTTGAAATAAAAAAAACAGCTACAGATTGAGTCCTTTTTCTTTTCCATACCACCGTATCACCTTCTATAATATCAGTTCATCGCTTGAACTACTCTGTCTCCTCTCTCTCTTTCTCTCATGTAAACATATACATACATGCACAGACATACCTACGCAAGTTGCAAGCTTATTTGACCTGCCTAAGCTTTCTTTCTTCTAACACACAGCTATACCAACTGAAATGATTTGACGGAAATCGAACATATATAGATATGCATCAAAGTTTATCCAATTTCAAGATTTTCATCAAAAAATAAGGATCGTACTCGGTGAATTACGTGGAATATGATGAACGCCTCGATGTGAGTTTCGAACTGTCTCTCTCGCATGTTGCACCAAAGCACCAAGTAAACGCCCCTCTTGTCTCAAACTTGTGAAAAGCTGTTAATCAGAGAAGCACAGCTGTCTGTTGTGATTCAGTGTTTATGAAGCATGGCCTACGATAACCTTCATGTTTCTGAGAAAAATTTGTTTTATTTGAGGGATAATTAGTGATGTCATGGTTTAGTGATAACATTGTGGAAGATAGATAAATGTGTACTACGCTTGCTAACGTCTGCTTTTGACATCGGGCATCCTTGACATGGATGTAATGTTGTGACATGACATAGATATTCAGAAAGCGTTTCTAGGAGTTCCATTGTGGTTGTTAAAGAAATAAGTATCGTAAGTCTCTATATAAACTAGTGGTGCTAATACATCACGTACTCTCACGCCTTTAGTAATGGTTATGTAATAGGCCCTACTATTTATACCGCAATTTCTCTCGGAATTAACACGTCTCAGTCATAATTTGTTTGTAAAACTCATTTGAAATCGTGGAACATTTGTTGCGAAAATTAAATAATTTCAAGCAATAGATTTTTTATTCAGGACTTTAAATGAAAATACATTCTGGCATTGAATTCATTGTATAAGGTATGCAGTGTATTCGCAAACATTTAGGATGAGTTTTTTAATCTTACAATATTATTCGTAAGCAGTATACGAGAAAACAAAATAACTGAAAGTTAATAAATAATACCATACTGATAGCGTTGGCAAACAAGTGCAAATATATCGAAAAATATGTAATTGTAATTATTAAACAATACAGAAATAGCAATACAGAAGTAGAAAGAGAAGTGAAGTGAAGTGAAGTTAAGTGGAGTGCAGTGTATTAAAAGTCGTAGATGTTATTATAAATTATCTGTACAGAAACATCATAAGTGTAGAATTAATGCGGTTATTGTTATTAATGCATTTATTGTTAACATTGTTATCTTTTTATTATTATTATTATTATTATTATTGCCTTAAAATAATTTTTAAGTTACATTGTATTTAATTCATATTATAATATGTAAATTTTAATGTTCCGCCACCAGGTTGCATAAACCTACTTGCGGAAATAATAAATATCTATCTATCTATCTAAACACTATGGTATTGTAGTATTTTACAAATATATAAAAGTATTAGCTTATATTCCCGCGAACGAAAGGCAGCTGTCATTATCGCCTTCTGTTATGAATGTGGCATTACAGCAATTGGTTACTAGCAAGCAACAATGACGGCTAATTATTCCTTTTCACATTTAACGCAATTAAAGGACCCATTTGAAATGAAATTACATAAATTAATATAATATATAATAATAGTAAATTAAATGTGAACATACATACAAATTCTTATTTACGTAACATGCAACTGCGTAGCATACATTATTGATTTTACGAAGCGCAGTAAATAGGGAGCGGGTGACATGTGATTGTCACCAAATTACACCAAAAAGTACAAATATTTTCAAAAAATTCAACATGACATTATTTGAAGATCTATTTTTGATGAACACATTTCATTTTTAAAAAATGTATCTTCATAATTGTAGTTGTAGGAAGACGCCGAAAAACTTTTAATTTTTTTCAATTTTCGAACAATAAGGTTTTCAACTAACATGAGACCTGCACTTTTTTCTCAAGGTCCTTTAGACTATCCAACAACAAAATTTAAGTCGCTCATAACCTTAGTCGTTTATGCGACTAAAAAGAAAGAAAAAACAACAAAAAACGATGGAAGCAATTTTTTTGAAAATTTTGAAAATGTCCCAGGGGCTTAATGCAAAGAACACCAAAATTTAAGTAACGGTTTCAAATTCAATGATCCACGACATCATACAGATCGAATTGTGGAATATCGATTTGGAGAAAATCGGCTGAACTGGTTTAGCCGTTAGCGTTGTTCAGACGGACACACGTTTTGCCATCAATCAATTTTCAGTATGAATGGCCCACAAAACATGGATTCTGGCTACACCACTTCTTAAAGGATTTTTTTTCTAAATTTAGCATCTGGTTTTATCCACTTTTATTGCCAAGGCTCTGTAACAAGAGTATTTCTGCCGAAATGGTTTGACATGAAAAGTTTTGTATTTTTATAATCGAACTATGATTATTTGCGTTATGTAATATTATAATTTCAATTGTCCGGGTGATCTTTGGAACAACTAGTAAACTGATGTAGACGCTGTTTTTAATGATATAGATAATTTTATCGATCGTTATTCAGGCTGTTTTTTAGATTATTATATTGTTTAATTGTTTTTATACGAATTTTATTTCCATATTAATTTATTTCCATTTTATTCCCATATTAATGAAATTTTGTTCACGTGACTTTCAATTCAATAGAAAAGTTGTCTGCATTAGAGACTAACTGAAAAAGTGAAGATACTTATTGGAAGTTCCCGGGAGTATGAAACAACGTAGGCATGTGTTTACAACTGGTTGTAGCAACGATAGGAAATTCGGCTCGACTCGCAAATTCAATATTCTAAAATTCCAGATGTTTCAAAACAATTCTATCGTACCATTACAAAAGCACCATCGTTCATACCAAATTCTCAATTATATAATGAACTCGGTATTACTCCGATGTTGGATTATTTTTTATTCTTATCCTTTCAATTCTATCCTAAAATTAAAGATCCTTTGATTTGTGCATATCAAAATTGGCACACAAATTCCACACCAACGTACCACATCCCAAGTCACCGACGAAACCTAATACTCCCCCTCGTCAGTTTTGTGATCCTCCACGATTGTTATTCAATAGTTATGGCTTTCCGTACGTAAATTAAGTAACTAGTATAATTATGCAATTAATCAAACATAAAAAATATTTTATTTTTCATCAAATAATTGTTCCCAGCAGCTGAGACTCTACTGTCCGAGTACAAACAAAACAGACACACATGGTGTGTCGTGCCAGGCAAGACGGAGTAGGATGAAAAAGAACAAGGTGAAGGTGGGCGGTCGCAATCGGGCAGGAAGTGGCCGATTAGTGGGTTGGTTAGTACGAGTATTTCCGGGCGTGTCAACTGCTGAGGTCATTAGTGCCGTAAATATAATGCATGTTCTTTATCGCGGAATATCGCAGTGATTGTCCCCCGCTGAATTGCGTGATCTGGTGCGTTGGCTTGCGGTGCTTTCCCTAGCTAGGTATCGCCCACCATGAGGAACCCCCTCAGTCGGGACAAGCTCTAAGCATCCGACTGGCCTCCCGGCATGTGTGATAGTGTAGTGCCTGTGTGTGTGTGTATGTAAGTCATAGCAACTATTTTGGATAAAATGAAATGGAAATTGAAAAATGTTGGAAAAAAATAATCTGTCAGCAAAAAATAATGATTTTAATATAGCTGGATATAGAGATAGATTTCTAGCAGTTTTGATATCGACGAGGGGCGTTCTCCAGAACTCGCAATTTCTGGAATGCTGAGGATACACAAACACTTCTCGGTGTTTACTTGATGTCTAAGCACTCTGTGTGAGCCATGTAGCTCCAAACGAACAGTCAGCCTTGGAAAACATTTCGGCGTTTTGTATATTTAATGTATTCTGTCATTCAGAGTATTTCTACGCACAAGTTCAGGAGAATATTGCTCTCAGACTGCTTGTATCCACGATGTGAGGAGCTCATTCCGTTAGATGAAAAAAATATTTCTGTTCCATCAAACCAAACTACAGTTCTCTGATAAGTACGTACCCTTTCAAATTTGTTTTATACTTAAATGAATCTGAATGATGCAATTGTGATCCAATTATTAACAAATGGACCGTTCCTGATCTTTGAAATCTATGGAGATAACATTTTTGCTGTAAAATTAATGCCCTTCAATGTAATTCGAATAAATGTGCCTTAAATAGGATTAGCAGACCTCTCAAATAACTTGCAGTATATATTGTTCTTGTAATGATTACAGTAGTTGGAATGCTTCCAATATTCTGAGTTGTAACTAGACTGGAGACTTTTTGGCACACCAAAGTGAGAACTTTAGTGATTAGGGAAGTGATGATAATTAAATAATATTATTAATTTGTATTTGTAATATGATTTTGATTCTTAAAACAAGAAAAGTATGTTTAAGTATAACTTGGAAAATAACTCGTTTTAATTACTTTTCAGAGTCGTTTATTTATTACTTGCCGCTTATTCAATCAGACGTAAACTTAACTAATTCTGCAATTTTAAAAACTTTTTGGTTCGCGGCACACTGGTAGATTGGGTACTAGATATTCGGTCCAGGACAAGAATTCAGAGGATTTTTCTCAAAGGTTGCGTATATTCTTTGGAATGCTGAATTCAATTTTGAGGTTTGCCCGATCGATAATTTTCCATTTCATAAGGAAACTTGCAAAAGTCTCTAAACACTTTCTACTTTTTTTCAGTTTTTCATTTATAATTCGACAACTTTGGGATATATTTAAATGATGTTCATGTACAAATTATTTTTATTCAATAATTACATGCCTCTGGTCAGTTAGGCCCTTGGCAGCAGAAGATAAAATGTACAAATTACAATAGACAAAATTTTCAACAAAACATCTATCGTTAAATTATTTGCATTGTTAAATTTAACACACCGTTACCTACAGATTCAGCTAGAACGTATTTGTCCGCATTTGAGCACCCCAGCTCTGGTTATCCAAAATAGACGGAAACGAGAGAAAAGAGAAGTGACAATACGTTCTACAAAATGCAATATGTTCATGTGAAATTTTTATCAACAATATTTTCCGTCATTTGCCAAATAATGATGTAAAATATACAGTAAAATAAGAGGAAATTTTATGTAGGAAACAAAAATATAGTATCAAATAAATTCGTTAACATTTCTTAAAGTAAGTTTTAAGGAAAAACTAGTGAAGCTACAGAATGGCGCAGACTTTCCCGTATTAGTTTTATATTTCCTTGGGTCTCGGCTGGCTATTCGAAATTGCCACACTACTCCTGCCAGCTGCCACCTATCGCCGTCCAAAGTACATTTTTTGACATTTTCTTAATTTTTCGGTTTCCTAATGGTAGAACGGAAATATTAATTTTATAATATTAAACAACACAAAACCTTCGTTCTAAACGGCAATTTTCTTTGAAAAATTTGGAGCCGTTTCTTAAGAAAATGGCGTTTAAGCGCTACTAAAAATGCGAAATTTGAAGCTCTTATTCACTCAAAATGTTAGAGTTTTCGAAAAAACTTCATTTGAAGCACATTAACTCTCAAATACAATAGTGATCACAAGTTACTGGTAATGCTCTAATGAAAGAACTCATTATGGAGAACAAATGTTATTTGAAGGAAAAATCTCTATATTTAATTTTGCAGTTAGAGGAAGAGGCCGAAAAAAATCTAAACTTTTGCAAATTTCGAAAATTCAGAGTTTACCGCACAATTACGATCCTATGCCACCTTTATAAGTGTATTATATTCTATTCTTACAAGAAATATAAAGAAAAAAATTGGAGCCGTTTTTGAGAAAATTTTGAATATGTCCGGGGTGCTTTCTGTAAAGTACCCCAAATTTTGAAGAAAGGTTTTCAAATTTCGAAGCTTCGACTAGAGCCAGATGGTCATGAGTTTCTTCAATTCGGGGAAAATTCTACGAGTGGTTTAGGCGCTAGTGGTGTTCACAGACGGACGTTTCGCTTTCAATTGGTTTTTCTGTATCAAGGACCCACAAAAGAGGGGTTCTGGCAACACCACGTAGGGCTTTTTCTTAAATTAGTAACTGGTTTTATCAACTTTCTCGTTGTGAAGGCCTGTCAATTAATTTTTTCCTGGCGAAACTTTGCGGTTTTTCTCGCGCAGCAATACATAACTTTCCTTATAAAACGTATATTACTCCGTATACTGGGTGAGGCGCCTAAGATGCCCACAGCAAGTATCTTCGAAACGGTTTGAGGTATTGGGATGAGGTTTACGTCAAGTTGTTGCAAGTAATGGGGGAAATGACATATTAAGTTTTCTTCTTTGTGAGTTTTGTAATTTTGGAGATATCGACACAACTTCGATTTTTTAAATGGAAGTATATATTTTTTGCACTATCATTCTAAAGTTCTCAATGTCTGTGTCATGAGGCAGCGCATTATGTTGTAGTTTTGAGGGAAAAGTAAAGAGCGGAATTTAAAATGTGAATATTTTTAAACAAAATATCAAAGGATTTTGATAAAAAAAGAGCAGTTTCAACAATTAAGTATAATTACATCATTTAATATGTTTTATAATTTTCATATGTTCCAGTTTCAAATTTTGTTTCCATTTATTTAATATTTTTAACGAAATACTTCTTTCAGTACATGCTTTAAAGTTATTAGACTCATGTTTGGAAAACAGTTAAATAAATATATAAATAAGTCATGAAATAGAGTTTTCCCATTTACTTCATACCTATGATAAGATAATTACACACCTTCGGTGTTTGCCCCAAAAATAGCACTAACTAGCTAAACCCGTGTGATTACGTCGTAGCAAAAGACAGACTTGTAACAAGGTTATACCAGAAAAGTACGTCCTGTTACGATCCATACTGAAAATCGAAACCTTCAAAAAGATTGTTTCATGTCTTTGGATAGTTTTTTTCATGACGAATGAATTGATGTGGTTTACAAATTTTGGAACAATATAATCACCATTCACTGTGAACACAGAGTAGATGTAAACATTTTTTCTAAAAAATACTGTTTGGATTCAACAGAATCAAATACAAAGATTATTACAATATAAGGTTGCCATTGAGTTCCATTGTGGCAGCCGACCGAGACACATCGTGCTCCGATCGCGTCCAGTGAAACGCAGTTTCTATCATATTGTCTTTCAGTCAGTGAATTAAGTGGTATTTACTTAGTGGCAATATTCTTGTTCCACGAGTTGTGAGTGCCTGTAATCAAGTGTATGGTCAGCCGGTGCAGCGGCTACCCTGCGCAAGGATGGAGCCCTCGGACATCGGGGCTCCCTTAACCTCAATCCCGCAACCTCAGGTATCTACTCAAACCAAATATGAAAACCTACGCAAATGTTATGTCAACTGAAGTGTTTCCCACCAAGGACCAGGCCATAATCATTGACTCACAAGAAAGCCTCACCATTAAAGATTACGTAAACAGTTTATCCGATATTATTGACCCAGTGAAATAAGGTTCATATCCAGAATAGCAAACAACAGAGTGTGCATCTTTCTAAGCTCCCAAACTATAGCTGATAACCTCACGAACAACCACAAAATCATAAAAATCAAAACCATGAATTGAAATTGAGACCACTCTTAACAAAGGCCAAAAGAATAATTATTTCAAACGTCTGTCCCATCATCCCACACTCAGTAATAGAGAATGTATTCACCACCAACAATATCAAACTGGCATCCAAAATTTCATTTGTTAAAGCTGGTATTCCTGGACAGGGTTTCTCTCACATTATGAGTTTCCGCAGACAAGTGTATGTTTCCCCTGAAGATATAGATCGACTAACTGAATCAACTACTGTGTATTATGATGGCGCAACATACAGGATATTTTTCACAAACAGATGAAATGTCATGCTTTAATTGTCACCAAACAGGACACTTAGCTGGACAATGCCCTACACCTAATACTTCTAATCAACAAAAGACTACCAATCTAAGAAGTACTCCCATGGAATCTGAACACATTAGGGAGAAATCTTGTGACTTGCCAGATCCAACAACCAATGGAACAAACACTGAAGTAGCAGATATACAAAGTAACCATGATCTCACTACAAGAATGCCCACAACTGATTTTCCACCACCTCCTAAATCTCTACTCTCTACTAATGAAGCTAAAACAATGAAGAAATTCCAACTAATGACACATAGTCTCCCTTAATACCAATAAAAGATGCCTCCAGACTGACTCTTCCTCACCCCCCATGTCTGTAAGCAACACAACTGAAGCAAATAATAGTGAAAAACTCTCAAAACAACCAAAAAAGAAAAAAAAGAAGAAAGAGAAAAATATGGAAGAGCTTATAACCCCTATCAAACACATCATTGAAGACTCTCAAAATAACTTCCCCCTTACTTACATACAATTTAAATCCTTTCTAGAGAACTCCTTGTGCTAATGATCCTATACTTGTAGCCAGTAACTACACACAAGACATATCATCCATCACCAAAATGATGCATAGCATAATATATATCCGCATCTCACCAATAAAACCATAAAAGGCAGATTCACCAGGATTATCAGGAAATCAACTCAGTACTTCATACTGCAGATGAATCAAGTACTGAAAACAGACTCCAGTATAGAAATCAACACCAGTCAATGAAAATTTTTCAATGGAATGTAAATGGCTTTTACCCCAGACTAGAAAGTATACAGTACCTATGTAACTTAACACACCCCTGATATCCTGTGTATCCAAGAGACCAACTTCAAAGACTCCAAGCATGGTAATATCAAAGGGTATAATTGCTCCTTCAAAAACAGATGTAACACCAATCATGCCAGTGGTGGTGTAGCTATATACATAAAGACCCTATTCCATATCAAGAAGTGATTATTCAATCAAACATTGAAGTTAGTGCTATAAGGATCCTGTCACCTGTGCAAATTAATATATGTAATATCTACTTACCAAATAGCTACAAGTTTGCTGAACAAGAAGTAACTGATATTATTAACAAGATGCAAAAGCCATTTCTCATTATGGGAGATTTCAACAGCCACAATCGAATTTGGGGCTCTAATAAAACTGACAGTAGAGGAATTATGCTTGAGGAAATTTTTGATAAACTAGATACAATGTTCTTAATACTGGAGAACCTACTCACATCAATACCAGTAACAACAGTTACAGTGCCATCGATATCTCCATCTCCTCCACCCAATATTCCTATAAATGTTCATGGAACATCTTAGATTACCCACATGATAGTGACCATTTCCCCATTTTTATAACATACACAATACTCCCAATACTCATAACCAGATCAAGCAATCCCAAGACGGAATTACAACAAAGCAAACTGGAACCTTTATAATAATTTGATCAAAAAATACCTACCTAAAATTAACGACCTTCTAGAAACAGAAAATATCGATACTATTATCAATTCATTTAACGATGTCATAAACTAAAGCTGCAAACGGATCAACTGAAACAATCAATTTAGCAAAGAAACCCAAACTAGTGCATTGGTGGAATGAGAAATGTAAATTGGCACTTAAAAATTCCAAACATGCCTTCAACAAATATAAAAAAACATAATACAGAAGAAAATAAAATACAATACAAAAAGATGAGAGCTGTTACAAGAAGAACCATAAAAGAGAGTAAAGCAAACACCTGGCGCAATTATGTCTCAAGTCTATCAATACACAATAATATAAATGAGTCATGGGCAAAAATAAAAGCTATCGAAGGAACAAAGAAAGGTAACCAAATACATTTTTTTACTGTCAAATAACCAAATCATTACCAGACCATAATGAAATAGCAAATTCAATTGCATGCTGCTTTGCCAAAACTCTAGTTCAAAAAAACTATACAGAAGCCTTCTTACAGCACAAAAAAGAGCAAGAGAACCTTACAGAACCTCACAAATAATCAAGACTTGGCTACTTATTACCATATTAATGACCCTATTGGAATTCAAGAACTTAATTCTGCTATCAACAGGACTAGGAACTCCTCACCTGGACCAGACAATATTCCATATATTCTTTTAAAAAATCTACCCCTGGAAGGAAAAGAAACTCTACTAAGAATATATAACATAATATGGAATAAAAATGTATTTCCTAAATTATGGAGATCAGCTATTGTTATACCTATACCAAAGCCTGGGAAAGATCCCACTAAAACTGAAAATTACAGACCCATTTCCTTAACATGCAATATGTGCAAAATCCTGGAAAAAATAACAAAAGACTCAGATGGTTTCTAGACTTTAAAAACATCATATCCCACAATCAATTTGGTTTTAGAGCTGGACACTCAACTACCTCTCACCTAGTAAGTATTGATAATTACATCCAAGAAGCCCTTGCTAACAAACAACATGTTTTAGCAGTGAGTCTAGACATTGAAAAAGCCTATGACATGGTGTGGACCCATATAATCATGACAAAATTACAGGAATATGGACTTAAAGGCAACATATTTCAATTCATCAAGAATTTCACCAAAGAAAGAACCTTTAATGTGAGAGTTAATGGTAGCCTATCATCAGTACAACACTTGGAGAATGGACTACCACAAGGTGCTGTACTAAGTGTTACTCTATTCCTGTTGGCCATCAATGATGCAGGCTCTGAAATCAATCATCCGGTAATCATAAGGAAATATGCTGATGACATTACCATTCTCTGCAGAGGATCATCTATTACAACCAGTCAAGAAATTATACAATCTGCCCTAAACAAATTACTTGAATGGTCTCTCAAATCAGGCTTTAAATTTTCAGCTTCCAAAACCCAATGTATAGTATTCTCCAGACAAAATATGGAGAGTCAGCCTACATTAAAAATGGACCTACATAACCTAAAATTTTATCAAAACATTAAAATATTAGGCATGCATTTTGACTCAAAAATGAACTGGAAAAGGCATATACAAATCTTATCTGAGGAATGTAAGAAAAGACTAAACATACTCAAGTGCATATCCCATAATAACTGGGGAGCAGATAAACATCTCCAGCTGATGACCTACAAAGCAATAATTCGATCCAAAATCGACTATGGATCCATATTATATGATTCAGCTAGCAAAAAAGACCTACAAAAACTTGATGTTATACACAACAAAGCTCTACGAATAAGCACTGGTTGCTTTCAAACCAGCCCCATTGGTAGCATCCTAATAGAAGCCAAAGAACCAACCCTAGCTCACCGTAGACAAATGCTAACTCTCAAATATGCCATCAAATCAGCAGAATCAAAAAACCCTATAATCTACCACGATATATACCCCAAACTTCAAAATTACTACAAAGAACAAAAATGCTTTTCACCAGTATATACCAAAGTCAAAAACCTTCTGAGACAGTTAAACCTTCAGGAACATATACTAATGGAAAAAAGAAATAATAGTATACCACCATGGACAATTCCTGAAATAGTAACAGATACAACACTAGACACTATTCAAATAAACAAAATGGCTAAAAACTATAGGAAAATAAAACTTAATGAAATAGAAAATAAATACCAAGACTCCTATAAAATCTATACTAAAGTTACCAATAAGAGAGATGGAAAATATGCAACTACAATTACCAAAGATGTTAAAATTATAAACAGACTGCATTCCTACTCTAGTACTACTACAGCTGAAATATGCTCTATAATGACAGCCTTCAAAATGTCACAGAAACTCAGAAATAACAAGTTTGTCATATTCTCCACTTCTCTTGAAGCAATAAACAACATTCTCAATAACTACCCTGGCCTACCAATGATAAACATTATTCATGAAATATATCATGACATTATACAATCTAAAAGAAGTCTTATAATTGCCTGGATACCAGATTACAAAATAACCCCTGAACATAATACAATGAGTCTTGAAGAAGAAAATGTAAGCCCTGAAACAGGAAGTATTTTAACAATATCACACACTTGCAAGGATTTATGGACCCACATCAAGAAAGCAATGGATGAAAAGTGGAGCAACCTCTGGAAAAATATGAAATCCAGCCCTCTACACAAACACGTTAACATTTTTACTCCCTGAAAACCTCCAAAAAATTTTCAAGAAAAGATCAGGTGACAATAACAAGAATAAGAACCGGTCATTGCAAGTTCAGTCATCAACACTTGCTAACTGGAAATCCCCCACCTACCTGCCAGAACTGTGATACCATTCTTAACTTTGAACACATTTTAACTCAATGTCCTATGTTTCAGTACAGCAGACACACATGCCTAGAAGATGAGCAAAACCCTGAACTGATGCTATCATCCATCGACTACCAAAATAAAATATTAAAATTCTGTAAAGACAGCAACATTCTTAAAGAAATCTAATTGTAATAGGTGTATTGGTATGGATACTAGAAACTAATTCTGTAACATCAAAATACCTGTAATGTCTGTGTCTACATACTCACATATATTGTAATATTTGTAAATTTTCATATCTATTGTAAAGTTGCCATGTTAATATTGTAAAGTTGTACTTAAAGTAGTCGCTAATGACCTCAGTAGTCGATGCGACTTTAATAATAAATTAAAAAAAAAAAAAAAAGGTTGCCATTTAATAGAAACTTAGAAATAAAAGTAAATGAGCCAGAGCAAAAGTTCCACATTATAATTGAACCGACTATTTACAGGAATAGAACACTAACTTGGAGTAGTGAAACACTTAGCACGGGCATTCAAATGCTGCAGAAGCAATGGGTTACACTCGAGAGACCTTCACTTCAAACTCGCGCATTTGGCTCGCAACGTTATTCTTGGTTGCGCCCGATGCAGCCGGCGGACTGTGCTAAAGAGAGATTCATGTAAGAACAAGCAATTTTGACAGCTAGTGCTGGAAACATAACCGAAGGTTCTGTGGTCGTTGTGTCCTTGATCCCATTGAATTCTCCTTCCTCGATTCGTTCGTTTGCAGTTGGCTAACTTGTAAATGGTTTCAACGCTTCCTTTTGTGATGTCCTCGTCCGACGAAAATATAGTGCACCACGAAATATAATTGAAATTAGGAAGTGTTGTGCTATGTGCTCTTCTGTAAAAATGTATTTCTTTTATACACATTGTATGGAATTTACTTTTGCGTGATAAGTATTATGTTTATTTTAAAACCGAGTCTTGAATGTAAGGTGCGTATTGGTGCACGTGTTTCTGAAGAGCTGCCGCGGCGGAGGGATACTTCTCTGAATTACATGTGATGTTCACTTGTTTAGCGAACTGTCACTTTTGCTTGTTCTTACGTGAATTCTTCTATAGCTGAGCGTGGCTGCGCAGGGTGGGGCAGCGCGCCGGTGCGGTGCGGGTGGTGGCGGCGGCGCTGGTGGCGCGCCCCGTGGAGGCGGCGGACGACGCGACGGGGGCCTCCTTCGCCGGCGCCGCGCGGTTGGTACCCCTGCGGGGCGAGATGGCCCCTCGCCGTGTGGGAGTAGAAGCAGGCCGCGCTCCCAGAGATGGCTTCCACTGTGATGCGCCCTCTAGCAACTTTTGAGAGCGCGGCTACGCTGTCGGTACTCCACTCGCTGAGGGAGTCCACCTTCAGCGGAAACACTTCCGCGGATTGATTGATGTTTCCGGGCGCGTTAACTACTTGGGTCATTAATCCCGTAAGCGTAGGGCGTGTTTTTTCGGGGAGGGCGATGATCTTTTTCCCGCTGGATGGCGAGATCTGGCGCCGACCTACCGTCGACTAGCGGGGTTTTCCCCTCAACCAGGTATCTCCCACCAGCAGGGCACCGCCTCAGCCGGGACAAGCTGTAAGCTCCCGACCGGTCTCCCAGCATGTTTGGTAGTGTAGTGCATGTTAGTGTAAGTGTGTGTGTGTGTGTGTAAGAGGAGAGGATAGGACTAAGAAGAAGGAAGGAAAGATCGCGCGCGGTCCGTGACCCGTTTGTTAGGGTACTGCTCCGGCATTCGCCTGGTGTTGATCGGAGACACTTCCGCGGAGGCATACCAAGGCGCGGACTGGTTCATACTTTTTCTTTCTTTTCCGCGTTTGCTTCCTGACTTTCGCTGAGATGCCACCGTCACCGCGACGTCCACTACTGTTGCTGATTGACCGCGCACGAGAACCAGATGCGGCCGGTTGCGGTCACGTAGTCTGGTTTTCCTAATTGAAATTTTGTATGTTTACCAAGATCCCTACATGTATGTTGTGGGTTTTAGCAGGAAATTGTGCTATATACTGTTACATGAAAACGTAATACGTCACATAATTATAATCACTGATCATTTTTGTAACGACACATCTCAGGAAATCATTGTATTTTGAGTGTATACACACATCGTAGCATTAAAACGCTTATTAATATTTGAACTTGAAAACCACGCTATAAATTATTGAATGCTGAATTATTGATGGATCAAGTTACAACTCGTTAAGCAAAACTACCAAGGTTACAAACTACATGAAATGTAGTGAAGCCTTGAAAAAGGACTGTCCTAAACCAGTGTTGTCAAGGTCGATGCCACGAGCGGGAGTCCGTGGCCTTGAGTGCCACGACGAAAGTCGCCTCTCCACGCAAGTTCATAACCCCGCCTCAAGAGACAACGCCATCACTATTGTAAAACGGTGAGGTTTCTAATAGTTTCCTCGCCCGACGCTAGTGGCGCAGAGAAGCTCGTGGCATCTCCGGTGCCGCGAGGTGTGCCACTGGCACCAGTAGAGACCTTGACACCAATGTCCTAAACAAACGATGGCAGAGAAGCGTTCATTCTGTTATTTTAAGATATTATTACAAATTGGTTTAATAGCAGCAAGTGATAATTCTGTTATAATATTCTATTATATAACATTCTATTATGTTGTTATGACAAAACGGTTTGATAACTGCAGGTAATAACACAAAAATAGTGAAAGTCGTGACTTCATTTTAAAAAAGGGTCTGAAATTTGGTTGAGTAAAATGCCCAAATTTCTTTTTGAATAAAAGCCCTTCGTATTTAAAAAATATATATAGTTATATTCTTTATATACAGAACAAAAGTTAGAATTTTTGTCAAATTGAATGTTCGCCGTGTAAAACGATATTGGTTTTGTCCCCAAAGCTGTCCAGTGGTCGCTTACGTAGAGCGGATACGTTTGATCGCGCTATCGCCTATCCAATAAAGTAGAGATCGGTGAAGTTTATCCTTCTCCCACGCCACCTAGTGGCCGGTGTCGAAACCTGTAACGATGTGCTCGTTTTAGGATCCAATGAGTGGGAGGGCGAGCGGGTGTGGCATAAAATTGGCCAGTGAGGTCACTGCACATCTGGCAATCATCATAAAATATTGACGGCCTTCCAATGAGCAATCCGAAAGACATGAAGCAGCGCCGAGAACCCGGGCATGAGATAGGTCTGAAACTGTGTTTCAGAACCATGCGACACGTCCTATATTGTCTTATTAATGCGTTTTTGGCGACACAACGTCTTACGTGAGCCGGCCTGGATAGCTGAGGTCGCTAAGAACCTTAAGAACGGTCGCGGGTTCGAATCCCGCCCCTGGCACGGATGTTTGTGTATGTTCATGTTGTCATGTTTTCTCTTTACATTGTCCCTTATGTTAAAAATCACAGTGCTCGCTATATGTCCACGCAGCTAAAAAGCGACCTTCAATAAATATTTTTTAAAAATGTCTTACATCTTGTTTTCCAACGATCAAATAGTGAACGTCTGTAGGATTCGTGCTTTACACACACACATACACATACACACACACACACACACACAAATTGTTCGACATTAAAGTGGAAAGTATGAAATACGCGCATAGAAACTCTTATTTACAGCTTTTTTTGTAATTATGACAGCTATAGCGCATTGCTTAATTATCCTAAAGTGAAATTTAAATACAGTTGTTGATTTTGGCCTTGGTCACTATTTTAAAAGCAGCATTGGTACTTTGCAAATCCAAAAGGATGCGTATACCTATGCACCTACATCGTTAATTCTATGTAATGAAAAATTATGATCTTCAGTCATACCTAAATTAATTTAAACAATTAAACAGCCCGTTATTCACCACTCAAACACGTCATAAGAGCATACGGTTGTGTAAACAATGCAGGCCAATGAAACCTTTACTACTCTTAACCGAATCAGACCGATGAAGCTGGAAAGATTGTATCAACGTCGAGCATAGTGGGAAATTCAAAAGTGATATTTTTTCCCAACTCCCGCCATAAATATATGCGTATCACCTGATGCAGGCAACGCATGCGTTGGATTGGTTGCTTCCGCGCGCGTCAACTGCTACGGTCATTAGTTTAGTGAATGCTTTATCCCGGGAGGTGGCGATGTTTCTCCTCCTCCTTGATGGTTAAATCCGGCGCCGACCTACACGTCGGCTTGTGGAGAATTTCCTCCTTCAGATAACGTCCCCGGCGAGGCACCTTCCCGGTTGTCATCCGCTCTAATCCGGGCCTGCGCAGCATTAGACACTTTCACTGACGTCAGGAGCTGCGCGTGAACAGGTCGGAGGCAAATGCGAAAATCGATGAAGGGTGGGAATGAGACTCACTCTAGGAGTGGGGACCACCAATTAGAATGCGCAATTCGAACCATAGCGCGTAAATGTAAAGAACAATTCAAGAAAATGCCCTCAAGAAAATGTGCGCAGATAAATTTCTTTCCCCACACGTCATATCCAGTTTTTACTGTTTTTTGACAAAATAAATAAATAAAAAAATTGGCGAGAACATGACGGTCACATACGACAGTTGAAGTAATATTGCCTTTTGTATTATATTGTAAATATTTGTTGTCGATACATGAAACTATAAAGAATTATACTTATTAGATTTGGACATCAAGTATTATAATTGCTTGTAGGGCTCATAATGTAATTCGCTTTGTTTCGATATAATCCCAAATTTAGTGTTTTGTTAAACACAAAATTATTATACTGAATTGTTTTTGTTTGACGATGATAGAAATAAACTGTTTTTCATTAACTATGTTTAATTGAATAAGACAGTTCTATCAAAGCAAAAAATATTATTCTTGAAAAATTTTACGATTATTTTCTGCTCCAATTTCCGACAAGAGTGCGGAGTCGTTTATGACATTGTATACAAATATTAAGCCCTTTGCATTTTTCTAGTTAACAAGACCCACGATAATCTCATCACCGTCCGTAACATATCATCGTAGAGGATTGTTCTCTCTTTTATTCAGTTTCTTAGTGGGGAAAAATTGTTGATTTCAACATACACTCGTTTGCCTCCGTCTGTGCACAATAGTTTATGTTAAATTTGTACTGGTTTATTTTCAGTGAAAGCTGTTAGGGAGAACAGTTTAAACCACATTTTTTCTAATAAATGGCAATCTCACAAGTTATATAGAAATTTGTTCATTTAACTGACATTAGTTAATGGAAGGCATGCGAATTTCTAATTTAATTGTTATTCTTGTGTGTTTTCATAACTAATATAATTTATTTTAAGATGTTCCAAATTTGAACAATTACATTTAATTGCACTTGCAATACAAACGTTCCTATTTATGTTGAAAAATAATCAATTTCCAATATTACAAACATTCTTTAGTTCTGTTACGACACGTAATTAATTGAATACTGAATATTTTTTACGTTATTATTGCGCTTTTTATTTGATTGCTGAGTGTCTTCTAACTTTAAACTTCAAAAATTAAGAAACAGCACCTACATTTAATCATTCGTGCATGAATAACTGCAACACTTACTTAACAGCAAGCCTTGCAAAACAGTAAATAACTCTCCCAGCAACACACATTAAAAAAACGAATTTACTTCTAGTAAACGACATGTGCCAGGATCTCTCATCTAAGCAAACGAAGTCGCGAACTTGGATGACTCCAGAACAAACCCGCCATGACTTTAATCGCATAGCTGTCCCAGTCAGTCGTCCCTAAAGACTCCTCCCAAACCTAGAGCAGACTGCTGCGCCTGCTGCCGCAAGACCCATTACCGCCGTCTGCTTCTCTGTAACCGCGCCGCCGCCCCCACGACCGCAGTCGCTTCTAATACCCGCACCCCCTGCTGCCCCTCTGCCGTCACCGTCATCGCAACCATTGCAACCACTGTAATATTCACCGACACCAATACCCCCGGGCCGGTACAACCCCACATCTTTTGGACTCGCTTTGGACATAATCGTTTTGATAAACTAGGGCAGTGGTGTCAAGGTCTTGTGGCAGTGGCACGCCTCGTGGCACCATAGCATGCCGCGAGCTTTTCTGCGCAACTAGCGTCGGGAAAGGAAACTGTTAGTAAAAACTCCGTCGTTTTACAATTGTGATGACGTTGTCTCTTGTAGCAGGGTGATGAACTGTGGAAGGACGATTACGTCGTGCCACTCGGGCCACGGACTCCCGCTAGTGGCATCGACCTTGACAACACTGAACTAGGATATACACTATCAAGGGAATTGAAACATTTTGAGACGCATTTACTATAATCCACCTGACATTCAAATACTGTGAGACAAATATTTATTACGAGATTACATCCGATCAAGTTACATTTATCTGCTCTGCACAATAAAGAATATCTGGGAATTTAGGAATTTTTGTCCGATGAAGGTTCCTGTGGCAAACTTTGCACATTTCGAAATTAGTGTAGTTATTTATGGAAATTATTAAAAACTGTGAAGAAATGAAAAGGGGAATATCATCGCCACTTACAACATTTTACGCCGCCACCACTGCTGCCACAATTACCATCGCAATAGTGGCCATGTGTCCCAATAATGTCACAGTCACAGCTGCTACCGTTAGTGTTGCCATGTTAGGGGTTCTACCCCTAAATTTATTATTTTTTGGAGTTAGTGGGTTTTAGGGGGAAAATTTATGTGGGGAAATTTCGTGGGGGTTTTCATTGTTTTTAAGTGTTAATTTAAAAAAAATCTGTTTTGTGTCACAAAATCACAAAACCCAAAAATAGTTTCCTACGATTATTCCAGGTATATTATTAAGTAAACGTAGTAAATACACTTACAGGCGTGGAAGATCATTTGAATTAATTCCCTCGTTTAAAATTTAGCAATTATTTGTTACAACCAAGGATTGGTAGAAGAGGGCAACACATTTAATGAAAAGGAACGAATGACATGAAGGAACAAGTAAAAGAAACAAAGTTTCCGGTTGAAGGAAATATTTACAAAGAGCTATCCTCTTTTTCAGTCATTACAATGAGTAAAACAAAGATTTCATTTACGTTTCGTTACTCTCAAACATCGTGAAACTGTTTAAAACAAAACTTATACAATGTGTGTAAATTATTATGTAAAATTTGTTATACAGACTTTTATGTATGACAAATATAGGTGTTTACTGTAAAATATAAATATCGTCTTATACAATTAATAATATTTTTCGTATTTCTTTAATTTCCGTACCCTCTCATACATTTGAAACATGATTAAATCATTTTTTTGAATTTGGATTTTTTAAAGTTTCGGTGATTTTCGCAGCGTTATCTAGCGGGGAGAGCTCAAGACCACCTGTCCGCCTCCACCACTCCCTCATCGTCCGCTGGCGATTTCGCCGCGAGCGTCGCGTCCCGCCGCGGCAGCCCCTTGGACTCGCGCGAGCATCTGTTGACTCGGGCAGCGCTCCGTATGATCCGCGAGGCGGGCACAATCAATCCCTTCATTTGACATCAAACAGGGGCCTTGAGCTGTGCTCGCACGCCCGACCTCTCTCGCGACCGTGCCCTTAATTACAGGCCGCCCGGCGCGACCGGCCGGCCGCCCCACCGACCGGCTCGGCGACGCGACGTTCCGTCCTCGTTGGTTGACACCCCTCCCCCCTTCGCTGTCCCCACGTCCTCTCATCCCCTCTCCCGCTTTCTTCAGATACTCGACCCTTAGCCGAGATCTCGTTCTCGACCTTGACTTCACCTTCGATCTGCGAAGCTTCCGTGTCTAGACGGGTGTTTTCACGCAGAAACAGGCTGTGATCGTCTTTCAAAGGCCGTCTTAAAGCGAAGATGTGAGGCAGTGTTATGGGAGAAAATGAGTATATGATATAATTCTTTAATTTCATGTTAGTGTAACGAGAATGATACTGGCCCTATAGTACCAAATACTTTTGAGAACGCTAATGACTCTCAACCCCTGCCTCAATTTCTTCATTTCCTCGACTCCTCAGCAACCAGTTCATCTTTGATCGCTTTCGCTTTATGTTCTCACGAACGATATTTATATTATCGTACAGTATAGAGGCTAAAATTGTCCTCAAAATTCCCTAAACGCAGGGCGTATGTGAAGTAATTGCGAAATTCAACACGCCTTTGAATGTATCGTTGAAAAATAACTGGAATTTTACATTATTGCATCTCTGTTCAATTACGGGCAGAATGATATTACTTTTGACTAGCAAGACTATGTGGAAGGACGCTCTCTTTCATTCCCTGCTCCGTTTCAATTCCTCAACCCCTCACGACCCGCTCTTGACTCTATGACTTCACCTTTGATGTTTCTGGATTCCGTTCCTACCTGAATTTTTTTTCTACCTTTCTACCTTTTTTCTAAAGCTGGCATATTTTGGTTCTTGAAGTCTATGTTAAAACTTCTGACGACAAAGTTTGAGGGAAAATGAAATTACTTTTTATACGTTCTGAAAGGCTGCTGGGAGGATTAATTCTCTGATTTGTAGTCTGAAGTCGAGCAACAGGTGACGCTGGGAGTAGTGTGTACGAAGATGCACAGGTATATTTTTCAATGTCTGGAATAATTGAATGGCCATGTCCAAAGTAATTTGATCGAAATATTGTATTATGTTACAATACACATTCTGCAAACTGCGATAGACTTATTGGTAAAAACTTACACGATATTAATATAAAAATAATTGCGATCGCCCTGTAAACAACAAAGGATTGGGAGATACGTTTACCTTCAGTCACACAATATATCCATTGTATTATTTCTGCGTAATCAAACGAAAAGAAAATCCTTTTTATATGGATCACATGACGAAGTAGACGGACAAATTAGTCCAAAGCGCCAAAGCATTCAGCAATAAAAGAGCCAGTCCTAATTCTCTTTTACGCAGATGTCGTGTCGCGTGTTGACTCTTTCTGTGAAAACTTTGTTCCTAACAGAGGCAAAATCAGAAAAACTGTAGGAAGTTCTTTTCAAATTTTAAGAAAAATAGTAAAAATAGATACAGTAAAAAGAATATAAAATAAGAATGTTAAACATTTTACTATTACACTAATGGCCAGTAAAAAATGATTAGGATTGAAGTATATATCCGAAGAGATATCATTTCTCACAGCTTTTAAAACCTTTACATATTTTAAACTAAAGTTCTAAAGGTTAAGAAACGCTATGTGGAGTTCATTTGCGTACTTGCATAACGTACCATACAAATAGGCGTCAACGCTCATTGGACCAGGAATGGCATCAATGTAACAAGTGAATGTTATTTTTAAGTACTACATCACTGATGTATTTACAATATTGTAATGTTTCTGTACCTTCTTTAGAAATGTCATCTACAAAACCAAACAATAACTGAGTACTACTATAAAGAAAAAAAATTAGCGGTTGATAGTAACACAAGACACGGATTAGAAGTTAAGATTTGTGACAAAATACGTATATATTTTATTACGGCTCCCCAAAATGAGAGTAACATTGCATTTGTATCAATAGAAGTTCATTAAGAATGTCAATGATAAAGTACCGTAAAGTTAGCGATGATTAATATATTTAATCGATTGATGTTTCCAATATACATTAGTTTTTAATTAATTTTATGAAGAAATAACGGCGTAAAAATTGAAGATGGGTAACTTTTCTCCGTCCGTCCGTCCATCCATCCGTCCATCAGTCCATCCGTCTGTCCGTCCGTCTGTCCGTCCGTCTGTCCGTCCGTCTGTCCGTCCGTCTGTCCGTCCGTCTGTCCGTCCGTCCGTCCGTCCGTCCGTCCGTCCGTCCGTCCGTCCGTCCGTCCGTCCGTCCGTCCGTCCGTCCGTCCCCGTTACTGACGGTTAGACAACATCCGGCAGCCCGTTTGGAGCAATTCGACGCCTCTTGTTCCACTGTCAGGGAACTGACCCTGTCTTTGAGCCTTTTGAAAACATTCTAAAGATAATTATCAAAAACGTGTTCTGAGCGAGGGGTTAGCAATTAAAACGCGTTTTGGGAGAGTTTTTAAGACACCTTCAGAGGTGATAAAGATAACATTTAATTTCTTTCAACAAGAATCGATTGGCTACTATTTTTATTCGTATACTAGTAACATAATTGTGAATTATGAGATCATCTTTCAGAAAGAACGTGAATCCTTAGGAAATGATTAAGAAGATTGCCTATCGTTAAACGTAATTATGTAACGAACAAAGTTATTTGATTGATTGATAATGATTGCTGGGCTCGTCATCTGTTAAGGTCATTATTTCCGTAAGCGTAATGCATATTTCCCCCTCGGGAGGTGGCGATGAACTTTCTCTGCTTGATGGCGAGATCCGGCGGCGACCCACCGTCAGCTAGCGAGGTTACGCAGGTGTATCCACCAGCGGGGCACCGCCCCAGCCGGGACAAGCTCGTCAGCTCCCGACCGGTCTCCCGGCATGTGTGGTAGTGTTGTGCATGTTACTGTGTGTCTAAGTCAGAGTTGATGATAGGGCAAGGAAGAGGAAGGAAAGATCGCCCGTAGTCCGTGGCCCCTTTGCTAAGGTACTGCTCCCGCATTACCCTGGTATTGATCGGAGAAATGACAGAAAACTACTGATCAGAGCAGCCGGCCGCTAGAATTCTCCTTCAGACAGCGACTCAATTCGACCTAGCTGAGAAGATAGTGTTTAAAATTCTGCCACTGTCGTGACTTGAACTTTAGGACCTTTCCGTCAGACACATTGCAGTGACACGACATGATCCCCTGAGCTACCTTTCCCGATTTATTTTATTCATTCTTTTTTATATAACTCGCTCTTCACGAGGATTGACGAGCCACACAACTGAATAATGTTTGAGATCTGTTGTTACCTCTAAATTTGATTGCACATATAAAAAGTTTCAACATGAAAATACCCGCCGTGGTCACCGCGCTTAACTTGTATAACTATACGCATAGTTATGACATTGCTGGGCCGTGATCACAAAAACATGGATAAAACCAGTTGCTAAATTAAGAAAAAAAATCCCCTAACACGTGGTGTAGCCAGAAACTCTGTTTTCTAGGTCCTTGATACCGAAAACCCAATTCAAAGGAAAACGTCCGTCCGTCTGTCTGTCCGTCTGTGAACACTGCTAGCGCCTAAACCATACGTACGATTTCTTCCAAAATGGATATTCCGTGGTCGATCTGATTTTAGTCGAAGCTTTGAGATTTTGAAAAAGATTCTTCAAAATTTGCGGGTACTTTATATGAAGCCCCCGGGGATATTCAAAATTTTCTCAAAAACGGCTCCAAATTTTTTCTTTAAATTTCTTGTATGAATAGAGTAAAATACACTTATTAACATGGCACAGGTCCGATTTTCACTGATAATTCTGAATTTTCGAAAATTTTGAATGTTTGAATTTTTTTCGGCGTCTATCCCCAGCTACAAAATTGAAGATAGAGATTTTTTCTTCAAATAAAATTTGTTCCGCATATTGAGTTCTTTAATAAAGGTCAAGTAAATGTTTCTCAAAATGTTAGTAGTTTTCGTGCAATATTGCGTGCAATATGTGCAACATTAAAAAATTACAAAAACAAGATTTTCTCAAAAATGGCTCCAAATTTTTTCTTTAAACTTTTGGTAGGGATAGTGGTAAATTTACTCTATCAGATGACATAAAAGCCATATTGTTCTATGGGTTGGTTTTTTAAAAAATTACAAAAATGTAACTTTTTTTACTTGTCTCTCACGTCGTTAATATTTACATTATCGGCGATTTTTTCACATTATAATATTTACGAGTATATATGCTTTAAATAATTTCAAGTAAAGTTTCTCGACAACACTACCGTTTTCTGTGAAAAGTAGGCATTTCTTTGCAAATTTCGGCTTTTTCAGAAATGCTCAAACGCCATTTTCTCGTATATGGCTGCAAATTTTTTCTTCAAACTTTTGTAACAGATAGTGATAATTACACTCTTTAATATGACGTAAAGTTTATTTTGAGTTATATTTTTGTTTTTTCAAAAATTATATAAATGTAAATATTTTGGAAAATCTCTCACATCATTAATATGCACATTATGCGCAATTTATAAAGATTATTATATTTATGAGTGTAAGTGCTTCAAATAACTTCAAATAAAGTATTTTGAAAACTCAAAAATTTTCTGTGAAAATGAGCTTCAAATTTCGCATTTCTAGAAGTGCTAAAACGCCATTTTCTCTTAAACGGCTCATAATTTTTAAAAGAAAATTGTCATTTACGGCTAGGTTTTTGTGTTCTTTAATATTCTAAAATTAATATTTTCGTTCTACCAATAGGAAACCGAAAAATTAAGAAAATGACAAAGAAAAAATGTAATTTTGGCGGTGATAGATGTTAGCTGGCGAGAAAGAGTATGTGGCAATTCCGAGACCCAAGAAAATTGAAAACTAATACGGGAAAGTCTGTGCCATTCTGCGGCACCACTAGTTGTTTTTCGTCTAATCAAAATTGTATTTAAATATTCTTTTCGTCTTTTGTTACTTCTGTTATTTTCTTCCATTAATCGCCAAATATAATTTATCATTTAAAGATAATACGCTCATCTATCATATTAGGATATATCAGAATCTTCAAATTCAAATTTAACTTATTTTATTAATGTGTTCAGTGCAATTGAAAATGACAGACTTACAGAAAAACAAAATCAAGTAGATAATCTACAAAATAGTTACCAACAACAAAATAATTTATTTTTATTTATTTATTATATTTTGTATTATATTTATAATTTAAATTTAATATGAACTCATTATATTTAATTATATTTAAATTTATTGTGATTCTCAGTAAAATGATTTTTAGTGATACCAACAGATGCTTAAAAATGGCGCAGGTCTAGTTTTCATTGAAGTCCCTGAATTTTCGAAAATTGCAAAATTTAGAAATAATGCAGAGAAAGTATTTACAGTTGGAGCACCTCTACTTCTCGTTAATATGAGTACTAGCGGTGATAACTCAGCGGAAACAATATTGCATCACCTTCATCGTCCTTTAGAAAATTGTAGGATTAAAGTTCCTATTGCGGCGAATTTTTGTCGCTAACAATATAATTGAACCACATGACTGCAGAAAAATTCTAGTAGCTAGTTGCTCTGATCCGTAGTTTTGCATGGTTTCTCCAATCAAATTCAGGGGAAATGAGGAATACCTTAAAAAGGTCCCGCGAACCGCGTTCGTTATCTTTCCTTCTCATCCTCGTCCACTTTTCTCCCATTACTCTCACATCCACACACATACGGTCGTGCTTTGCGATGGCGTAACGGACCGCGGACCCAAGTTCGCGGGTTCAAACCCGATCGAAGCCCTGGATTTTTAAGGTCGAAAAAGTCCTTCGTACGCCTTCCTTCGGAGGGGAAGTAAAGCCGGCTGTCCCATGTTAGTAGATTTACTTGCATGTAAAAGATCCTCAAGCCTAAATGAAGCCTCTGAGCTAAATTCAAATCGCCTGTTTCATCGCCCGATGTAATACCTTATTTCTCCGCTAGTTGGTGAAAGGAGCGTAGCGAAATGTGCGTGGTCAGATGGAAGAGCAGGCCTCATGGCCTGAGTCTCGCCACGTAAAATAAGGCATCATTTCAATTCAATTCAATACTTTCACTTCACTACCACAGATTTTAGAAGATGAGTCACGAACGTAGAGCTTGTCCCGCCTAGAGAGAGGGGATTAGGGACGATGTCTCTAATATTGGTTGAGGCTTAGAAGATCCTTATATAAACAAAGGAATGTATCCTTGACTACTTACCTCCTACTGTGGCTGATTGCTCTAGGTTCTTTCTTTCGAGGGTACAGGTGTTCACGAACTGTCCGAACCGACTGCGGCAACAGCCCCTCCTGCGATTAGATTACGACTCCGATTTCCAGCAGTGACATCCCGTTTCACAATGTTACTCCTGCTTATTGCCACCCCCGGAAGCGGTTCAACAGCCAAATCGCTTCTTTCGTAGTGTGACGAGTTTCCTGAATGTACTCACCTCTACACCTACGTTCATTGTTTTAGGAAGACACCCCCGTGAATAGAGGAGCTACTGTAAGAATGGACTACTTTGACAGGTCGGGACTGTTCAAGCAGTCCCTTCTTACTGTAATGCATGATGTGCATTCGGCCATTTGTTGAAAGGTCAATTTTCTTCAGTTATGCGAGAACACACTTAAAACTATCGATTTCAACAATTGAAGCATCGGCTGGAAGAACGTTGTAAGCGACATATTCTAAATTTTACGGGAGAGGACAAAATCGATTACCTCTTGAACTTTTACTGCTGTCGGTGCTATATGCTCTTCTGACACTTTTAGGTGTTTTACAAAATGTGTTTTAGAAAGGACAATGCTCTAGAAGGAATGTTCTACGACTTACAAACGAATGTATTCCCATGGAACACCGTTACATATCCAGAACACATACGTTGTTATTCTAATATAGTTCTTGTGGAAATTATAAATCGGCAGAAAAACTTGAAAATACTTTCCGAGTACATGACTGTGATATTCAGATCTCCAGATAAGCATTCCTTGTTTACATTGTGCACCTCTATCCCTCATCATCACCCTATCACATCATTTAGTATTCCCTGCAAATTGGCAGGAGGCCCTTACCCTTAATGAGATCTTAGTTCGCTAATAAATAATAATAATAATAATAATAATAATAATAAAATGTAATGGTATAATGCCTAAGAAAATACACATTCTGAAGTTCATTTCTACACTGAGATCGTCACACACTGATGTGCAGAAATGCTCCATGGTCATCATAACGTAGTGCACGGAACATTTTAAAGAGCTGACTTTTCAGGCCAGAATATTTCTGAATCCTACCCTGCACTTACAGGATACATTCTGAAATTTATACACAAGTTTCATTATATTGCACCTATTATCTGCTGCAAATCGAATTATAACCTCAGCATACATAAGCTGTGGCGGATACAACTTTGTTTCGTCCACCTCGTTTGGACGCTCCAATACTGGTTTTCTTACATTCCTAGAGTTTATATACTCTTCACCGGCGTATCTACATATTTTTCTTACATTACACTTCCAATTTGTGACATTCCATCTTCTTTTCTTGCCCGTATTGCTGCCTTTTACAGTGGACGATGAAATACTTAAACGCGCATTTCGGGCCATCTTGCCAGCACTTACAACGTTATACCACGTTAGCCAATATTTGAAGTCAGGTTTTTCACGCAAAAATAATCTTAAACATTCTAATAAAATGGCAGTGGAAGAACAGATTCATATACAACATTGTTCCATAAAAGTCGGCAAATTAAAAAAATGCATCGCTTACAAAGTTGTTTCAGCCGACGATTCAATTGTAAACGATTTACCTCTGTGTTTTGAAAAAGACTGTCCTACCACACCTTCCGCCATTAATAATTAATGATAAGTATGCGCAAAAATTAAAACTACAAAAATATTCTACGCCGTTTTACCACACTAGAAGTGACTGGTTTACTGCTCACGGAGAAACCCAACGAAGAGGACGTGTTTGTAGCTTTTGTTTTGAGTCAAGCTCCGATAAAGCTCTCAGCACCGGACGACTGGTTTATGGTTTCTTCGCCGCCATTAATCGACATCGCTTTCGCGCGAAACGGCGTGTTTCAGGACAGTGGCCCTATTCACAGTTTCCCGTTTTCGGGATTCTACAATAGTATCTCATTGTCTGTTATACATCACGATATGTCCACAGCATTCGACAATCATCATATATATTGCGACTACCCGTCTGTCGGTTGGGCGCCGTAGACGTGGTAGCCGGCTCGCTCAGTCGATAGGCTTGCCTAAATTGATGAAGATGGAGGAAGTTGGTGGCCGGTGTAAAATAAGAAACTTTTACTCATGTTAGCAAATAGGTGGCTTTTATTTAAAAAAAGAATTGCAAGATTTTACCACTCATGTCGGCGAGCATGCTCCCCTTTCCCAATTCCAAAATATGACATGCACACATAAAATAATAAAATAAATTGGCAAGTGAAAATTACTACAGTAAAAAAAGAACAATATTTTCCTCTACGCTGATTCCCTCTTGACAGCCAAGCGCGGCCGGGAATCTTCTCTTCGTCGCCCGGTCAAAGGTAATTAAAAATTGTTCACCAAACTGTTTATGCCTTTCGACCACGGGCGCGCCAAAGAACGAAAAAAAATACCGTCTCAGCGGGGCGGCGAGCACAACAAACCAGAGTTGAACGACCTCGAGCCACCAGCCGGTTTGCTGGGGTGGCGTGGGACGTCTTGGGGCGCCGCACAAAGGGTCGCGCAGGGCCGAGTCAGGTAGTAGGCGGGGTCGCAGGAGTGTTGACCCAACACATAGCGCCGCTCACTTACTGTCACTAATGCTCAGATAATGTCTGCTCAGCTGGATGACCTTGTCACTTTCGGTTCACCGCACGGTACTTTAGAGTTCGTAGCAAGTTCGTGAATGATCAAATAGTTCCACGATAATGTTCCAAACACGAGCACAGGTCAGATACTTTTTCTGAACTATTTGAATGTCAATAAAACTTTTCACAATCCGCGGTCTACACTTATTTAAGAACCGCGCACAAATTCTTTTCGAAAACTCAACGTTTTCTTATAAGTCCAACTAAGAAACAAAACTTTATCTCTGACGCCGAGCGCCTCCGCAATAACGTCTCGTCCCCCTGACCGCCTCTCACGTTTTCTCTGTAACGGCCCCACACCCTGTCTCTGTGGTGGCCTCACACCTTCTCTCCGTGGTGTCGCCTGCACGAAGTCCTTCGAGTGTCCCTTCCCCCACCAAATTCCCTCAGAATGTTCTAGAACATCCTAGAGCTTTGTCCACGTCCGACGGCTATTGGTGAAAGGGTATTGCGTCGTAGAATAATTCTGCCCAATCATCGGAAGTTTTTTGGGGCCGAGAGATGAGAGAGAAACCCGCACTCGTTCTCTCTCGCTTCAATTTTCTGTCAAATAGGGACAGAATTAATGACTGGGGGGGAACGAAAATCTCAAGGGAGGATGGGAGGGCGAGGAACGCCGCGGAAAAATACTGCCGTGCCGCGTGCACGGGAAGGACCCCCCAGGCCGCGGACACTTGGGTGCGACGAATTGTTAGGGGGCGGGTCCAGCGGGTGGCCTGACAGAACCCTGGCGCCGCCGTCGACCCCTCTGTCGCGCGACGCGGAGCAATTCTCAGGCTCGCAGCCGTAATGGATTCGGTATCACTACAATCTTATAAATTCAACTTCACATACCAAATAAACACAGTACTAACTTTATTTAACGCTTCGGAGGTTGTTTGCCTCCATCTTCAGAACCTAAGACACACTACATATTAAACTCCATTACACTTACAAAACCACTGTTTATCTTCTATAATAACAGAACTTCAAAGAAAATCTCTACCAGAAAAATACGTGATGGATTATTACAATCATTTCTATTGAAACACCTTTTATATTCAAATTTGTATATAAGCAAGAAAAATTATAATGTTTGCAAGAACTATTTCCAGAAGCGAAAGCCACATGAACACTCCCGCAAATCTAAGCAGGTTGCCATATTGGACAGAAATACGCTAATTGGGCGGGTAAAAGGCGTCAACTTGCGGGGAAAATGCATTTTTTACAGAATTCTGCCCAATGGGCGGGATCCGTTGTTTTGAGGGTGTAATTTGGGCGATGTGATTTTTCTTGCTTAAATCATCAATAGTACAATAGTACTTTTTCTGACAATTGGACACATATTGATAAAATCTGAAAGATTATGTCCTTGACACAAGGATTTTAGTTAAAACAAACAGTTCCATTCAAATTTTAGACATTCAAATATATTGTTCTTACAACTGTGATCAATATATTTACGTTTTGTTTCGGCTATACCTTAACAGCAATCTTCAGACATCTGGTGTTAGAAATGAAAAATTTATATGATTATTTTATGGATTACTACAGTTTTAAATTACTAATACAGTTGAAGAATTTTTACTACATATTAATATCACAATATTATATTACACTTTATATGAATTTATAAGAATTTTAGTTCTGAACATCATGCAGGTATACAGATATAAGGGTGTATTCGTACGTGGGAGGCGTTTTGTGGGAGTATATATTATGAGAATACATAGGAGAGGCATTCAAAAAAGTTTCTGCAATGGTGGTTCAATTTGTTAATGTTATAGCACATGGCAATGATAACCTAATCCCTTTCGACAGCTCTGATCGATAGTTTTCCGCCAATCGACATCAGGCGAATACCTGAGTAGGACCCTAACAAACGAGCCGCGGACCGCGCGCGATCTTTCCTTCCTCTTCCTTGTCCCCTTACACACACACGCGCTACCATGTACTATACTACCACACATGCCGGAAGACCGGTCGGAAGCTTAGATCTTGCCCCGACAGGGGCGGTGCCCCGCTAGTGGGAGATACCTGGGTAAGGATGAAACCCCGATAGTTGATGGTAGGACGGCGCCGGATCTCCCCATCCAGCGGGGAAAAGATCACCGCCACCTCCCGATCAAAAACACACACTTCACTTACGGATTAATGACCACTGTAGTTGACGCGCGGGGCCAATGGCCTCTACTGTTGGCGCGCACGGAATCACGGACAATCAATCCCGGATAAAATCATTCACTACACTAACTGTTGCGGCTGTAAAACACCCGTTTTAGAAAGCGCGCCGACCAGCAGCGCACTGCGGCGGGCGAGACAAGGAAAGGTGCATCGAACCGTGGAAGACGCCTGCAAACGGGCAGCGAGCGAACACTCGGCGAGCCTACGCCCCAGAAGAAGCGATGTCTGCGGCGCCGAGGACGTTATAAGCAGGGCGCCGCCACCCCGAGGGCAGCGCGAGATTATTGAAGTGCCCAAGTGAGAGTTGTGATTAAGTGACTGCATGCACGACCCAGCTTACATTTTGTTATTCTGGTTGGACTGCGCAAGCGTTGGTACATCACACGGTATAAACGGTAACTTGGCTTGATTAATGGTACATTCTTTTGGGGTTACCGGAACGATACATTTTTGTAAAAAAGCTGTGTGTGTAAAATAAAAAATCTGGTTCACAAAGTCTGCTGTTTTTTCTGAACATTAACACTAACGGGACTAGAGTGTCCATAGCAGTGACCCCGGAAACAACGAAATAAAATACTCTCGGGTAGTGTTCTTAGGTGGTGGATTCATACCTGGAACCTGCCGTGAGCGGTTTG
The DNA here is from genome assembly GCA_031308135.1 of Acheta domesticus. NCBI lineage: Eukaryota > Metazoa > Arthropoda > Insecta > Orthoptera > Gryllidae > Acheta > Acheta domesticus. The sequence continues at coordinate 213,727,354 of JAHLJT010004567.1, forward strand.
CAGCCCAACCTGGCGCACACACGTGGGCACGTGCGCCAGTCTTATCGATCGCGCTCTTGATCGCTGGAGCGCTGTTGGGCGCCAGATGGCTGGAACAACACTGTATTAACGGCCTCACGCGCTGGGTGTTCCCCAATTCACGCTTTCGGAATACGCGACGTCATATGCTGAGTATTAGTAACTCGATGAGACCAAACAACGGTGACTATGTGCACAATTATAACGTACAAATAGGCAGAGATACTCATTACACTTCGTATACCAGGTGATTGGAGTGATTATTAATGTCGTCTAATGTTATTGTTTAATATTTGATTTCAGTTTTATCACGCGGTTCTTGACGGCGGTTATTACAAGCAGAAATGCTAATAACGTTAATTGATCTTCGTTTCGAGCACCTGTTGTAAAGCGCTTGTACCTTCATGTTTATTAATGAATGGTGATCATGTGAGTAGAATCGTGTATATTCAGTGAAAAACGATTGAATGAATGTTCCTCTGTGGTGTGTGTAAGAGATGCTATGGATTATCATGATAGATAACGGGTAACTTTGAATTGCAGACAATGTAGAATACTAATGATCTGAGATACTGTATGAATTTTGTTCTTTTTTTGGGGTATGTGACGCGGTTTTTTCAGTGTACTGGAAACGCGATGAAACTAAATATTCCCAACGATTGCTGCGCAATTATAATGCCCAGCAGATAAAACTACTCCTCCTACACACAGTTAATTGAGGTTTCATTTTGAATTTCTCATGTTTGTATTGTTGTTTACTTCCCTATTTTTACCGCACGGTCCATTGCTTCATTTCAAAGGAATGAGAGTATCGTAAGTTAAAATGTCCCCCTTTTGGAAGTACCCGGCGCGATATTCGATCATATAGGGCTTGCACCTTACGGCCATGATTTATTCATTGTAATACATTGAAAATGGAATCATTCTATATGCAGTACGAATGACCTCACGGCAGAAACTGTTAAATTGTTGCGAATTCAATTGCATCATGAATGAATTTAGAGACGTTCTTAAGGAATATATCTCTGTAAAACAATATGGGAATAAAATTAATAATAATAATAATAATAAGATAATTTTTAAATATTGTTGTGTAAACATATTACAGTAAACCCTCAACGAATTCCAAGGGACCAAAGTTTTGTTGGCAATACGGTGAAATTCATGGTAAGGGGGTTTGTGCTAACGAGGGTTTACTGTATTAACAATGTTACCCATAAAGTACTGCTGATTGAATTGCACATATTTTGTTTGCTTCGGGTGGTTTGCTTGGGTGGTTTATGCGATTTAGTAAAAATATTAAACTAATTGATATTGAATTAAAGAAACATATGTTGTAATTTAGGTATGTAGGAGCGAACAATAGTATAGATATCAGATTGCTATCGTTTCTTTATGGAGTACCAGGATTCAAATCCAGGACGCTGCTCATAAAATTTGTGGAAGGCAATATGAATTCGCGTCCGATTTCCTCGCGTTCATTCTTTTGCACATTGTTCCGTCCTCTCTAATCGTAGCATTATAATCTACTAGTAAAATCATCATCTGGACCGTTCACAATCCGATATTGCGTTCCTACGAAATGAAATAAATGTACACATACGTAACACGAACACGTTATGCCGTTCTTTTTTTAACCAACTGCTATAAAATAATAGTCTGAAAATGCCATTTTAGGATTCTAATTCGACCTTAAGCAGAAAAAGCGTTTTACTTATTTGCGTGAAAATCAGTAACTAATATAATTAATATTAAAATTGCGGAATAGGAAAAGGATGGAAAATTACACATTTACTACATAAAAGGCAAAAAAAAGAATATTCTCAGTATTTTTCCTGTGGTTTGCCGAGAAAAACGCATATCAATATACAGGTCCCAAAACAAACATTACAATTAGTATTATAATAAACAAATATGATATGAAAATGAAAAGAAATTAATATTACAGAGAATAATAAAGATTTAACATTTTTGTGCAAGTGAGATATAGTTGCAAAATTGAAGGCTATCCAAATAAGGGCTGGTTGGTGCTGAAAAATTTCCATTTCAGATTAGGAAAGTAGACTATTTGACATGCGTGTTGGATGCAAGCACAACTTCATTCATATAACACATATTTTATTTCAATGTTAAGGGTAAATGATCATTAGTGATTTTAACCATCTTCAGAGGATAACTGACTCTCATCATAGTAATTAAAAAAATAAACCTATAAACCTTAGTAACAGTACAATAACTAATGTAGCTTTTTAACCGTTTGCCTGGCGATAAACGACTCCAAACTGCCTGGAAAGTGACTTTAACAATCTTCAAACGATAACGGACTGAAATCGTTAGTAAACCAAAAATGAATCTGTAATTACCTCAGTAACAGTGCAACAATTAACGTATCTTTTTGAGCATGCGCCAGACGATAATCGGCTGCAAACTGTGCGCCCATTGTAACCGACGTCGGGCAGCGGAGAGGCGGGTCGCTAGCTCCGCGGGGAACACAGTGGCCGCCGGGGAATCCCATTTCCGCTCACTGCGGGCGCTTGCCCTGTGAACAATCGACGCGTGCGAAATGGGTTTCGAATTTCGGCAGCGCCGCCGCCGCCGCCGTTTGTATGCGGGGCGGGTCCCTCCACGGGAGACATTGCCTTGTCCGAGCGGCCATTGCCGGACTGGGGACTGACACATATAATGCCTCGCGCAAATTGCTCGCCTCCCACGCCTTCCTTTAATTACCTTTATATTGATGGCGCTCCACGTTATCAGATTATCAAATGCCGCACAAAATGTGTAGTGGGACCTGATCGGGTTCTTGTTCTGTTTGTAATGCAGTTTTGCTGGTGTGTATCATGTTTCATTCAAAATTATATGCGAACATAATCAATTCGTAATTTAATCAATATTATCCGCGTAATAAATATGATTTTGTTGTTCTGTTTGTTCTGGATTTGGATTGTCAAAACGGATTGGTAGAATATTTAATTTTCTAATTTGGGTATTAATTTGAATTGAAACATAATATAATTTTCTTTTTTACCTTCTCGTTTACGAAGTATCTTTACAAAAGCCTATGTCGACATTCTGACGGAATACTCATTTTTAAGGTCCTAAATAGAGATTTTTGAACGACTGCCCGTCTGTCAATAACGTGGATTTTACAGGATTTTCATCAAAATGGACATTACTTAAGTGAGTTGGCGCATGTGAAGGACTCTCGAATTTGAAACGTATCTTTGGATTGTCGGGGGTATTTATCTGATAGTTTTAAGAAATTTTTACAAGTAGCACCACATTGTTTTCTCTAAAATATTTGCTCGAGTAGAGTAAAGAACCCTTATAAAAGTGTCACAGATTCAAATTTCATTAAAACCTTTGAAGTTTGATAATTGGACGTGTAAAATTTCTCGGGTCACTGTCTTATAAATACATGATTAAATGTAGAATTTTCTATTTCATTTCAAATCACAATCTCACTAAAAAAATGTAGTCATTGAAAAAATTTGGGACAATTTTCGAATAAAAACGTGAAGAGAATTTTCTCAAAAACTTCTCCATTTTTGTTACCTTCTCGAATAGTACACATTCGCAGCATGGGAAAAGTTTAAGTAATGGTGCAGAGCAAAAAGGCGATATTTCGACAGAAAATTTGTTCCGATTATTATTGTTCCTTTGTGTAGTAAATTACTTCCCCTAAGTCGGGAAGGGTTCCATGTGGTCGACGTGACTGTCTGCCATGAGGAGGGTCTAGCCTTCTAAAAGCAAGAGAAGAAAAGGTGGTAAAATACCAACCAGTCATTGCCATGGCAGCCCACTTCACGGAGTGCCCAACGCCAGAATCCTGCCAATGGTGGCTAGAAACTCTGGAGCTATGCCAAGATCCACAGTAATTGCTCTCAAATCGTTGGGGATCACGTCTCGAGGCAATCTACTGACTATCTTGTTAATTACTCTCAGAAGATCTATTAAACTTCACATGCAATTTGTAAATTATGATGGAGCAAGAGGGAAGTCTAGGGAACCCACAGGATCCTATAATGCCTAGGAAATTCTAGTTTCCACGACTTTAAGTGGGAAGTGTATGTTATTTAATGTAGCATATAGAAAATTGTGAAGTCAGAACCTGCATTTTGTGGGCCCTTTATATCGAAAAATTGATTCACACCAAAAGTTTGTCCGTCCGTCAGTCAGCTCTCGATCTCCCATCCGTCCGTCGGTTCGCTCTTCATCTGTCCATCTGTCCGTGTGTACTTTTACTCGGCCGTCCATCTACTTCTCCATCCGCTTGTTCATCCCTTCGTTCGGCTGTGAACAACACTAACGGTTTAACCTTAAGGATGAGTTTCACGAAAAATTGATATTTCTCGGTTTGATGTGGCTGATGTCTGATTTTGAAGTCGATATTTTAATTTTTTTCTAAAAATTGGCATATTTCTTTGGATTTTTTTATCTAACAATAAAGTACGCGTATAAAAATAAAGCAATTTCAAGTTTTGTCAAATTCTCTGCATTATCGGAACAGCAAAAGTTAAGAAAAAAATCATCATTTTCCTACAACTAAAATATTAAAGGTAGACACTTTTTCTTCTTAATGACACTGATTCTTTGGCAAAAGCAGCATATTGAATGAAGTAATTATCTACTTTTGGAATTCCGTTGCGAAATTCAACAATTCAGAATTCTGGAACTAGAAGCAAATTAATTATTAGCCTACTCGATACGATTGAATTCTGTGCCTAGGGGGTTTAAATTATTATCAGTCCAGAGGGACTCAGACAAGAGCAAATCAGGCCTTCGCTATGTTTCAATGAGTATGCTTCTCCATAAATTTAAGGTAAACATTTATTATTAATTGATCTTGCGTGCCGTCCTCAATAAATATACCCCAAAGAACGATTCACAGGAATTTGACACTACTTTTGTTATATTTATGTTGTGTAAAATTTTATGAGTGGATAGTTAATAACAAGGTTGAAAATATATCATTTCATTTCGATTTTGTGAGGTGTTTTCTACACTATGTAATTAATTCTTTCCAAACAGGCTCAGAAAAAATTGGCAAGCAAATCTTTCTGTTACGCGATGATCTGTCAATCTCTAAATGCATTGAAATGGTTATGCTGCGGGAAATGTTTCTATGGTATTGAACTTGTGTATCAATTTTAATTGTTTAACCTTTTTGTCATTTACAGATCAAATTATTACAATACTCGCCATATATAAATAAAAAACTGAGTGGACTCTGTGTTTGATCTTTGGTAATAAATGTATTTATTTTTTCTCTCTCTGAAACGTCACATTTTCAACCTTCTTTGTCGTCAATCATTTAATAAGTAAATAGCAATGATCTTTCTAAATCTCTTTAAAATACATGCCTTCTGTCTGGCATTTATGGAAATTAACACTGAGTTGAGTATGTGATATGAAAGAACATTCTCATTGTAGATGTATTAAGTATTATATTTTATTTTCAAACTACGGCTAATTTTCATGCCAAGATGAATAGCTCACCTTTAGCATCTACTATTAAACGTTTCTGTGTATTTCATTTCACAGAATTAATTCAGTTTTGAAGCTCGCCTGTTTATTTAATACATCCCAGATAAAAGCACGCGACCTAAGTTTTTAGTGTGAGGCCCTCTTCGGCACAGCAGATCCCGTATTTTGCAGCCTGGGTTAAGGTACTGTGGGCCAAAATGTCAATTTCCGGTTTTCGTGTAATTTTGGTAGTCTAAAGCCTGTGTTTCCACATTATATTCGGATGTTTGACTAATGCAAATTCGAAAGGGTTTTAAATGTCCATTTAAACATTCACGTGCACTCGGTTGACTTTTTATTTTTCCACAAACTCTTTACCGATAATGACCCTCAACAAGGGCCGGGCCCTAAGGGGTGACAGTCCTGGTGTAAATACAACAATATGAAGATACAGGAGAAGAGTACAGTCATAAATAAATATTTCCTTCCCGTAGCAGTGAGTAAAGTCAAACTTACATTTAGAGCTTTCGTAGATCCTTCATATATATGTCTGCATGTAAAAATTCAAAATATCATCGAATCTTTCAATCATGGCACATGGTCAAGTTTTCTTTAATCAGTGTTTGCAGGAAGATAAGTACTCTCTCTTGGTGTATATGATAGTGTTTTAATATTTAATGTGGAAATATTGATAGAGTTAAAGTTTTATAGAAAGTGGAAATCAAACCAGGAAAGAATATGATCATGATTGGTATTCTCAGGCGTCGTGGCATTCAATGGAGACGGGTCGGTGTAGTGAACTGAATGTTCGAGTGGGTGGCGCAGACAAGGAATGTGTTTTTTGTGGACCCAAATTCGTGGTTGCAGGACGGCGATTTTGGTCGTGACGGCTTGCATCTAAATCGCTCGGGGTCCACAAAGCTAGGCGGTCTGTTCTCGCGCGGTAGGTGGACCGAAAACTTCCCGCGATAGGCTCGTGACGACAGCACGGCGGTTGTCGGCAAGGGATGTCGAATCCCTTATGATGGTCTGTGCGGGGATGTCGGCGACGGACGGCAACGCAGTGAGAGACGGCGACGTAGTGGCGACATATAGTGACGCGGAGACGGCGGCGAGGGGACGGCGACCGGTGGGCGGCAGCGAGGGATGGCGACGCGGTAACGGCGGCGAGGGACGGCGACGCAGCGGCAACGTGCAGTGATGTGGCGATGGCAGCGAGGGACGGCGGCGCGGTGACGGCGGCGAGGACGGCGACGCAGCGGCAACGTGCAGTGATGCAGCGATGGCAGCGAGGGACGGCGGCATTAGATTAATGAATTATGCAGAAGGTGAGTCTCTGGTTATTTTGCAGGTTAATTGCAGGAGTATTTACAATAAAACTGTTCAATTCTGGAACACGGTAGAATCTTATAATGTAGATGTCGTGATAGGTACGGAGTCATGGGCTCAATGCAGAAATATTAAACGCTGAAAATCTTCAGGACAAAATTTTTTTAACATTCAGACGTGATAGAGTAGATCGCATTGGTGGGGGAGTTTTTATATGTATAAAAGATAACTTTGAAGCAACAGAGGCATGGTGGACGACAAATTTGAAATCATAGGTGTAGACATCCGAGATAAAAATTCGAATAATCAATGGAAATTATAGGCGCGTATAGATCACAGCAAGATGGACATGAACCATTGGCAAGACTTGCAGAGAGAACACGCGTAACCAGGAAAACCGGAAAAAACGTCATTTTGGGGGGAGATCTAAATTTACCGCACGCTACCTGGGAGGGGGATGTGGGGGCTGAAGGCGCCACCCAAGGTCTCGTTAACGAGCTAGTTTGGGAGAACGGCTTAACACAGGTTGTGACAAACCGACCCGTGATAATGCTTTACTGGACGTTTTCCTTATTAGACCGGTGGACAACTTCTTGCCTGTGAAGTAATTCCTGGAATTAGCGACCACAAAGGAGTCCTTCTAAAAATGTGCAGAGAGGGTAAAGCGAAATGATCTTGTAAAAGAAAGACAATTTTTTCAGTTCTCTAGAACAAAACGTCACAAACATGCATTATATTTGAAAAACAATTATCTAACTTGGGCTTCTAGCGGAAGTACAGTAGAACAGATATGGACAAATTTTAAGAACATCATTTCAGAATGCTTAGCAAAATTCGTGCCTACCAGGAAACTACGGTACCACTCGGATTCCCTTGTACTACAACAAAGAAGTGAGGCGATTGAAAAGGCATGTTAGGAAAGCGTATATGTAAACGTAATTCAAATAAGGAACAGAAAAATAAATTTCTACAATTATCTAAAGACTATTAGCTTAAAATTACAGAGCCAAGAAAATTACCCTTAAATCAATTCTAAACGACCGATTGACCTGTTGGCAAAATTTCTTCAAGTATGTGAGACATAAGAAAGGGAGCAAAGAAAGTATTCCAGCGATCTGCGGAGCAGACGGTTCGTTAATTACAGATGACAGTGTAAAGGCGGACTGTTTAAACAGACATTACGCTTCTGTTTTCAAGCCGAAGGATCAAACCCCAGTAAGTAAAACAACACCCGTAATAGAAACCTTTCGAGTTGATGCAGGAATTATTAGAAAAAGAATCGCAAAAATATAGGAGAAATAAATCTGTAGGTCCTGATGGAATACCAGGCGACATACTAAACTGGGAGGGGAAGCCATGATTCCGTACCTTGCGCGGTTAATGGACGTAACTATAAATAATGAAATGATTCCTCAAAATTGGAAGGAGGCAATTGTAGTACCGATTCACAAGGGAGGAGACAGAAGGGTTGTTAACAACTACAGACCTATTAGTTTGACATCAGTTGTATGTAAGCAGATGGAACACTTAATTGCAGAGTATATTAGAAAAGTTTGGAACAAAACTGATTGGCTATTTCAAAATCAACACGGTTTTCGTCCTGGGTATTCGTGCGACAGCCAGACTATTGCTTTATGTCAGGACATAGCAGATTCACTAGACAAGGGAGCAGGGTCGATGCAATAATATTAGATTTTTCTAAGGCATTCGATCTTGTTCCACACGGTCTCTTAATTGCCAAATTGTCAGAAACGGGACTAGATAATCGAATAATCTTGTGGATAAAAAGAATTTCTTTCGGGGCGCACTCAAACAGTCAGGATAGGCGATAAATATTCATCAAAAGTCGATGTAACTTCTGGGGTCCCCAGGGGAGTGTGCTAGGGCCACTACTATTTTTAGCGTTCATTAATGACATTGCAAACTGGAATAAAATCGGAAGTTAGACTTTTCGCCGATGATTGTATAATATATAGGAGTATTGGCTCATCTTCGGATGAAAATGTTTTACAGAACGATCTAAACTGTTTATGGAACTGGGCGTGCAAAAAATAAGATGGAGTTAAATCCGGAAAAGAGTAAATTCATTGTTTTACCAAGTGTCGTTCAAAATGTACACTCCAATTATGAATTAGGAACCAACGTTATACCACGTGTAAAAAGCTGTAAGTATTTGGGTTTGGTCCTGAGAAGCGACTTGGATTGGTCGGATCATATTAACCTAGGATGCATGGGCCCTATGAAACTACACGAATGCATATGCAGGGCCTCCGAGGCCCTGCGACATTTTCACTCAAAAAAACTGCAAATTTTTTTAATATTCGTTCTTTAGAGCATACATTTAAATAAAATTAAACCCATACCATTCAACAAATGCTTATTTATTGCAATATTTGTTAATATAACACATAATATTACACTTATTCATTGTGAATTTTTGTAGAATATCTTTACAAGCATGAGGAACAAACAATATGGCTATGTTTCTTTGCACACAGATCTGTTACATTTTTCACATACCATTGTGCTTTTCCTGTGTCTTTCATATGGGCAGAAAGAACATCTTCTTCTTTGTTGCACACATCTAAATGTTTCGGGGGTGGGTTCTGGACGCACTATACCGCACATGAAAGAGCATGTTGCAATGATTTGGGTAAATTTGGTTGATTCGCTCTCCTCTCCATGAGGTTTCTAACTAACTCAAACGACAAGTCTTTCAAGAATAATCTTCTTGTATCATTTCTTCTTGGATAAAACTCTAAATTTTGAGCTGAAAATATAATTTGACTGTTTAGTGCAGCAACGTCCATAACGTTCATCCACAAGACGAAAGGCCACCGCCGAGTTTGTCTCTTGCACGTGTAATTTTTCACTTTCTGATCCATTTGATCAACACCACCTTTTGTTTCGTTGTAAAAGCATATAATTTCTGGTTTATTTTTCATATTGTTGCTATCAATGGCCTTGTCGTGATGCATTGTGCTTATCAGAATTACCGCTCTTTTCTTTTTAGGCACATAGCTCACCATTGTTACTTTTCCCTTGAATCCAAAAAGGGAAGACTTTATCTCTCTCAGTGCAGATGGCAACATTTCTTTTGGTATGTCAGGCTTGTTATGTCTCAGAGTCCCGACAACTGTGATTCCTTTTTGAAGCATTTCTTCAGCAAGTGGAACACTACAAAAGAAGTTATCAAATGTGATGTTCCGTGATGAACCTTCAACAATCTTTGCCAAATCATTTACAACTCCTCTTGCCAAGTTCTTTTGTACTGGCTCGTTTGGCTTTCTTCCAGTGTAAATGGTTCCGTTTATTGCGTAAGAATTTTTTGAATCACAAAGCCAAAAAATTTTGATGCCATATTTAGCGGGTTTTTTGGGCATGTATTGTACGAAACTGCATCTACCTCGGAATGAGAGCAACTGCTCGTCAATAGTAAGATATGCATTAGGAGTCATAACATTTTGACAGTTCCCAATGAACATTTCCCAAACATATCTAAAGGCAGCAAGTTTATCTGTTTGGGCACGTGACGCTCTGGTGCGCCGATCATCGAATCTAATAACTCTTCTAATATCTTCAAATCTATTTACAGACATAGTAGCTCTGTACAGAGGGTTTTTGCTTTTGATCTAAAAACAGTTCCCTAACTGGTACATCCCAGCTTTTCTCCACACCAGCAAGAAGTAATAATCCAAAAAATGCATTGATTTCATCAACGGTAATTTGTCTCCAAGTTTTACCCTTTTCTGTTGCAATTCGCCTTCCCTCTAAATTCGAACATAGCAATATTTCATCAATAATATTTTGAGTAACAAAATAGTCCCATGCCTGTTTAGGTGTTGAAGTAGTTATTCCTCTTTTAGGGCCAGAAGTCCATGTAATAATATTATGTGCAAGTGTACGAGAAGAAACTGGAGAATCATGTTGCCAAACAGTACCATTTCTACTTATAAATGTTCCAGCAGTAGGGGGGCTAGTAACACTCACCGAAATATCAGCGTCGCTTTCTGAACAAGAACTTGTGCTGTGATCATCACTTTCAATATCTGTCACTAAAGGATGATATTCTGGATCTAAATCTGAATCATCACTGTTTACATCATCAAGAACTTCCTCCTCAATCAACCATTCTTCCACCGTAGGTTCAAAATCACCAGCTGAAGCTGAGACGTAACGTCTATCACGTGAAAAAGCCATACTTCAAATTGAAAGCACACGGCGCAATTCCCACTCCTTGCCAAACTGTTTCGCAGCTGAAATCTTACTAACAATACGCAAGATTCTCCAAGATTGCTTGTCAACAATGGAAAAACACGATAACTTTGTTTCTCAGAATGAACCACGCATTGTAGAAGCCTGCTTATCGCCCCACGCTTCGAAATCTGACTTTTTCACGATAGGGCCTCAAAGGCCCTGCATATGCATTGACGTAGTAGAATTGTATTTTAGTAACTATCTATAAAACTTCTAAGAATTCTTCCTTTGCGAGAAGATCAAATGAAAGTAGAATAATCAATTGAAGATTACACATCCGGCCAGTTCTCATATTTCCAGCATTGCAGAGTAACAAGAGAAATAAAAACCGATAGGGCCTCGGAGGCCCTGCATATGCATCCTAGGGTTAACAATACGGTAAAAAAGTCCTGGAGAGCACTTCACTTTGTAATGCGTATCCTAAAAAATAGTAGTCCAAATGCCCGATCCCTAGCATATACTACACTTGTTCGTCCTATTTTAGAATACGGATCAGCATGCTGGGACCCGTACAGGAAAGGGCAAATTGAGGCGTTAGATAAAATTCAAAAACGGGCCGGTAAGTTTTCAAATCATGGGCGCATTGTTGATGAACGAGAAAAATGGGAGTCCTTATCTAAGAGAAGAGAACGGGCGCGTTTATGCGTAATGTACAAGACTTACAGAGGAGACACAGCATGGGCAGATATCGGTAAGAGATTGCATAAACCAGATTACAAAAGCAGAGGTGACCATCCGTGGAAAATACGATGTAGAAAGCAAAGAAACTGATGTAGGTAAGTTCTCCTTTGTGAATCGCACTATAGTAGATTGGAACAAACTACCTGCAAAAGCACTGGAGGCTCTTCCTTCTAATGTAGGCAAATTTAAAAACATACTAAATTCTATTTAGATCACTATCAATACTGAGACAATTACCTTTATTATTATTATTATTATTATTATTATTATTATTATTACTGATATAAATATCAACATTATTAACACTGCTTTTAGCTTTGGTATAATTCTTAATTTATTATTATTATTGTATATAGTTTTTGTTATTTTTATTATTATTACATATTAGCGTTATACAGTGAAGTGAAGTGTAGTGTAGTGAAAGGGAAGGGAGTGTAGTGTAGTGAAGGGGAGTGCAGTGTAGTGTAGTGAAGTGAAGTGTTAGTGAAACTAGTAGTCAATTTAGAGATAACTAGAAATTAATTAGAACTAGGATATCCTCTAATTCTAATGGTAACTATAATTGTTAATGGTTTTTATTGTTCTAATTCTAATTGTCATGTTTGCCACCGAGCATTAGCTCAAAGCGAACTAATAAATCTATCTATCTATCCCATGTCAAGCAATTGATGAAGAAATAATTAAATAAAGTGACAAAGACTATAAAGTATTGTCTCGAATTGCTTCAAAAGACAAAAACTAAAAAAAAATCAGGAACTTGAAAACAGTGTTGATCCAGAATATGGAGCAGGAATACATTGAAACACTATCGAATACTTTTATAGCTGTTTTCTATAACTTCATTTTTTATCTTTATGTTCCTTTTTCTCAAAAATAGGATTTGGTAAATTAATGAATTTGTACCTCTTAATAGATTATTCTGACTTGACTGACATTTTTAATTGATGTAGTCGTGTTATTAGCAAATTTTTTAATGGATACTATGTGTTAAAAATTGCACGATTATTTAAATATTTAAAAAAATAGTTCCAATGAGCTAGGAAAATTACAAAAATATTGTATTGCGCTTGTATTGCATTGTATTTCGCAGGTATGTAAAATAGTGCAAACAATAACTATGCAAAATTTCATTATTGTATCATTAGTAGTTCTTTAGGAAAAGGAATATTAATTATAATGGTAGAGATAGGCCTTACAAGGTCCTCAGGAGGCATGAGTGGGCTTTGCCTTTTCCGCCCGTCCAGTTGCATGTATCCTTTTGGTAAAAATTGAAATATCTCAGTAAGGGTGCTGTGTAACTTTGACTCCATAACTACCTGAGATAGCTCGGTGACGTCCTTCCCGCTGCAGAATCGCAGTCTGGGAAGTCCTAGAGTTCGGGCCTCCATGGTGGCGGATTTTCAGTAGTACGAGTAGCTATGCAGGATGTCCCTGACTAGGAGGGAAAACGCCATCATACATGACGTGTTCTAAACACCTTTTTGTTTTGATATTTTTTTAAGAAACCTTCTCATTATGAATACATGTATAGGCAATTATTTCTTGGTAAAATTCTCATCCAGTTTTTTTACTACTGTTCTCAGGTAGGTATTCCTAAATATGTTTAACAACTTCGAATGTAGTTTCGCTGCGCCAAGAGGCCCTCTCGCATGGTTGCAAGTCGTAGCACTCACTTTAAGTACTTTTTCAGTATCAATGAAATTGTCCTATACTAAATGACCAGAAAAATATCGCTTCTGTTCAAATGCTGCGCAGTTACATGAATTGAGGTCACTTAGAACTTACTCGAACATAAAATTTTTAATGCGAATGTACAAGAAAGTTGTGGGGACTTGTCAGTATTCGGAAGAAATCAACAGATTTCGGCGTGGTTAATGGGATGAGTAGATACTATGCTTTCATTTGAGCAGTGACTTTCATTTCTTTTGTGTTCTAAAAATGTAATGCATGCTGCTGTTTTGTAATTTAAATTTGTGTGCTAATATTAGTTGCATTGGTTTTTCTAAGTTATCAGGTGTTTTGCAACCACCAATCCCTGCTGTTATAGCATTCATATGTTACTAGACATAACTGAAGATATAAATAAAATGTGCAGTTAACTTATTATCAAAAATATATTCATTCTTTATTGATTGACGTTATTCACAATGCTTAATTTATCCACATATCCTGTAATAACACTATTCGTTCTCCATCTCCTGAAAACCATGACTATTGTTGTTAAATTCTGTTTCTTTACGCATTTCAACTTACTTTACTCAACGATGACTTCACGGAACAACAGTGGATCGTATTGTGCAAAGTAAAAGAAAGTCATTAAGGTCGTTGAAGTTACCGAGAGTACATTTCTTTATCCATCACTTGCGTTTTTCCTGTACAATTGGTTCCTTATAAAAGTTTTGTGTCTGCAAAATATGAAACATCAAAAATCAAAATGTAATAATGATTTCAAAGATTTTTTAGACACTTTGAAGTAAATCTGAGAAGAATAAATTTTGTGGATGATAAATATTTCTGAACGTGTGATATAAAACAATTGCATATCACGTAAAATAATAGACCGTCTGTAAAAACGTCATAACTTAAAATGGTCGCAATATTATTCTGAACGTGTGTTACGACTTTTGCGCCTCGTTTATAGCTAGGTCGAATTCAGGAAAATTCTGGAGGAGCATTCTAGCCGGCGGTGGTAGTTGTCCGTGCTTTCTGTAATCAGTATTAGGCAAATACCGTTGCAGTACAATAAGAAACGGCAAATGGATCGCTACTGTTTACTTACAAATAGTTACACTTCCATGTGCCACACTACTATATATGTCGACAGACCAGCCCGGAGCTTCGGCAGGGTGATGCCCTGTTGGGGAGAGATACCTGGAGAAGAGAAAATTCTGAGGTCTACTTGGGGGCCGGCACCGGATATCATGTTACGTAGGGAGTGGGACGCCGCCGAGCCGTGGTACAACATGCAACACAGTAACCGGACGAATGATCGACATAGTTGACGCGTCCGGAACCAGTAAACCAGAGGTCGCCAAGCCGTCCATCGCGAGATACTAGTAGCTCGCAGGGAAATCTTTGATAGTTAACATTGTCACGCTCAATAATACCAACCTCCACAGCGCACTCAGAGATGACTCACGAAAACAGTTGCTTGCATGCAAGTGCTTATTTTTTGGTGTTGTTTCTTTTGGTGGCTCACGGGAGGATTAAAAAACTGTACGGTTTACTCAGAAACTTCATAAGTTTGGCGACCAGTGTAGTGACTAAACACTCACTCGCCTGCGTGTCCTGCCAGATTTTGTGTGCGGCCCACCGTGGGGGCGAGAGGGGCCTTGGGCGGTGACAATTGACGAGCGCCCGGGCGCCTGGGTGCACGGATCGCTTTGTGCTGCTTCGCCCTACGGAAGGGCGCTCCCAGCGCCGCCTCAGGGCTACCAATTGTTTGGGCGTAATGGATAAACGTTCGTTCTAACTCTCGTGAATTTCAAATTTCGTCCCATGCAATCGTCCCCGCATGAAAGGCTCACCGGAGCACTGCGACGGGAGGAGGGGGGGAGCTCTCACCCCTTCCCTCACTCTCTCCATCTAGCTTTTGTGCAGGCCATGGTACTCTTCTCTTCACCATGTGTAGTGACTTGATTGCTGTGATTAAATATTGATATGGTCTGAATCGCCTTTTGTCATTGTGCGAGGCTATAAAGATTGTTCATTAGTAGTGTTAGCGTGTCTATTTTGAGGATCCGATCGTTCTACAGGGACTGTGTTGGAAGAAGCATTCCTTTGTAGATGGATGTTACAGCTGAGGACTAATAACTAATGAAAACATTTAATGTATTCAATCATAAAAGTGATAGAAACTTTAAAACTGCCATATGGTTGATGGAACTACACTTTTTTTCGTTTTGAGAAGGTAAATTCTCTAATAGGGCATTCATGATTAAGGTAAATGTACAACTTGTATGGTCTTGTTCAGCATGAATTAATAATTCAGTATGAATTGAATAATGCTAATTATGATTTAAAGATGACAATTACAAATTAAATCATTTTGTCGTTGAGCAATTTTTTTTCCGTGATATTATCCTACACATGTAGAATAGGATAATAGTCACACAGAACCACGTTTATTAAACATTGATACTTACTAAAAAATTGCAAAATTAATTACACCAAAAAGCTGCTAATGCAGGTGACATATACTTAATGGCACTTGAAGGGGCTGGAAAGCTTTGCAATTTAACCCTCGGTACCCCTCGTTTTTTTATCAAATGGGAGTCGACAAGTTTTACATCCGAGAACTTTCTTTGGAGAGATTAATGGAGATGCGGATCGACATGACGCCTAGACTGCGTAAAAATAACGATGTTGTAAATCATTCCCTCGGGAAAAACGACCTTGTCGATCGTTCCTATATTTCACACGAATTATAAAGCAGACTTCACAGGGTAATGAGGAAGAGTATTGACAGGAGAAACCAGCAGTTCCGAGCGTTTATTTATTGATGGCCTTCCCCAGCTTTCAAAATTTTATAGTATTCATCTTTGGTAAACTATGAACATGAAATTTATATCTGCAAAGTTTTCAGTAGCCTAACTCGCCAATTATTATTCACGAAATAGTATTCTAGAATTATTTATACACATTCATCACAATTATTATTTTTCGTAGATGCTTTATATAGTTTATACAATATCAATCCTCTAGTGGAATCATGATTTTTTTCCATTCAGGGGGAATATCTGCTTCAGAGACATACGTAACCAAAGAATACCAATGACTCACCTTCGGTCATGGAATTCAGTAACTTTGTTGCTTTTTTCTACATGCTCGTGTTCAAAAAGGCTTTATTCAAAAAAATTAACGTGAATTTTACTTACTTTGACATCAAATACAATGGAAGTGCCACAATGAATTTTTCTTATCTTTTTATAAAATCATTGCCACACTACAGGTAGCAAAATTCAATATTTTGACAGTAATTAACATAAAAATCTATAAAATTCTATAATAACAGAATGTGAATAGTATGTTCAAAGCAGTTGAATAAAAAATACTGAAATTACTACGAAAACAACAAAAAACAAAAATTGCATATAATGGAAGAAAATTTCTCCCCCCCCCCTGATACCGTACTTGCCTATGACATCTGTTTATCAAACTCAGCTGGAAATGCATCTCCGTTTCCTCGTTCCAGTACCTACCGAAAAACCCATCAATAAATCAAAACTCCGAAAGGTACCTCTCTACAGCTCTCAAACATGCACAGGAATTTTGTCTAACATTCCTAGAAAATTTCAAAGGAGGAGGATTGGCCATGTGTGGGAGTCCGTCCCAACTCCTGGTATGATCCTAACGTCCTTCCTTTACTCGACGTCCTCTCTTATTTTTTTTATTTTTCCCCTTTTGAATAGCGCAAAGTACTCATATAAAAATGGCACTTGTTTGTTTTTCGAAGAACTGTGCATCTTTAAAAATTGGGAAAAATTAACATCGCAAATCTAAGAAATTTAAGATATTTTTCCGTTAATGAAATCTGTCATAAAAGTTCGATCTCTAAATGGGTTAATGTAGAATTTGTTCAAGAACCGAACAGCTCTCGTATGAGTTTGGGTTATAGTAAAGAAAATTTATAAGAAATGTGAAAATGGGACCAAATATTCTCTTAATTTTTTTTCGAATAGACCGAAGTACACATAAAAATGGTACAAGTTTCATTTTCGTTGAACTCTCTGAATTTTTCGAATATTCCAAAAGTTTCAAATTAACCGAAAAAACGCGTTTTCTTTTAGCACCGCTATTCGGCCAATAATACAGTTGCGAATGTCTCATTGACAGTTATTAGATAAAATTTAACATGGTAGAAAGAGTGACGCAACGGCTAAGAAGCCCATACGCGCTAGGAATAGGCGACAATTTTGCGCTTTAACCGCTTCGTTTGATCTCTGCGTCCATCTGTCTGTGCCTCCCTTCTCTCTCCCTAGTAGTATAACGAAAATAAGGAGCCGGTGCGATTCGTTGCTGTGTGTTGCTCCACAAACACTTGGGATAGGCTGGGAGGGTAAAACGGAACGGGCAAAGATGAAACCGTATTTTGAGCTTGTGTAAGCATATTAACATAGAAGACTTTATACTTATTTTTAATTCTTTCAGTAGTTTACCATCCTCCTTATCAGTTAATTATCACTTAATTATCATTTATTTATGTTAATTTTAAAACTATGGCACTTGAAGCGATCTCTCTACATTTTCTAATAATTGTTATTCAAGTGAAATGTTTTATTCAATTACTTTTCTTTGAGAAAGCTCAAAGCGCCAAACTCCATTTCAGAAGCAAATCGAGTTACCAATTACTTCTTGTGGGGCGTGTTTGTTCTTTTAATAATGGATAGATGCATTACTTTTATAGTATTGCTCTTCTTTCTGTTTGCTGCTTGGTATCGATCAATATTCATCACGTCATTTTTTTATTTCCTGAAGGAACAAATAATACGATTTTTTGGTAGCATTATTAGCGTTTGTGTGACGTGCCATTTAATTTCTTTTCGCCGCCAAGAACTTTCTCAATATTTTTCACAATAAAGTGGATGCCATATAAATTGAGAAATACGTCGCAAAGATCCAAGTTCACTGCTGTTGAGTTTGAGAAAGTGCCCTTGAAGCCGAGAACTGCAGTCCATTTAATTGCAGGGAGCGGAAGAACTTTTTAAAACGAAAGTAACGAAATAAATTACAATTTTCCAGCGAACAAAAATCTCAGTTGTGGAACATCTACTTAGACATTGCAAAAACTACGTTGGGTGGCGTGTTGAGATGAAGTGTTTTAAGTGCTCTTCGTAAAGTTTGTAAGTAGCCCGCGGCTAGTGGGTTGTGGGGAGGAAGATTCTTTGCTGCACCTAACACTTCGGCGTTCGCGCCTGAAAATAGCTGCGCAATCTGACGCCTTTGTCAGGAGCTACAAATAAAAGTTTGAAGATACATTCATGAATTTTTTAATATTATTTTTATTTTCTACTATGTATTTGCTAATATCTATGAGTTCGTTTTAGAAACTTTATTTCTTACCTTCTAGGAATAGCGATCAACATTAGAAATGAAAGGAGAGAATAATTTAGAAAAAACACTTTGTGGAAGGGCCGCCAGAAATTTTATAGTCTTGTACATATCAGTGGGTGTAATTATCGTCATAATTATCTTCTGCAGAGATTAGGGTAAAAGAAGGAATTTTATAAACACCGTATTGGTCCTATTTTGTAGTTATCAGTGTCAATGAGTAGAGGAAAGATCTGTTGCTACAATGAAAAATGGCCACGACTTAAGTAATATTTAACTTAAGTAATATTTGACAATTTTAAAGAAATGTTGCTCAAATGTTCCTCAAAAGCTTTTAACCCATGGCTTTCTACTGGCGGCCCGCCGGATCTTTATGTGCGGCCCGCAACTGCTTTGAAACATTTATTATAACCAATCTAATACATTAATTGCACAATTCATCTTATTTTTATTTAATCATATATTGATTTTCTTGTTGTATGTACATCAATTATTAAGTATGTTGAATAAAAGTCGTGTCTAATATATATTTGTTTCAGTATAATCTCAGTAGTTAGGGTAAAAGCCAGCTTAAATCACAGTGCGGCATTCAGCTTAACTAGAATTTGATATGTGGCCCACAAGCCCTTCTAAGTTGTACAGATCTGCCTTAAACTTTACACACATTTTCATAATATTTGTATCTTAATAAAAATGTGACCTATTTCCCTGCATTTAATTATGAGTTATATTCTTCGTCACATTGATGAGTGAACATTGAACAGTGGAAAAGCAATATTTCCGAAACAAAACCAAGTAGTCTATTAGTTGCAAAGTATTAATAAAATTTTTTTACGTAATATGTGGCATAAATGAAAAAAACTAATAAAAAATAAGTAGAGTTGAGACCAAATTTAATACTTCGAACTTCCGCAATAAGCACGCACCATAATTACGGTACTGATAACCCTAGCAGTTGACAGCTCGGGATTACTAATCAATCAATCTTTGCCTTCCTTCGGATTCCCTTAGCAAGGATGATCCTTCAGTCATCAAAACAGTGAGACGGACTTCGGACCCAAGAAACACGTAGTTTTGTGTGACACTGAGTTATCACAAGATATTGTGGACCGAGGAGAGCAAGTCTACGTACTTTGTGGCATTGGAGAGCTCTGCTGCGGCAACGAGCGTTGGTATGATCGTCGCCCCGAAAACATCAAAATAGCGGTGCCGGTGAGGCGTATTTCACATGCGTCTTCACGCGATTTGCAAACCCCACCCCACCCGCCCCAATGCTGTTCCCTTAGTCTTAATTCCCTCTCTCCAGTGGCCACGACTCCGCTATCCCCCCCGTCGCTTTGTCCATCCCGCTGTCTGCCGCCTACACCGCCCGCACGGCCCCGCGGCCCGTATCCCCCCGCCGCCCCCGCCGCCCCCGCCGCCTCCTGCCCCCTCCGCCTCCTGCCCCTCTGACCACTGCTCCCGCCGGCCCTTGCCCCCGCCGCCCCGACCCCGCCGCCTCCTGCCCCGCCACCTCATGCACCCGCCGCCTCCTGCCCCTCCACCCACTGCTCCCGCCGCCCCCTACCCCCGGTCGCCCCTGCTCCCGCCACCCCCTGTCTCCGCTGCCTCCTCCCCGCCACCCCCTGCCCCGCTTCCCCCTGCCCCCGCCGCCCCCTGCTCCCGCCGCCTCCTGCCCCGCCGCCACCTGCCCCGCCCCCTGCCCCCTGCCGCCCCCTGCCCCAGCCGCCCCCTGCCGCCGCGCCCCGCTCCCGCCGTCCCCTGTCCCCGCCGCCCCCGCCCGCCCCCCGCCGCCCCCACCGTCTTCGCTGCCAACGCAATTCCCTTTTCACTCCCTCTGCTTCCCTCTTCATCGCCCTCGCTGGCCCCGCATTCCATCTGCGTCCCGCCAACTCGGCAGCCTACCGCCCCCGCCTTCGAATCTGCCACCTCCGCCCCCGCCCCCGCCCTCGCTACACTTGCTCGCCCGGCGCTTGTGATTTCCCTCGCCAATTTCACGGCGGTGAACCGCCGCTCCCGAAATACCAAGACGAACACCACAGAGATGGTTGCGGCGGCGGTGGAGGCGATGGAAGTAATTGCGACGGAAGCGATGACCATAACTGCTCTCACTACGAACCTACGGTTGATGGGTTCGTGATCCTCCCCACGTAATTCCTATTAACTGGGCAAACATTTTAAACGGTGAAGAAAGGAAAACAAAGGGAGATTTCAATATGAAACTTTTATAATACCGCATAATGAAACAATACATCCATAAGAATATCTATTTACTCTATTTTTGAAGTTCATAAAGATTGCCTCCTAATGTTAGTAGTACTTTTCCTCTTCTTAGAGACCCGAAATGCATGATTTCAGTATGTAAATAATCACACATAAATACATTTTATTGCACATTTCATACAGTGTTTTACAATTGTAATATAAAAATATCAATTAAATAACGAACTCATGCGCTGTTGACCCTACATAAAAAGGGTTGCTGGAAAATTTTGTGAAAGTTGTAAGTGAATTTTTAGTATTAATTTGACTTTACGTATTTTGATGCGTCAATAATGATTTGAATTTATGGAATAATTATATTAGACTACAGGTATGTTCAACACAACATACTTGTCGGAACAACCTTGTCGGAAGGGAATGTCTTAGTACATTTTTTCTATCGATTATTGTTTTCTCATTAATTCAGGTGGAATGGTATTCAGACGACAAGTCGTGATACAGTAAAATCTGGCTAAACCGGAAACAATTGGGACAAAAAAATCCGGTTTAGGGAGGTTTCCGTTTTAGGCAGGATTGTCCGTTTGACACTTTTTATGTTGATATTTCCGTCCTGAAACTAGTAACATGACTTTATTATAATTATAAAACGTAAACCAACATAAAACACATTTATGGAAGAAATCACCAATAAATGAATATTAAACATAATTATTTCTGACAATTAGGTAAAAAGAAATATTTCACGACTTGTTTATTTAAATAATGTTACTTTTTTCAACGTTAATCTAGACTTTTTGCGTTTTGGGTTTCTCTCTTACTAACACCTTTTCAGTTGTTTTCCTAAATTGAAAAATTTTAATATGTAGAGTTTTATGTTGTTTTTCAATCATTGTCAAACTGATTGTGAAACTCATAAAACACACCACCTCACTGGCTAGTGGCTGCATCCGAACTTCTCGCAGACTCTTTCAGCACACAATGCGTCACAGCCCAGAGTACTACATTGCGATTTTTCTAACTCTGCCTCTCAATCCCCTATGGCCACGATGGAGTATCAAACGTTATTTTGCGTCTTTCTCGGCCTGCCGCTAGAAGTCACATGATCGCAAGCGCTACTTGATACGGTCGCGATCATGCGCTATCTAACGACACGACTGAGAATGATGCGTAATACCGTGACATATTTCATCGTGAAGACGGGCCTTGAGAGGCAAAGTTAGAAAAATCGCGGTATAGGTCTATCTGACACCCTCTCATGGCGTTGAGCAATTCAGGTACATGCCCTTACACCTACCCATGCTTAGAGAGACGGGAGAGAGGGAATTCCCCGAGGGCCTACGCCGTGAGAGACAGATGACCTGAAGGTCGAATTCTACGATAACAGCGGGAGCCCATTTCCTTCACTGTGCGGCCACGTGTGAAACATAACATGAACAGGGATATTGAAACAGACTTGCAGATGCATTCATTCCAGTAAGAGTATCTCCCGTCTCTCTGCGAACTGCATTAAAGTAACAGAAATTCCGTTTTATGAAGATTTTTTTCGCCTTGCAGGACATGAAAAACAGTTCCGCTTCCGCGTTGGACAGATTCCGTTTTATGCCGTGTAAAGATGCCATTTAACTTCACAGGCCGGAGAAATTTTCCGGTTAAGGCAGATTTCCGGCTTGTACAGCTTCCGGTTTAGACAGATTTTACTGTATAACCAAATTGTAACAGAAGACTCCATCATTGAACATTGAGACAATCCAAATATTATAGATGTCATGTTCTCACTTATAAATAATTTCATAAATGTTTAGACTTCTCAAAATATAATTTTATTCGACTAAAGTCGTTTTAAAAACCTTTTTGGATTCCTGAAATATGCTTCCTGAAATAGGCAATTTTTTATCAACTTTTATTCATCCGCTTATGTGTCTTAAAAGTTGTCTTATCCACTGACCACTGACTGCAAAGCACTGAGTGATAGCACAGCGTCTGTGCCTCAAGTTGCATACGTTTTTTAAACATTACAGACGAAATTTCACTCCCGTGCCGAACCTCCAACGCAAATCGCATGGATGTAGCATGAGAACGTGTGTTCGTCGATGGTGAAATTCGCGATTTCTTGGAACCCAACCGCTCGATCGCGAGGGTAAGCAAGTTGCGCATGCCGCGCCGGAGATGTCCGCGTCGACCTCCTTCTCGTAGGTGGAGCAGACACGTGTCGCACGCGTCGGCGGCAGCCCGCGCTCCGCGCCCTGCATCCAGGCTCATGGCTCAGCTCCGCGCAGCAGGCGCTGCTGGATCCCGCAGAGCTCTACCTCAAGACCTCGCAGTGATGAGATTGCGCGCGTGGGCGGGAGGGCGGGAGGATAGGTGGGCGGGTGCGGATTTCGGAGAGCAGGCGGTGGAATAGGAGGGTCCTATGACGGGGCGGCTTGGGGGTTGTGAAGGGTGGGAGGGCTAATGGGGAGGGAGGACGCGCTGACGTGGTGGAAGTTTACAGGAAGCGAGTCACGGGACTATGACGGCAGGACGATGACGTTGGGGTTTGTGGGCAAGTGTGTGGGCATGTGGGTGGGCATGTGGGTGGGCATGCGGGTGGGCATGCGGGTGGGCATGCGGGTGGGCATGTGGGTGGGCATGTGGGTGGGCATGCGGAAGGGCATGTGGGTGGGCATGTGGATGGGCATGTGGGGTGGGCATGCGGGTGGGCATGCGGGTGAGCATGTGGGTGGGCATGCGGGTGGGCATGTGGGTGGGCATGCGGGGGGATGCGGGGGGTATTCGGGGGGCATGCGTGCGAGCTTGAGAGTCTGCATGTCATGCGGGGGGCATGCGGTGGGCAAGTGGGTGGGCATGCGGGCGAACATGAGTCAGCAGGTGAATGGGCCCGTGGTGGGTATACGATGGATCAGCGGGTGGGCATGTGGGTGGGCCAGTGGGTGGATAAACCAGCCTGGGTGAGAGCGGCACCTCGATGGACAGGCTACGGACGTCGATATAGGGCGCGGCGAGCAGAGGGAGTGAGTGTGCGTGGGTGCACGGACGGGCGAGCAGCAGCAGGTGGCTTTCCGCTCGGAGGATGTACTCGTGCTCCACATTCCGGGTGACGGGACTAGCCTCTGTCCTTGGAAGGTTCTGCGACTCGTGATATCTCCGCGCAGTAGAGGCGGCGTAGAGCAATATATAACAAAATATCTAAATCTTACTCATATCGCGGACTAAATGAGAGCAAGTGGATGTGTTGTGAACAATTGAAGGATATTCTGCCTTTATGGAAACAGCATATTCAAAGTTAGATTGCAAATTGTCAGTGGGTTCTTGACAAATCTGGCACGTAGTTACTACACAGCTGCGTTGTGATAGAGATACGATATGCATATGTCTAGAAGTATCATTTCTTTTACTTGTTCATGATCCCATCTCTTGTAAAGATTGGCCATCAACATTGCCAGAAAGCTATAATTTTTTTGTTTTGGAGTTGGGTACGACAGGCAGGGGTTAAATTAAGTTTTGTGTATCCAGCGCAAAAGCACGTCTGGTAGAAACGAATGAGATAAAGGAAAAGAACTTTACATCGGTTAACACTTTTTTTTCAATAACTAAGTCAAGATGTGATGATAATTGTTTTGTTTTTGGATCTATTTTTAAACGTCGAATGTTTTGCATCGAAGATTTGAAATACGTTGCAGATGGACAATTCTCTCTTCTGGTTCTATTTTAGATGAAAGATGGAATTTAGGTCAGGTAATAAGATGATATAGCTACGTGGTCTTTTCCAGTAATGGTTAATGAAGCTTTACAGTTAAACTAAATATAATAAAGATTCGTCGTCAATACATTCTAGCAATTTATACGTTTGTTTAGTTGAAATTTATTTTACAGACAAAAATCACGCGTGCATTTTAATCAAGTAAATCTAATTTTATATATACTATTGTATTCGAGTAAAACAAAAAAATAACTTTTTGTTGTAGTGTCATTTTTTCTGAAATGCGAATCAACGTTTCTCACGACTTGTTACTTACTTTTGATATTGTTGGCAACGATCAGTAGAAATAGAATCTCATTGTTTTTATGCACTTATAAAAATATATTCATTATATTCTTTATAGATTACATTCGTTTGTGCGTAGACATGATGTCACTTCTTTTAATGGTTTACATCGCCCTACCACTAGTGGTCAGCGAGGAAAGTTTGGAGATCTTTCATAAAATGTGTTAAATCGAAAAAAAGATTCAATGTTTTAAAATTATTTTAACAACTTTAATAATTTTGTTAAAACCAATCAATCCAAAATTTTAAAATGAAATAAGCATTTCTAATTTTGTTATACTTGGGAAATAATTCGCAATTTTCTTTCTCAGTATATGGTAGTATGTAAGAGTCCATTCCTTAGTAATAAAACTACAGTTCTCTCGTTATTATTTTGCAAATTTTTTATAGTTTGAAAATTAATTTCATTGGTCCGCTCGATTTAAAATAATGAATTTAGTGGTCCGTGGTGTTCAAAAGGTTTGTGACCACAGATTTAAATCGTTTTTAAAGTGAGTAAAAACGTTCCCTATTGCCGCGGTTTTCTGGTAGTTCTCACCGCGATTTCATTCATGATGAATGTGGTCGCAACGCTGACGTGGGTAACGCATCGTTGGACGTGCGACAAGTTCCCAAGAGGATACCTTTTTAATCTTACATCTCTCTCTGAATTTATTTTGTGGTTATGTGCATTCCTTTCATTAGCATTACCTCAGCATAAAGGATTAATTCTGAGTATTCAGTGGAGACAAAATATCTAGCGTACGTTCCGAAGTACGCAAAGCGAATATGAAAGAGAATTCATTATGTGGGCCAAACTTTATTTTTACTAATAAATATTTTAGAGTATTTATAATTATGAATTTTGTATTATCTGATAATCTTGGTTTACAGATTTTCTATATGAATAAAAGAAAAGTATAATCCCCATAAACAGTGTCACTATTTTCTATGCAATCTATGCGAGTATACTACTGAAACTACGAGTATAACTTATGCCATATTTTCATATATTAAAGCTAAATATGAAAATTGATGCAATAGATTACACACGTGTCTTCGTAAAAAAATACAGGGCATTGTTTTTGAGAAATAATATAATATGTATGAATTAAAGAAATCAAAACACAGTTGCAATTGAAATAATCATTTACGAAAATTATTATAGTATAATTTTAAAGACAAAATTTAAAAAAAATTAGTGCTGCTGCAATTCAGAAAATAGTAGTAGGGTTGCTAACCTATATGGATTTATGGCTCGAAAATTAAACAATCGATGACAGTAACGTACTAGTTCTATGTTTCAGTTCAGGTAACACAAACCAAACAACGAAGGAGATAAATGTACTGAGAAAGGGCATTCTAGTTTTGAACTCTCTAAATTGCTTCATAATTATATTAAACAGTGTCCAAAGTCTCAAAAACAAAACGTAAAAGCTTTTGGCGCGAAATTCTACATGAGAAGGTAGACCAAAATAATAGTTTTTCGCTTATCTGGAGTTTTTGCTAGTGTAGCAAATAGCTTGGAATGTAAAATTATACAACAGTAAATAAGAACTGCATTTTATTATTTACAATACTCCATTCTGGTAGAAAAATATGAGCGTCCTTAGCTACGATGTGTAATATTTTTAAATAGGAAAGTAAAAATAGCATATAGCTTTGGAGCCCCTTCTGAAGGTTTGTTACAGTGATTCAAAATGCATGATATCAGGCGTTTTATTTTTTGTGCTTCCCAAATCCTTGTAAACTGTATTAAATGTTGAAAGTAATATGTATGAAAGTAATATTTCGTTATAACATTTTTTTCGACGTTTCATGTTTGATTTTGTAACTTAAGTGTTCACGAAATTGTTTACGAAATATTGAATTTTACGTGATAAAATGTTTGAAGAGATTCGGAATTTTCATTCCAAAGATGTTCCTTGCGAGTGGATCGACACACTTTAGAAAAACATTTTTTGGCCGAAATTGGATTGCGTCGGAAACTGCCTCATGCGTCGCGTTTCGTCCGTTTATGTTCTACCACAAAAAAACTTCATCCAGAGCTGAACATGTCAGATCTGCTCATGTCAGCTACTTTCGAAATTTGTGACGAACAGTTGAGAGGAGAGTAGGATTGAATCACTTTATCTCGATCGTTTACCGTGAATTGTATTTCGTGACACTAGAGATGAAATACCATTGTACAAGAGACTTCTTCGTCGATTTGGTGGTGGGGAAAATTTGATTCTGCTATATGTTTTAAGTGTTTTCTGAGTTCTCCCAAATTTGAGTGCTAATTAATTACTATCAATATCAAATATTAATCTCTTTTGAGCATTGACATCACATAGCAGACCTGTACAGCATTTTGCACTTTCACTGACCTCAGGAGCTGCGTGCGGGCAACTCAGGTGCAAATGAGAAAATCAATGAAGGGTGGGGACGAGACCCAATCTAGGAGTGGGGACCACCAATCAGAATGCGCAATTCGAAAGATGGCGCGTAAATTTAAAGAGCAATCTGCAAGAACATGACGGTAATATACAGTTCAAGTAATATTGTCTTTTGTATTATATTGCAAATGTTTGTTCTCGGTATATGACAGGGCGAGATATGAAACTACAACGAATTATACATATTAGATTTTGACACCAAGTATTATAATTGCTTGTAGGGCTTATAATGTAATTCGCTTTGCTACGATGTAATCACAAATTTAGTGTTGTGCTAAACACACAATTTTGATACTGAATTGTTTTTGATGATGACAGCAATAAACTATTTTTATTAACTATGTTTAATTGAATACGACGGTTCTCTCAAAGCAAAAACTTATAAAAAATCATGATTATTTTCTGTTCTAATTTCTGACAAGAGTGTAGAGTCGTTTACGAAATCGTATAAAAATATGAAGCCCTTTTCATTCTATTTAACCAATACCCATGATTATCTTATGATTGTCCGTAACATATCGTCACAGAAGTTTGTCCGTTGATC
Organism: Acheta domesticus; assembly: GCA_031308135.1. Lineage (NCBI taxonomy): Eukaryota > Metazoa > Arthropoda > Insecta > Orthoptera > Gryllidae > Acheta > Acheta domesticus. The sequence goes on from JAHLJT010004567.1 coordinate 213,755,384, forward strand.
TTTTATTCAGTTTCATAATGGGGAAAATGGTCACAAATGTGCTATTAAACATTACCCTTCTTGGAATTGCCACCTGTTCTATTTTTATGTCAATCTTGATGTGAGAGATTGCTCTCACGATTTTGTTCATTTTTCTATGATTTGGAGGTTATAACATTCCTGGTGAACAATCAATTATTAAATTGCAATTTTGTGTTAGAATTTAATTTTTTCTTATTTATAAGCATATATTTTAAAGCTATTGCGTTAAAATAAGGCTTAAGAGTCACAATGAGCATGTTATTTTCTTTAAAAAAAAAATAGAAAATGAAAATACATACAGTGGTGGATACAAAGGTGGATATACAGTAGTGCATAGAACGTAAACAGTGAATTACGAGCCTGGTAACTTGAAATACTAGACATAATCCATTTAAACAAATGGGCATATAATTTGAAGCATGGATCATTAGACGCCCAGGCATTCAATCTACGCGCCGCGTCGTGCTACGTCAGACTTCTCCCCTCCCCGCAAAGTTTCCTACTCCCCACTACTTGCACTTTCGGCGCTGCCACGGGCAGACGACCGGCTCGCAAGTGCAGAATGCCCGCGGGAGCAGGCGTTTGCAGGTCTGTCATATAGCTAGAGATTCGACAAATTAAACATTTCTTCCTTTTTTTAACTAACATCCATCCTCTGTGGGATAGGGTTGACAGTGTATCTTTCTGAACCACATTTTGCATTTTCAAACCCAAGTCGGTGGCGAAGAATTTTTAAGGGTAAAAAAAGTTATGTAGTTTGTAAATGAATCTTGAGTAAATGATTGAGAAAATTGTATCCTCAGTCAAAATTCGTATTAATTATACATCACATTTTCTCAGGTAAGGAACAACATACGTAGTGGGTACATACGATAGAAATTACGTAGTGGGTATATACGTTAGTTATTGGTTATTTTCTGGTGGAAAACTTGAGATTAAAAATCAGAGGTACCAAGGGACCAGCTGGACATCTCAGAGGTACCAAGTTTGTAAATTCGAAACATTATTGCCCATATCAGGAGAGGTCAATTCATATTATTCTGAATACTGAAAATTAAAGCGACTTAGAGCGTCAGCTGGTGTCACTGCAGTGCTTCTGACCGGAAGATCCCAGGGATCTAATCCCGAAGGAGGCAGGAGCTTTGACACCAGCTAGAAAGCTAGGTCGAATCCAACCACTGTCTAGTGGCCGGCTGCTTTAATCGCAAGTCTTGTGTGGTTTCTCCAATGAACACAGGTGTAACGGTTAGCGTACCGGACTGTCATACCGAAGTTTGCGGGTTCAAACCCGATGGAAGCCGTGCATTTTTCAGGGCGAAAAAAATCCTTTCGTACGCCTTCCTTCGGAGGGGAAGGAAAGCCGGCTGTCCCATGTTAGTAGATTTACTTGCAGGTAAAAGATCCTCAAGCCTAAATGACGCTTCTGAGCTAAATTCAAATCGCCTGTTTCGTCGTCAGAGATAATACCTTCTTTCTCCGCTAGGTGAAAGGAGCGTAGCGAAATTTGCGTGGTCAGACGGAAGAGCAGGCCCCATGTCCTGAGTCTCGCCACGTAAAATAAGGCATTAACTAACTAACACCAGACGAGTGCTGAAGCAGTATCCGAACAAACGGTCCATAGAGCGCGCCTTTCCTTCCGCTTCTTTGTCCTATCCTCACCTCTTACTTACACACACACTCACATGCACTACACTACCACACATGTCGGGAGACCAGTCAGGAACTTGAAGCTTGTCGCGACTGAGGCGGTGCCAAGCTGTGGAACATACCTAGCTGGGGAAAATCCCGCCACTAACATGTAGATTGGATCTCACCAACTAGGGAGAGAAGATCACCGCCAGTTCCCGCGATTAAAACGTTCACTAGACTTACGGGTCTGATGATCTTAGCCGTTGACGCGCCTGGAATCACCAATAAATTAATCAATCTGAGCATTAAACAACCACAATATTCCACCGAAGTCCATCTTTCCACCGTTTTAAGCGTATTAGATTCGAAGATCATGTCCAGCTCCAAGGTTACTTTTCAAAGGTAAATGAACTTCAGGTACTGGTGATATTTCTTCTTCCAACTTCAGTAACTAAATGTACTCAGGGCATTATAAGAATTTAATGTATTCTGAGCCTCGCGAAGCTTGAACTTCCTGGTAAGGAATTTTGCTTCGAGAAATCCCTCAGAGAAAACTCTGTGAATTGGAAACGTATACAGTTAACTTCCAGATATTTAATGTTTTGGTCAGCAGCAAAGGAACTTTTTAGTAAGTGGAATCTTTTAGAATGCGCGCGGTAGTGAATATATGGTAGATTTTTTGTGCAAATAATGCGATTGGATATGGGGTACAACTGGAAACATTCAAATATATCACAATTTTATGAAACATTTTGAGATAAAAGCAACACTTTTACTGCCCAGACAATTATACGTATTGAAAGAAACATGAAATGTTCTGTTAATACATGACACATTATATTACAACTTGATGCTATATGATTTTCTGTAACATAAGAAAGTTCGGTTTTAAACTTAACACCGTAATTGATAGCTCTTGTGAAAATAGTACAAAAATTTCTGTAATACATATTGATGAAAATTACAGATCACTTACATATTACATTAATTTTTTTCCAATCATAACATAATAACCCATTTGTTGAAACATGTAAAATTAGAAACGAAGATATATTGAAATACACAACATTTGAAATATCAGAAGTAAAAACGAAAATTAGAATAATGCAATTTTAATTTGTGGAGGGTCGTTGCTCATTTGCTAAGACAAATTTGTTATTAAATACAGGAGCTCATTTTAGTTAATTTTGAAATATTTGAAAATTTGAATATAAAATGTATTGATAATAAACTAAGTAGATGGAACAAGATATCACCGAACCTTTAAGTAATGTTCTCTTGAAATATTCGACAATAATAATAATTCATATGGTGATAAGTATTGATTACATGATTTCATATGTTGAAAAAAACCGTCTCATATAAAGAGCAGATATTCTCCAAAACGTTGATATTTCTGCATTTGATCAATATAAATTGCATTGCATGAGAAATGCTTGTTAACCTGTTTCTTCCTGCCGCGAATAGAAAGTCTGGATCAATATTTAATAAGCATTAAGAAAGATAAGAAACTAAATTATTGACCTAACTTGGATAGAGGAAAGCCAAAATACGCTGACGTGAATAAAAGATTGTTTCCGTGAAGCTTTTCGCCCGACTGCGGCAAGCATCCAAGAACACTATCCGGAAAGTATGCCATCGCCTTCCATTCTCCGGTCGGGCGGCCGCCGGCGCAGCGGGGCGTGGGCGTGGGCGCGGGCAAGGCGGGTATTCGCGCGGCCCTCGCTGTGTGTCGGGATTTGACGGCCCAGTAAAAGCGAAAGGCCCTCGTAAATCCCGGAGCGTCTCGGCGGAGGAGGCCGTCGGCACACCGTGCCCTCCGCGCGGCGTTGCCACGGCGACGCACGCTGCGTCACGGGGCGCGGCCTCCCCCCCCCCAATCGTCACTTGATTCGCGCCCGCCTACCCCCCGCCTCCGCTTCCGCAACTCCCCCACGCGGCCGCCTCTCCCCGCTTCCGCTGTGGTTCAGCTACGGTTTACTTCCAGTTCCTGCTCCGCCCCCGCTCCGCCCCCTCACGCTGCGTCACGGGTCGCGACCTCCCCGCCCCGCCCCGCCCACCCCCTATCGTCACTTGATTCGCGCCCGCCTACCCCCTGCCACCGCTTCCGCAACACCCCCACACTGCCGCCCCTCCCCGCTCCCGCTGTGGTTCAGCTACGGTTTACTTCCAGTTCCTGCTCCGTCCCCGCTCCGCCCCCGCTCCCCCGCTTTGCCCCACCTCCCCGCTACTGTTCACCTCCAGTTCCCACTCCGCTCCGCTTTTCCCCACCTCCAATGTCGCCTTCCTGCTTTCGCGCCTCCACGTTGCCTCCGCTCCGTCTCCTGTCTGTCCCGCCACCACTCTGCATACGGTTTGCTTACGATCCCACATCGCATCTGCTCCGTTTTCACTCCCCCTCTATTCCGCTTCCACTCCACCTCACCTCCACTCTGCCTCCTCTCCATCTCTGCTCTGTCCTGCCTCTACTCTGCATCTGTTCTTCTTCTGTTTCCACGCCGCTTCAGCCCTCCTTCCACTCGTCCGCCGGTCTGCTCTGCCTCTACTGGGCCTCCTCTCCATCTCCGTCCCATCTCCCCATCTTCACCCAACCTCCGTTCAACCTCCTCTTCCACTCCTATTCTTTGCATTTTTGCTTCTGATGCAGCGCTCAGCTCGTCTCTACCTACCCCAACCTCCTCTTTATTTCCGTTCCCTCAATTTCTCTCCACGTCCGTTTTCCCCCCTGTCGGTATATCAATTTCCAGAAATCATCAAAAGCTGCTCGACCTTCACTGTAGCCTTATCTTTTCCCTCACATTTTCTTTACAGTTGCTCCTTGTTCCCTGCTAAATTCCCCTTCATGACTTTTGGAGGATTCATCACTTCGCAATGTCGCCGTTGCGTCGCAACCGCCGTGCTTCCGCTCCGCTTTTTCCAGCTCCATTTCCTCCTGCGTTCTTCCCGTCTCCATCAAGCCATCGCCTCCCCTGACGGAGGTACTTACAGCTCCAATGTCTCGCCTCAGTCTACATTCTTTGCTTGTTCCGACGGATATCTTCTATAACACATTCACTATTTTGAGCACCTCTTCCCGAAAATGTATGCCACACCACTCCTATGAAAACTTCCAATGAACTCTGTGAATACATGCCGGCTACATAAGGGACGCCTTCACAGTTTTCTCCCTGTTTTCTCTGCGTCTTTCGATCGTGCCGCATTCCAGCAATGTAGACACGCAGTAGAACACACGCTTGCGAGACAGCTCAACGTGCCGCGGAGGTCTACATCTTCTTCCCTCTGTTCCTACGACTGCTTAAAATCGATGTCAAATGTTCCCTCCATTGTCAGTAAAACAACGCCCACAGTCACCACCACCACGGTCGTCTTTCTTACATCAGACGCCATTTCTGTTCTCAATGCCTACTTTGATGCCGTCTCTACCTCAGATTCCATCGCCATTCCTACAGTCTCTCCGGAATGTAGGCTCCAGTGCTTTCTTTCAGAATGTCAAATTTTTTAAAAGTACATAAAAGAAATTGTAATTAAATTTTTTTAAATGTTAACATTAAAGTTAATTATTTTATATTGTTATTTTATATTAATAGGTCAGCTTTAGCATGACTTTAGGACAATAATATTGTAAGATTCTATTAAGTAATAGAATATAAATGTAACAATGTTTATTTTATTGTATTGTATATATTTTAGTATGCCATCTGGAAATATTTCCATGTATTCCTGACGAGCAAAATAAATATTCTATTTTGTTGTAATTAATGGTGACGTCCATGTATCGTCGATTTAGCCACTTTCATTACATCCGCCACTACCGACCGATTTCAACCACCACAATCAGCTTAAAGGGGTTACGCCATCACTGTAAGATTGTTATCAGCGGCGTCTGCTTTCGACGGTCAATGAAAGGGAGCTAGGGAGAAAATGCATAAGGAAAGAGGGAGGGAGGTGAGAAAGAGACGGAAGGAGAAAATTGGAAGCCATATATGGAAGAGAAATAAAGGGAGGGAAAGAGAAAAGTAAAAGAAGAGAAACAAAGCAGAGGCTGAGAGAGAACTAGAGAGAGCGAGAGAGATGAGAATAAAGAGAAAGGAGAGATGACAATAGGGCAAGAGGGAGTGAGAGGAACAGAGAGAAATAGAAATGCCTTGGAATGTCGCCACTTCCCTCTTTCGTTCACCATGGCCTCCCACTTACCACCACCCCATTCTCCACCGTTTTCGCCAAGCGCCGTCTCCACAGTCTCCTCGCTCCGGGCCGCCGCCTCCACGCGGCCTCGCTGATCAGCGCGCGCCCCCAAGGCTGCTCCCGTTCTTTTCAGCGCCGTTGAATAGCGAGTTGATAAACGGTGCCTCGCCTTCGGGGGCGCGGAGGCGCAGGCGGCCCCGGGAGGGGTCGGCGGTGGAGGTCGCGACGAGGCGACCGCGTGTAGGAGATGCGACGACGATGCGAAGGGATGCGATGAGGAGTGGACAGTGGTGCGACGGGGATGTGACGGTGATGCGTCGGGGATGCCAGAGGGATGCGACGGGGAGGCGTCGGGTAGTTGACGGAGATGCAACGGGAATGTGATGAGGAGGCGACGAGAATGAGACGATTAATTGGAGGGGATGCGACGTCGATGCCTCGAGAAGTGACGTGGAGTGGAAGAGGGAGTGGCTGGGATGTGAGGAGAATGGAACGGGGATACAACAACGCGACGGTTATGCATCGCGGATGCGATGGGGTTACGATGGGAGATGCGACCACACACCACTGTGCGCACAGGGATGCAGACAAGGATGCAAAAGAGCGGTTGCGGAACGTGGGCAAGGAGGACGGGGGCGAGGAGGACGGGGGCAAGGAGGACGGGGCAAGGAGGACGGGGGCAAGGAGGACGGGGGCAAGGAGGACGGGGGCGAGGAGGACGGGGGCGAGGCGGACGGGGGCGAGGCGGACGGGGGCGAGGAGGACGGGGGCGAGGAGGACGGGGGCGAGGAGGACGGGGGCGAGGAGGACGGGGGCGAGGAGGACGGGGGCGAGGAGGACGGGGGCGAGGCGGACGGGGGCGAGGAGGACGGGGGCGAGGAGGACGGGGGCGAGGAGGACGGGGGCGAGGAGGACGGGGGCGAGGAGGACGGGGGCGAGGAGGACGGGGGCGAGGAGGACGGGGGCGAGGAGGACGGGGGCGAGGCGGACGGGGGCGAGGCGGACGGGGGCGAGGAGGACGGGGGCGAGGCGGACGGGGGCGAGGAGGACGGGGGCGAGGAGGACGGGGGCGAGGCGGACGGGGGCGAGGAGGACGGGGGCGAGGAGGACGGGGGCGAGGACGGAGACGGACTGGCCGGGGGCGGGGCTGTTCCCAGAACGCGACGGGAGCGCCCCCCGTTGAGCGCTGTGAGACGCGAGCACGCCGCAGCAGACCTCCGCGGAAGACGTCGCCGGAGAAAGCAGAGGTCGTCGCGCGGCGGTGGCGGCGGCGGGAAGGAGCGAGGTATCCGACGCGCCAGGGAATACAGAACAGTTGGATGAATAAATATGAGGTTCGACGCGGGGGACAGGAGTTGCACGGGGGAGAGAAGGACTTGAGAAATATCTCGCGCGAGAGCAAGGAGACGTGAGTCGACAGACAAGAGACTCGTGTGCGCTAAGAATGGAGTTAAGCGAAAAAGATAATGAGAAGGTAAACAACGAAATGGGTTTTGAGAGAAAAGGGGAAAATACAAAAGGCTAAAAAGAACCCTTTAGATACCCAGAACGACAATCTGTCTATTGTTCTGGATGTAACGTACATTTATTGTCTTATTTTTATCACTAAAAATGTTGAATTTACGTACCTGCGGTGCACTCTTTTCTGAATTTCTCATGTTTGCATCTTGTGTACCCTTGTAGCTATATTTTGTGGCGTAACACAGCAAATATCGTATTTTCAGATTATTTTTCTGTTTCAGATTATTTTATCGCGAGTAATTTTTCACGTTGTTTTCACAAAATTTTCTAGAGTCTTTTGGGAAGTTATAATTGGAGATTAGGCTATATTAGTGACAAACATAAATGGAACCAAATAACGGAATCAAATCTATGGTGTATCGTTGAACAAATATAATGTAATTACCTCAGTCTCGACGCTGTTAATGTTCAATTTACCTACCTCATACAGAGGTTCATGTCCTAGGCTATCTCATATTTGCTTTCCGTTTTACCTTATGACTGTAAAATTCTTCCCTACATTTTGAGACCTACATTTTACTACTTTATTGAAGGGTTTCAGGTGAAATACGCACAAAAGTTAAACCTCTGTTAGTAGAATAGGAAAAACGGAAAATTCTAACAGGTTTGCTTTGCGCTATAGAAGTTTTCCCTCTACAAAAGTTGCGTATTAAAATATTTCACTTTCAGAGGCTGAGAAGTTCAATGGTCAAATAAGTGTATGTTATAAATATGTTTCGTGCGACTGATTATGAGCATAATACAGGCAATAGAACTGTGCATCGGTAAATGACGTGACATATATCTGGAACCAATAACTAGCTTTGTACCGTAGTTTATTTTTGCAGTTTCGTAATATGACGCCCTTTTCATGGCAGTACATTAATGCTCTTTGGCTGTGACTACATTTTTTGGAATGTAATTATGATTGTGAAGAAAGAGAAAGGTCAAGAATAGCGGTCTGACGGTATGGTATTTAATGTTTAATGAGAGTTATTGTTTGCAAAATAAATTTTGAATGATATTTAAAGAGCGGAAGTAGTCTTTGCTAGAATGAATTTTGTGGAAGCAAATTAAATACTTTATGAGACTTATGAGGCATGAGGATTCCTTCAAGTGATAAGAAGTATTCCGTTTTAGTTGTTGTTTATCCTTTCTAATTCAAGGAAGTGGAAAAACACGAGTTTAGTTGTTTTTTGACTTTTGACTTACTTTTGAGTTTCGACTGAATGCTTGTGTGTTCTTTTTTGGACCTCCGGGAGGTTAGGGAAGGGAGGCATATGCGACGTACGGAGGGCACAAGCAGTTGTCAGTTGTGCACGGCGTCTCGACGGAAGCACGAGGCGACCCGACAGGGGGATGCAAGGGGGCGTCAGGACTTTGACGAAACCGCAGCGCATAGGGGCGGCCCTGTGGGACGCCAACAGCGGGGAATACGGGCGGTGGGCGTGCCATCTTGCGACATTGTATCCTGAAAATCGCCGTGTGCGGCTTTGAATTGCACCTGCGGCCCCACCGCGCAGGAATTCCGAATTGCGTGTTTTGTTGCTGCAAAGCGAGGTTAGAGGACAATTAATTTGTGATTTCCTAAGCATTCGCAGACAATATTTGATAAACAGGACAACCCAGAAGAATATAAAATATGCCCAATTATTACTAAATAACAACCACAAAAACCTCAAGAACTTAAAGTTATTACTCCACTTAATTCCATCCCAACATTCTTATCGTTTAATCTCCTTTGCAGCCACGAAACACGCAATCCTGAATCATAACAGTAAACCAAGCGACCGCAGTTGAGTTAATTTGTCAGCACCTGCACGTTGTGAACAAAATATTAGCATGCCTATCTGACACGCTGCGCCCTCCCATATGATTCGATATGGTTTGCTTGTAATTCAGAATTGTTTGTTCCGTTGCTGTAACGCGAGGTAAAATGGTGTAAGCGTGGTTCGCTTCATATTTGTTTGGGAAGCCGGTGCTTTCCAGGTGTTTCCAAACACTGGCAAAACCAACATTAATTAAATCTTTTCTTCTCCAATGCCCAACAGTATGCATGGAAGCCAGCTGTGTATCTTTGATTTTTACGAATATAGAAATATATCAATCGTGAGAAATAACATTATTTGTTTTACTTTTCCGTTTGTATCTTCATGAGAATAAATATTCGTGGCTAAAGCTAGCAAACACTTTGTCGTCCTCTACAAAACAATCGTTCATTCGAGACTATTATATGTCTTCACAATTGGAGCCACAGCCCGCCTTACGACCGTGTATATTGTGATAAATATTAGTTGAATAATAACCAAATTGTCGCTGTGTTTGTTTTATTACGAACCATTAACAACTTGCATCACATCGATAATTAACGAAAGTTGTAATTAGAGCTCAAAGGATGCCCATTTCAGAAACTATTTCAAAATTATCAAAACACAACAAAGGCGCTTTTAAAGCGTGCTTTGAACTATGTTATTTGCAATAAATTAGTTAACTGGATGTTCGTTTTGAGTATGAATATGCTATGTGTACCACGCTGTTATAGTTCTTTATTTCGTGAAAAAGGAATGTAAAATATTTTAAATCAACGAATATATTTTAAACGGATAAGTGTACTTTCGTATACTTATCCCTTATTTTTGAAGCGTGATTCACCATCTAAGGCGTGTATCCATATTTTTTTATATTTGAGTTGTAAAATAAAAAAATAGTTGTTAACTTTTTAATGCTATATTTCTAATTCCAGAATCCTAATGATGCATGTGCTCATCTGACATCAATATTTTAATTTAAATGTTCGTCGAAGGTGATAACTTGTTGCAAAAAATTACGTAAGTAGTTTAATTAATATTTAAAAGAATTTTAAATACAGTTAAGACATTTATAACATTTCCTTACAAACATTGCAAAAATAAATTTCATCTCTTCAATCCTACGTTGCTTAGCTGGTAGAGTTTCTTGAAACAAGGAGGAGAAGATAATGGATCCATGCATTTTTAAGACCTTGCTAAGCATTTGCACAGAGAGGTACAAAGAGCTATAAATCCGCCCATCTCGTGTGCTACGTGAGGAGAAGTTTCTTCCCCGAGTTTCACACAACCTCTCCCTTAAAGACAATGGAAGTGAATTGAAGTCTTAAAATTGTATAATATCCTGGCAAAGGAATTTGCATAATGTGATACAGGTCAATTAGGTTTGATCTGTAGAGTAAGAGAGAGAGAGAGAGAGAGAGAGAGAGAGAGTGTGTTTTTTCTTTTGACATAAATATTAATAGGCGGGAGGCGTCATCGTCATTGACCGCTCCTCAGGACTCGTGCTTCAGGGAGAATTGCACATTCGGTGTACCACCACATACAATCCAACTCAATTATTCTATAATTGACTTTAATTCTTTTGAAATTTTACCTTGAATTTCTTAAATACATCTTTAAGTATCTCAAGCCATAAAAGCTTAAGAAATAAATTTCAATAAAAATAGCTTTTTTTACCCTTGCACCTGAAGTACAGCATGTTTTAACCTGCGTAGGGTCAAGAGTATCCTGGTAATCTTTTTCTTCCCCTTAGCCGCGAAAACCCCGCGACCGTCCCTAGGCCTACAGCTCAGTGCCACTGCCCTAAAGCAGATAACACCGCGTGATGCGATGCTATCGGACGTTAAGTTTCCGGTAACTAACGTACCTACATGGCCTGGCGCCAAACCGGTCTCCACCCCTGAAACCACGTGCTTGAGTGTACTGGAGATCCCGCCCAGCTCTTCGGCTGACAACGAAACACAACGAATCTCTCTGAATCTCCGCGAGCGCAGAAAGCGCCCGCCTTGTATACACCAACTGCTCCCTCGCCCGGCATCATGTTGTCGGCGTCCCAAAGCTCGAAGGCTGGCCAATTCCAGGGCTCTTGCACAATCGTCCCTGACTCGCCACTAACCTTCATCAACAGTTCGTTTCCGTGGGGTGTTTCCTGGAGCAGCCACATCCTGGCGTCTCTTTATTTTTAGCTCAGGTACGCCTGCCGGCTTGGGCCTGACGCCCGCTTGAAAGCGTTGCCACTACACCACACTATCTTCCACCGAAGATGACGCGCTGCTTGCTACAGCGAGCATTCCCCTCGGTGCACTGGGGACTTGTGCTCGCGACCCCCGCTCATCAGGCGCGTTCGTTGATCGGCGCGACCAACCGATATATCAACGTCCCGAGAGCGTTTAATTGTGGCCAATGAATTTTTTTGGAGCAAAGCACATTTCTTTATACCTTTGTTTTTGTTATTGAAGGTCGCATAAACTATTCGATCATTAGCGACCACTATTGAATGTAACATTATGGTATGAGGATGAAACGATACGGCGATGATAGGGGGTGAAAGGACGATCGCATATAACCATGCCCGAGGCGGGACTCGAACTCGCGACTCCACGGTCCAACACAATTACAACACTACTGCTTTAGCGATCTCGGCCACGAGGCCAATTCTTTACACCTTTGTTCCACCTAAGACTGCTAGTAAATGCCGCAAGAGGTTTATTAAGAAATTTCCATACATGAATATTCTACATTGAAGCTCGTCAAGAAACTTCGCACCCATGAAATTTTAATTGATAAACAAAAGCGTCGAAAATACATTCGAAACTCCAAAATCCCATCGAAAACCAGCATTTGGAGGAAGAGATCCGGCGCTATATTGAAGAGAAAACCGCAGCAATTTCTCGAGCCATTCTTTAAAGGGTAAATCAGAAAATGTTCCGGAGGTTTCAAGCCCTTTTTCCAAAACAATTAGCAGAAACTGTTTTTTTAAAATTTTTTCTCGTACTTACGGGAACAATTTCAAAAATGTGGGCTTATAGCGCAATGGCGACTGAATCCAACCGTGTCAATCATGCAAATGGGATCTCGGCTACGTGACCCGAAACTTCAGCGAACCATAAAATGTACACCCGAGTAGATACGTGGTTGAGCGAATTCCAGAGAAGAAGCATTCCAGAACTTGCGACTGAGGAAAATGCTCGTCCTTTGATGGTTACAACTTACTATTGCTGTGTGAATGCGTGTGTACATATACGAGTATTACGGTCGCTGTTTGCATCCCTTTTCCATGAACTCATGAACTTTGTGTGTTTTTCATCTTTGTATCTAAACAAATTAGATATTTTCTTTGCTCGAAAAAACATGTAATTGTATTTTGTCATCAAAGTTTTACAAGTCCAATCCCTTTACAAAATTTCGTGTATATGTAACTGAAACAGTCGCTAATAACCGTAATATTGATGCGTCTACAAATGTATTTTTTAAATTATTATATTTCTAAAGTTTTAACTTATTCAGGGCAATTTATGTATTCGTATGTACTCGTATTTGTATATATTCGTATATAACAGAGTATGTAAAGAGACACTATTCATTTCCCAGATTTTGAAAGGAAACATTCCTGTTCATTATTGAAGAATTGCACAAATGTTTGTTTATTAGAGCGTCGTCTATTATGAGTAGAAAAAAATATTTTGAACAATAGCTGCATATGTCTTGCCGCGTAATCCAGATCGGACATAAAATTTCAAGTTTCTGTTACAATTTTCGTTGTGGCTGTCTATCCATACCGTTTTGAAAGCGGAATCATATTGTGCGTAACTAGAGTACTGCAGTGCAAATTTCCCGAAATATTTCGATGTCTCAATATAAATTACAACCTCGGTATAAATGCAGAGTGTCTGCTCTCACAAACCCCTTACGATTCGTAGTGTAGAGGGAGATGCCCTCCCTTTGTAATTTTTGTGAGAGGTAATTCAAACATTTGTACGCATTATTTAAGCTTTTTAAAAACTCATTTTTAACATTTGTAACACTAACTAACGTTCTAATGAGCTATTTTCAACCTCCCTCTACACCTCACTTGCTGAATCACGCAGAGATAATTTCACTATATTTTGGTAAAATCTTATAGAGTATTCAAATGTAATCAGTAATCACTAGACACATTTCTGATTCATTTTTAACTCGTCTCTAATTTGAAGTTAATATTACACTCATACGAACTTTTGGGAAGAGTTCTCCCACGTCAACCACCTCCGGGTCGATTTCACTCTTGTTGCCCTCATGAGAGACTCTGTTCTATAATTGCATACATATTTTAATGAACTTTTTATTATGTATTGCATGAAACTTTTGAAAGAGGAGGCCCGTTGGCCAGCGTCTTGCCACCAAAAAAACATTATTATTTATTTATTTATTTATTTATTTATTTATTTATTTATTTATTATTTATTTATTTATTTATTTATTTATTTATTTATTTATTTATTTATTTATTTATTTATTTATTTATTTATTTATTTATTTATTTATTTATTTATTTATTTATTTATTTATTTATTTCAATCCCTGAGGCGCAATCGTGCTCTTGTGGAACTCGGGCGGAGATAGGAGCAATAAACAGCTCTCTGGGAGCAGCAGGGAGCGCGACCGCGGGCGGTGGGACAGACGAGCAGCGCCCACTCTCGACCCACTTTTGGAGGCGGCTTTTGGAGGCGTCCGGCTCTCGGCGGCGACACAGCGCCTCCTCGGCGGGAACTGAGAATTGCAGAGGCGATTACGAACGTACTTCACGAGGATGCGAATTGGTCCTCGACACAGAATCTCCACATCAGAAAGGAGCCTAATTAGTGGACTGTTAACAGAATAAAGGAAACCAGAAGGTTGTCTGAAATTTAAAAAAAAATTGACAAGTTTAAAGTGAAATGTTCTTTAAAACGTTGTGCTGATAATAATATTTTTGAAATCATAAAGGAAACATTTATGTCAAATTGTAAGAAATTATTTTAAATATACTTTCCTTCTCTCATAATTTGCTTTAGTTACAAAAATATATGTATAATATTTGCGGCCAGTCAAACAGTACAGTCAAACGTTCTGCTCTTGACACACTTTTGGAGACTTTTGTGCGTCCGGCGGCGACATGAGCTCCTTCACGTTAGTAATTGTGAATTACAGAGGCGATTACGAAAAGGATTCACAAAGGTACAAATTGCTCCTTGACGCAACTCTCTTTATCTCAAACGAGACGTGACTCAAAAGTGAGTCAAATTAGTGGTTCACAACGTCCGTTAAGTGAATGCTGGGACCTGAAAGGTGCTGGAATAAGATTTTCTGTTATTCTCCCAAGAATAGCAAATTATAAATACACAAAAGATTTATTCGAAACATTGTTGTGAATATTAAAAAAATATTAATGCGAAAATGGGAAGATTTTATCTCAAATTGTGAGACAATTTTAATTTTGTTTCTTAGAATAATATTTCTTCAATAGTTTATTATTTGTCGGCTAACTGATGAGGGGTGACCAGATTTCAACTGTTTGCGGACGCGTGTTTGGCATCGGAAGATAACACTAGATGCTATAATAAATTGCGAATTGTAGAGCCTATTACAAAAACGTTCTTGCAATTGATGTTTCCAATTGCGAAAGAAACCAGACAGTGTCGTCTCCAATTTTTCTTAACAAGATGAAGACGACAGATTATCGAGAATAAAATGTTCGATGATTAGCTTTTAAAGGAGGACTATTTTTAAATATACAGAAAATTTAATTAAAAATATTGTGCAAAAGAAAAAACTTCAAAATTCAAAATTGAAACACCGTTTTGACTTTCTCATATATTTCTTTCGTAGTATAGAGAAAGCATTGTAATACTGCAGCAAACACAGGCCGATTTTTTTTGACGGAAAATTTCGTTTGGATGCTGATACCGAACAAGTGGACAATTATATACTTTTACACAATTTACAGTTATAATTCTTGTTTTTCAAGTGATATGGAAAGTTTTGGTTTATTCTATTTTCAATTAAATAATTACATTTTTATTTTAATATTGTTTAGAATTTTACTTTACAGTGTCAGCACTTAACAGCAATAAGAGGTTGTCATTATTTGAAATATCGTGACATGGATATTTTTAAAATAATGTGCTATTTTTAATCAGAAATCTGCCGAATATCACGAATTGAAGCCGTTGTCAGGAAGTGTGTAATCTGTTCTTCTATCTCAGTAAATAAAGTAAACTCTTGGATATACTATTCTCCACTCTCTTAAATAAATGGATCAAATCTATATGATTTTTTAGAATAAAATACGTGATTATTTCCTCAAGGTTAATTAGCGATTCCTTTAACCAAACCCTATTATTTCGTGTGACTTCTGAATTTGGAACCGTTAAGTTTTCTGTAAGTCGGATGTTCTGCTCTAAAGGAAAGTAGCATTCCTTGTAATTCACATCAGTACATCACAAACTCGGCAAGAGAGTTGTTTGAAGGAGATGGTGCTGATATTCCGCTTTTGGTCTCTTTCTATTTTCACTTTCGATTTTCTACGGAAACGCACTCTGTGGAGCGTTTTTGTGTTACCCGCTGCAAACTTCAATCAAAGGGTGGTAAACAGAAGTTTCTTTAGGTCTCACCAGATCACATTTCTTCTCTTTACCTTCTTCACGAACTTTTCACACTAAAAGCAAAATAAATAGAAGGTTCCTCCAGAATCATCATCTTAATCTGATGTAAAAATGAAAGCGGAACTATAATATAAATATGCACAAATTATTAGAAAATATTAGTGATATTATGCAAAGTGAGTTTAAGACAGCTTATAATTTTTTATTACACTTTTAAAAATCATATTTAATTTATCATAGTGGGAGGAAGAATTAAAGAGGTATTCGTAAAAGTAATTTTCTTAAATTATGTACTAATATGGTTTTATTATTTCTAGGAGAGATGAATAAGTCATTTTGCTTTTCTATGATCACTAGCTGGTACCCGGCGCGTTGCTGCCGCAGAAGAAATAATTGAGGAAATATTCCTCTCCCTCCTCTCTTTCTTTCTCTCTTTTTCCTCCTCTCTCATTTTCCCCACTCTCTCTCTTTTCCATCTGTTTCTTTTCCCCCTCTGTGTCTCTTTTCTCCCTCTGTCTCTTTTCCCTCTCTGTGTCTCTTTTTCCCTCTCTGTGTCTCTTTTTT